>WBMZ01007079.1:0-93152 GCA_013400975.1 Atrichornis clamosus | reverse complement strand
TCCTGCTGCGCGGTGGAGCGGCGGCGGCCGCGGGGGCCGAGCCGTGCCAGGCGCCGCGGCAGTGGGAAGGGCGCACCGTGTTCTACGAGCACGGCTCGGGCCGCAACACGCGGGCCGCTGTCTCCTACGACGGCCCCAACCAGCGCCTCCGCATCCTGGAGGAGAGGAAGGCGCTCATCCCCTGCAAGAAGTAGGTGGCGGCGGGACCCTGCGGCGAGGCCGGGCCGGGCGGGGCGGTGATGGTGGGCACAGAGCCCGGAGGCACCTCCCGGAGGGTGTGGGGTGATGCCGAGCCGAGGGGGTGTCCGGTCTCCTTCGGGCCTCCGCGTTGCGGGTGGCACCTCCCCTGCGTGAGTCGGGGTAGCGCGGGGGACGGCGGAGGGGAGGCACCGGCGTACTGGGAACAACTGGCGGTGGAAAACCTGTCACCAACTTGACTTAGATCCATCTTACATATAGATATATATATCGAGAGATTTATGATGAACAGTGTCAGCTTTTTACCTTCAGAGATAATCTCTCCTCCTCGCTGTTTTGTTTTTTAAATTGAATCGGACGCAAATCCAAAAATACAGCCCAAAATGTGAAGTATAATGGGCATCATGAAGTATAAGGAAGAGATTATACTGAAACATGTGAATGTTATGGGGGGGAAGGGAGGAAGTTCTAGCTCAGTAATATGCTAACAAGTTTGAGCTACATTTTACAGGTTCTCTGGGCACTCTTGGTCCTTGAGTGCAAGGGTGTCAGGGTGTATCCATTACCTGTGGTAGAGTGTATTCATTCCCATTGCACACCTCTGCAGGACCTCCCTGTTCTTCATTTATACAGGATGTATCTGTTAAGCCCGTAACTAACCCCCCAAAATCCCTGTGTAATTGTGTGTTTCTTGATTTGCTAAAAAACAAGAGTAGAATAAAGCTGACTGAAGAAGAGCCTCTTTTTTTCTCCTCAACCTGCGAAGCTTAGGTGGGGTAGAAAAAATAATCGGCCTAGAAAGGCCTTCCTGTGTGAGACATTTCTGGCTACCAAGTGTCAATCACTTGCAGATAACTTGCCAAGACATAGCTGCCAGTGTGAGGGCAACCAGCCTGCCTGTACCTCCGCCTCTCCCACCTGAAAATTGTTCAAATAATAGTGCATCAGTCCTGGGGATGTGTAAGACAAGGTAAAGACCAGCCTACTAATGCTGTATCATCCAAACTAAATGGTCTCTGCTGTTGAAAGATCAATATTCCTTTTTGCTGCTGTCTTTTTTTCCTGGCAAACAATTTCGTACCAACATTGCACAGTAATTGTTTTAATCTTTCCATACTATATGCTCTTCAGTGATCCTTTCTCTGCAAATCCCCTGACACTCTTAAAACTGTTTTTTGAGTTTCGTTTTCAGGCTTAGTTTTCCCTCATTGTAAGCTTTTTCCTCTACTATTTTTGTTTAAAACAACATACAGCTGTTTGCTGGGGATCTGCTAACATACAGCATAGAGTCTGACACTGGCCAAGGGGTGCTCATGCTTCCTTTCTTCTACAAGTCGTAGTTTGACGTTCATGTTTGACAAGCATAAAACTGTGCTACAAAGTCTGATGCAAGTCTTTTCTAGCTTCTAAGTTGTACTAAACTCATTTCTTCAAGATTATTTTATTTGAAAATTTTAAGATTTAATAATTATTCTACATTTTCTACTCTTTGGCCAAGATCTTATCTTTTCACATTTTTGATAAATATTTGCTCTGAATGCAGTTTTGTCTGTGCTGAGAGGGCTAGAAGGAGGCAGCGTGCAGACAGGTGCCCTTGAAGCATTCCTCCATTGATTATTCCTATATTAGTTTTTTATTGTAGACAATTTCTGACCTCAGGGATCCTCACTGTTTCCAAGCTGCCCACGTTTTCTGCCATCCAAGACTGGAGAGGAGTTTTGTTACGTGTGCAGTAGTGTCTGCTCAGGGCATGACCCAGCTTCCATTGCAGTCAACAGAAAGCCTCACGTTGATTTCAGTGCGTGTTGGGTCAGGTCTGGAGTTGTGATCACAGCTTCATTTCGCTGGGGACACAGTGAGTTGTAAACTGAAGCCTTCAGATGTTAGAGGCAAGAAGATTTATCCTGTCTTTTGAAAAGTAACCTCACCCCCACCCTGCTTTGACATTGACAAGAAAGGGGTAATTATGCTGAGGCAGTGAGTACAAAATCAACAAGAAAAATAGTGCCGCCCTGGTCTCTAAGGAAATTTCAGTCTAAGTTCTCACATTTTGCTCCTATCAGATGTAAATTATGTGCAGCAATCAGGGTTGGCCAACAACCACATTTTTCTACAAAGTGTTTTCTCAAGCTTGCGAATGTGGACCTTAATCAGACACAGCCCTGTTCAAGTTATTGACTGAGGTTAATGAAGGACACAAAGGTTTGCCTGTGTGGAATGGCTTGCAGGCTCATACCCACAGGAAAACATGAAACTTACAGTTTTTATTGTAGCTACTCGTTTCAAATTCATGTAATTTGCTATGTGGCATTTTCATTCCTACATCAACCCAGTACAACATACTTACCTCAACTCCAGAAAAGCAGGCATAAGGTAAATCCAATTAGCCATAAGCGTCCAACTGCTGCTTCATTAACATCACTCCTTTGCCCATCAGTCGTCGCAAGAGCACCCAGATGCAGTGACCACGTTGGTGAAGACTGCCCCCTCCCCATGGTGCAGCTGCAGTGTGTCACCTGCCACCTGGGCACAAAACTCGCTTGCCAGACAACCAGGCAGAGCCGGATCGGTAGAGCAGCCATGGCTGGTTGTTTCAGCCAGCTTGCTGGGTGGGTGCTTCTCTGGGTCACACAGTTGGCTGCCCGCACTCTGGCTTGAAGTGTAAAAACTACCAACAGTGATCCTACGCTGAGATTTTTAGAGGAGAACTTACTCCGGTTGGATTGTTCACTAAACTTCCTGTTTCACTTCTTTCACAGACCCAGACCCCTTAGGTACACTACACTCTGCTTCTTTTGTTTTCTCCAGTATGCCTTGCCCTGCTGCTTCTTTCCCCTTCAGGATCCAATTTTTGGGGGTAGACAAGGAGGGCAGGGACAGTTTTTGTGTAGTGCTCAGCTGATATCAGAAGAGAAAAGAAAACTAAGAGGTTTTCCTTGAGTATATTGTGCCATTTCCCATTTGGAAGAGGTCATGCCAGTAGGGTTATTGTATGATGTGAAAGGGGAGCCCTTCAAACAGCTCCCTAGGGCTCCTGAGGCAAAGTTGTGTTCATGCTGTTAAACACAGAATGTGTTTTTTAATCCTTTAATGCCTACTACATGAAGTTACTTCCTCTCGTGCTCTCTGGATGTTAAACCTACCTCACTCTTGTTCAACCCTGTGTTGGCCACCATCTCAGGACACTTCACAAAATAGGCAACAGTCATCAGCAGCATGGTTTGCTGTTGGGGCAACAGTGTTTCTTTTGTAAGGTAACTTCTAATGGCTTATATTTGAATATGACACCACTGCAAACTGGTGAGAAATACTGGCACAGAAAGGTACAAACAAAAAATCCTGCTGACTGCGTTGTGGTCAGAACTTCATGTCATCCATCACTTTTCATTTTCTTGGAGAAACGGAGCAAGAGGTGTGCTGCTTGGCACTGCTGAAGCCACTCAATAGGCGTTAGGGCTCAGTTATGAAGAAAGAAAAGCATGAAGTGAGGAGCATAGTAGGAATAATGCAGGTGTTTGAGGGCTGGAGCGTTGCTTACCACGTGCTGTATTCATAGAGTTTCACGCTTATTTTCCATACTATTTTCCACAATGAAGGGAAGGCCCAATAACAGTGTCCTATGAGAAATGTGATGGTGGGAAGAAAAAAAATTCCATGTAGTCAAGAAAGTCAGTAGGAAGAAGAAAAGGCATTTTTTTTCTTTTATGGGTGTGTTTTAACAGTAACCTCCTTGGCCTATTGTACAGTGCTCAGCACAGTGGGATGTCTGTGTATTTGAGTGTTGTAGGTTTAGTGTCTTAAAGACCATAACTGCAGAGCAGAAAAACAACCAGAAGATATCCTATCAGTGTTAATTTCAGAACAGAACTGCGTGTTGTTAATTTCTTCAGTTCAGTCACATTTGCAAAAGATAGGCACAGTTAAGGGGAGGATAAACTCCTCACCTGGCAACAAAACTCATGGCATGATAGAGGAGTGGCAAAGCTGTGTTCAGATAAATATGTCTCTTATTCTGGCAGGCTGTCTGCCTGCATGTGTCAATCCCTGTCCTTGACTGAAGAGAAGCAGCATAAGGTCAGGTGCGAATATAACAGCATTCGTCTGGAGAAGAGGTGATGACTTTTCAAAATAAACAGAGTGTGGGCACGTGTGTCTGACTTAACTGCTTTTTAGTTGTTTTAGGATGTGTGATTGTAAAGGAAAAAACAGTGGTGTCTGACCTATTAAAATCATATAATCCATCCGTTCTGTGGTCTTTGTGGTGACTCAATAGGCTAAGTTTTGAGCTACACTGAGCAACTGCAAATTTGTTTCCCAGACTTGGGTTTGGGAGTGGTTTCTGCAGTTTAATGTCTAGGGAAATGAAAGATGGTCATGGGTAAAATTTTCAGAATGGGCCGAGTTGCTCATGAACCCAAGTCCCATTTTTTAAGATTATGTAGAGTGTGCAGACTTGTGAGACCTTTGGTTTGCAGTGAAACAGAAATGAATTTTCAGCAGTTTCTTTAAATGTAGCCTGAGTTCTTGGGATGTAAAATTCTTCATAAGCTGCTGTGTATGTAAGTCACTTCTGAGAACAAGAACTAAGGGAAGGTACTTAGACCTTCTGCATTTACTTTCCTCCTATAGGTGTCTTTCATGTGTCTGCTGCTGATAATGGCTGGAAGTTTGCAAAAGTGGCTTTGGAGAGCTGCTGTGATGGATGCACGCTGGCAGTCAGATGCTAGGCAGTAGCCTGAAGCAAGCCTAAGTTGTTCTAGTGAGAGTTGTGTGATGTTGGGGTGTGGAGGGCTGGCTGTGCAAGCCTCAGCTTCTGCATTTCCTTCATAAGCCCATTTACAAGTCAGTTCCCTGAGTCCCTCAGTGATGCTCCCTGCCAAGGCAGCTGGTTCCTTGGAGAAGAGCAGTGTGCAAGAAGGGAACTGTGGTCCATGAGGGCTGCCTGGAGTCGCATCTTGTCTCACTCCAACTGTTCGTTCTGTTTGGTTCTACCTACAGGCAGCAGCAATCATTTCCCTTTCCAAGATCTTGATCTTGCGGGAAGTCATACAGGCTATACAGTTCAGGAAGGCACTGAAGTTAATTGCTTTTGTTGTTACAGGTGGGCTGGTTGGGAAGAGATTAAAACACTGCTCAGGGGAGGCACTTGAAATTCTTCAGCCATCGAACTGCAGCAGTAACAAGAAAGTGGACTCTATTAGAGGAAGTTGGGAACTGTTGGCTTAGCAAAGCTCTTGCTGTCTTGTGTCCTGCGCTTCCTTGAACAACAGCATCTTTGTTAGTTGTGAAAAAAAAAGAAAAAAGAAGGAAAAGAAAAGAAAAAAACTTGAGTATGAGTAAAGCGAATCCATTGCTTTGAGATGTCTGTTCTGTTTAGTGTACTATTCTTGAAACCCTTGTTTATGCTAAGCACTCTGGAGCCGTTTCATACAATACCAAAATACAGCACACATCCAAACTGAACAGAACAAACTGACTCTTAAATTTAAAATAACAGGATCCACAAAACCCTTTAAAGCTAGAGAGAAAATGTAGATAAACAGTATTCAGTGACCCCAAATTGATAATTTGTTGGACCACCGTCAAACGCTTACTGGGGTCATTATTACCACATGAGTTATAGATATTGTTGACTGGATGCTCTTACAAAAGAGAGGTTCTCATCAAGAAGTTTTGTTTTTCTAAAAAGCATCATTAAATGATAGTTACCAACACTGTATTTTGTTGGTACTAGTGGATATTGGCTTAAGCCTTTTATCCATCTGAATCCTTGAAATTTAGGGGAATACTTCTTGCTTCCCTCTTATCATCTGTTCCTTGTCTCTGAACTTTTTGAAATAATGTGTGTTTGCATTGAAACTTGTGGCTCATTTTGTACTACTGGACATTATGGTGAAAACTTAAGGCAAAATCAGGACTCCACTGAAAATATAGTATGTCTACATCTCTGTAACTCAGACAAGAGGATCATTGTTTTCAAAAGATAAATCACTGTAAATTTTATTCAAGGGATTTAGAGGGGGGGAACATGGTGGTTTTGATGGGGTTTTTGTTGTTTTGGGGGGGTTTTTGGTAGGGGTTTAGAGTGCAGATGGATAGAGAGAGATTCAATGTTCTGTGGTTACAGACAGCGCACGGTTGACGGTGACGTGACTGCACAGCTAAACAAACACAATGAAAGACATCTTTATAGTCATGGTCTGAATTTGTGCTCCATTCAGCTTGAGACCTGATGTAATTCAGATGTCACAACTGAGAGCATCACACCTACTCTCACAGGACTAAAGGCCATTCATCTGAAAAAGTATCTCCTCTGAAGGATAAACCATAATCTTCTGATATAGGCCTGCACTTGCACTTCTGTGAGCTAAAAAAAATCTGACTGTACGTTGCTTTCAGAGAAACCTGAAGTATAAAAGGATCCAAAGGACACTTTATCAGTTGATGCGTTAGTCCTTCAATTGTAGTCTGTTTAAGTTAAGGATCCAGGTCTCCTCAATGTAAAATGACCACTAACTGAAAACAGTTTTAGGTATTCAAGGCAGCATTTACTGAATGCCTCCAGACATGTGTCTGTTCTTGCAGTTAGTATATGTACTATAACTCTCTGGAATCTTTCCTGTTTCTGGGATCTCTCTATCATCCCACCCCAGTTTGGTTCACTACAATTACAGTGCTTGACACAATAGGGTGTTGTAGGGCACATTCTCTTTCCAAGGATATGTATCTATCAGTTTTCTGTTGTGGCTGTAGCTGTCCCTGAGCGGAGTGGTGGTGTGTGCCAGAGCTCTCTTCGTTGCAGTGGGAGGGAATATGCTCCAGGATTGTCCCAGCAGCTAGGGAGCAGTTGTGGCATGTGCCCAGAAGCAAGATTTACGAGGTACTACTGCATCCTGGGATTTGGAAAGAGCTAAGACCAGAGGGCACACTGAATTGTTCAGGACATGGTTTATTTTCCATATGCAGTTGAACAGTATTTTTCTTGATATGCCAGAAAGAGTAGAGTTTTGAATATGATTGCTGCATATTTTACAGCTGAGGATATACTGAAAAGGTGAAGAGTCTGGGTTAACAAGCAAAGGATTTTTCCTTTCCTTTATGGTTGCTTTTGTAACTCGGGGCTTCAAACTTTGTTAAGTCAATGAGAATTTTGCCTTTGGAACAAGGATCCTGTCCCGGGGCTTTGTGTTAGGTGCACATTTGTAACATATGTGAGTGATATGTACCAGATACATTTCTCCATCCATTTCCAATTCAAACTCAGCCTCAGCTCCTGAGTTGGTTCAGACTGTCAAAACTGAAATCATTCTGCCTCTCCCCTTATTAATGACAGCAGTGACGTAACTGAGGGGACAGCTTTCACTATGGCATCATCCGAGTGGAACTGGAAGATGTAGTGATAAAACCTGTGCCTCTGAACCTACTCCACACCCTACTTTTGCCAGCTCTTCCAAGGATGAATTTTGGTAGGTAGTGGTCAGTTAGATGACAGGAGGTGTTAAGGGAAAGAGGCAGGATGTTAAATTATAACAGCATACTCTTTTTTTTTACTTTCCTTACACCTCATTTTGCAGTCCATTTGTTCACAATGTGTACTTAATTTTCATGCTGCTGGTGTTCATTGGTTAGTATTGCTATTGATTTGTTCATGTGACAAGAGAATTTATATGTAAATTTATTGTTTTGTAGTTTAGAGGATTCTGGTCTTGTGCTTTTTCCTGTCAGAGGTCATCATACTCTGAAAGTTTTCATCTCCAGATGGAGTCCTGACTTGCTTTGCATATCAACAGGCTTATCCATTTACTGACTGCATGGGACAGGTTTTCAAATGGATGACATTTTTCTAGACAAGTGCAGTCAGTAAAATGGTACCAGTTTATGCCTTTATTGGTATGCCAAGTCATTAGCTGATGCAAAATTGAAAGGTATGGTTCAATTATCTTTCTGTCCTCTCCATTTTGCTATGAACTGCTGGCTAAACTTGACATGGCATAATAAATAATACTGAGCTATTCAGAAAAAGCGTAAGTACACTTCTCTGCCACATAACATAGGTGAAGGTTAAATGGTAAGGAGCTTTGGGAAAGAAGAGTGAGGTAAGAAAGAAGAAAGAGGTAAGAGTAGGAATAAGAGGCATGTAAATAAATGTGTAAGGATAAAAACTGGTACAGTCTTAGAAATGGACTGTTGACAGTTCGGGGATGAACATAATATGAAATAGGATGGGGCTTTCTTCCCAAGCTGGCATTTAGGCATCATTTCTATGCACACTGGGGAAAAGGGTCTTTTCCCATGTCCATCACATTAGGGCTGCTTTCTGGAGAAAGGAGCTTGAGGCCATCCAGCTGTGAATCTGTGTAGCTGCAACAGCAGCAATCCAGCTCCTGAACCTCATGCTGGGAGGTTCATCCCTGTCTTCAGACAACTTTCATATTGGCCTTAGCTATAGATTTGCAAGGAATTGCAGGCTCAGCAACTTCACAAGTTCTCTCTCATAAAGTATTTTTACCTGTTGCTCATCTTTACTCAAAGGGGAAATTATTTTCTCCTCCAGAGTGTTTTCAAGGCATGGTATAGTGTCTGACGTGCTGGGGAGGGGATGATGTCTGGGTAAAACAGGGCCACTTTGTGCAGTATTTTGGCTCTTCTAGAATAAGGAGCATTATGCCCAGCATGGCATTGCATAACATGAAGGTACCAGTGGCCAGTGAGAGTTCTCCTCACCCCTGCCAAGCAGACCTGTTTCTTTCAGTTGTTTTTGTTTACTGCCTCACTTTCATGGCCCCGGGGGAGATGTATGTATGCTGACTAGAGATCTTGGGTTCCACAGGGAAACTTTGTGTTCTCCCAGGGCTCTGGAGGATGCCTTTCTGCCTGTATCATGGTCACTGTCCCATACCTGAGAATCATGGGCCAAGGACAGGATTTTCTGCCAAGAGTTTGTTCCCATGTGTGGAAGCACAGACGGCTCAACATGTGAGACAGTCCTTGTTTTAAGTAGTGCATTAATTTCTGGAGATGGTACCTCTTGTACTTTCAGACCCAGGAGTAAGTTGGGTGTTTCCAAAAGCAGCCTAAAAGACTTTTGTCCAAAACCTAGTTTATGACAGGTGGTAGTGAGAAATAACAAATCACTTGTTTTCACCTGAACCTGTGCTTTTTTTTTTCATCTGAACCTGTGCTCTTTTTTTTCATCTTTCACAAATATAGATCCTTGACAAACATTTATTTGAAAATCAGTTTAATCATTCTTTTGAGGGTTATGTGCATGCATTTGGCTTTGTGTCCCACTCAATTATTAAAAGATCCTTCCCATGTATCACAAAAAGTCAAAAAGGTAAGGTAACTTCTGCAATTCTTGTGCTTGCTCTAATAATTTTATTAGCAATGTTCCTACAGTCAATAGGGTTGTTCCCATAACTTAGCATATTTTTGCTTTTACAGATTTTTGTTTATGTGTTTTCATGATTTTAAAAATATCTGGCACCAGAACATGAATTTGGCAGGCATTTTCTTCTTGTACAGTGCTCACACTGTAGTAACTACAGTTTTTCAGTCTTTGGCTACTAAGAGTTCATATGTCTGGGGAGCTACTGAGCTATTCATTCCATGAAAGCTTATTTTATCCCTTTCATTCCTTATGAAATTTACCCTTCCATTCTGGCATCATCCAGGCTATGTTTTATGGGCTAAATCCAGCCCAGAGGGAACTTCCATCCAGCCTTCTGCCTTTCCCCACTGAATAGCTCATTGTTGGTTTAATGATTGTCTGAAATTTGGATCCTTCTGAGTTGCTGCCCCTGTGTCCGTGTTGGAGGAGCCGAAGGGACTGGATGCACAGGTTGGAAATTACCTCAGTCAGTCACCCCTGTGGCTGAGGGTCAGTGGTATACACTGCCATAATGGAAGAGAAATTGAAAATTCGTGGTAATATGTGTGGATGCCACACTGCATGTGTAAAGCTTATTTCTTTTGCTTATAAAAGTGGGTGATCATGGGCATTACTAATTTCTTGTCTGACAAATATAACCTGTAAGATTCTGGCAGTTAAGATTCAGGTTTTGAGATATCATTGAGAGTTACCAAATTATGCTGATCCTGGAGCTCTGTCTGCATCTTCTAATTTTTTTTGTAAATAAAAAAGAATGTATTTCAGAACTTTGAGGAAATACATGTAGAACTGCATAACTATCTGATTCACCCTAACTGTCCCCAAAGAGTGATAGAAAAGCTACAAGTATAAGAGCACATAAGGTTTATGAAGTTCTAGAAGAGTAGTAAAAATCTCGATTGCTGCCTTCTTTTGAACATTAGAAGGCTGAAATTTTCTTTGCTCTAGCTCCTCCCTAAATTATAAAGAAAATTATTTCAGTTCAAATTATTTTTTAATATGAAACATCCAAAAAGTGGCTTATCCTTAAATTCATTAAACTCATTTGCCCTTTCAAATGGAAAGTAATATTGCACGCTTACTACTTATCTTATTTTCTAAATGTATTATTTTTCCTGAGGACAGTTCATAATGGAATGTGATGTTGTGACTGATAGCAAGCAATGCAGAAGACCAAAATTACCACATGTATTGCAACATCTCTTATTAAGGTTACTTATGATGAACCTTGTTCCTTTACTTAATTTAAAAAATAACATTGTAATAATACCCTGCATATTTACCTTTTGGTCAGTTGAATAGTTCATAAGTAAATCATTCCAAAAATGGCTTCACTGACCCTTAATGATTGACTTCTAGTGCAGTAATGTGCTCTTCAGAATCTGCTCCTTTATAGCTATTGCCAAATATTATTTCATATTTTAGAGTGTATGTTCAAAACGCACTGTCAACTGCTCCAGGAGGAAAAGTTTTATGATGTCTGTAACTAATATTTCAGGTTGTCTGTTTGGATCTCTTCTAGCATACATTTTCTTAAGGCATTAATGGAGTAAGATAAAAAGCCCCCCAAAACACCTCCACATAATGTAATCCTCCTTATCAGTGGGATAAAGAACAAAAAACCTCTGTCGTTTTTCTACTCTGTTCTTCTTTGGAGCTTGGGACCAGTTGCAGGGGAGAAAAGTGATATAAGATAGCCATGAAGATAAACCACTTACGAGACTTTCCACTGAGGTTTTGGTCTCTGATGTTGCCCATCTGTTACTCTGTGAGTTCTGGTGCTTTCACTTTTAGCAAGTCTTTTATCTGCTGTCCTCCTGTAAGTTCTCTGTGGGAATTCATGGTTGCTACTTAATCTGAAAATCAGATGGCTCAGTAGATATGAGGGTTCCTAAAAATGTGCTGTGCTTGGCATTTGCCATTCATATTGGTGAAACCCTACGCAGGAAAGCTGGTGTGAGACCTGTACAGCTGCTGAACAGCTGGAAATTTCTCCTTAAGTAGTCTGTCTACGTGGAAACCTATTGTTTGTATGGATACCTGTTGTTTCAGAAATTAATGTTTCTGAGTGCGAATGGCCAGATTTTCCCCAGAGTTTGGAAAGGACTGTTGTGTGCATGGCAGTGCTAAACACTTTTAAACACTTATATGAAGCCCAGAGTCCATCCAGGGATCACAGTGAAGAAAGATTGCATTTTTCATTCTTTCACTATCTCCTATTTGCAACTGTGATTTTATCATATTCAGTTACTTTTCTTGCCAGGAAACTTACGATTCTGCCATACTTTTAAGCAGCCAGCACTGGAAAGTTTACTCATTCTGTGCAGTTATGGTAATCCTCAGAGGATGTTTATTTGGAGAGCAGAATTCTGTACAGAATGAGGCATTCTTACTACAATTAGTTCCCAAATTAATGTATCATTAAATTAGACCCAGATTTGTTGGCTTACATTTCTGTACAAAAAATGCATTTCTTTTTCTTATCTCTGATGCTATCTGGGAACCTGTTCTAATGGAAGATATCTCTGCCCATGGCATGGGGATGAAAATAGTTAATCTTTAAGGTCCCTTCCAACTCAAACCATTCTGTGATTCTATGATGACTTGGATACCTCGTTGAATCATTTTAAGTACCTGTGCCCAAACCTACACAGGATTTGCAAGGCCAGACTGGTTTGTTACCCTGTCTGTTCCAGAAGATGGTGGAAGGGACAAATTTAGATAATGAGCCTAATAAAGTGTGAAGATGAGGCATTTCCTATAACGTTTTAATAGATGGAAAAAAATAATTAGGAAGAGTAAAAGGAGATAAGAGTATGAGAGTGGAGATGCCCTATTGCATTCAGTGTATTCCCTTGTTTTTGAAGAGTGAAGATGTAAGAGACCACATAACTACCTTAACATAGCAGAAGATTAAAAAATTGCTAATTTTTAAACTTCTGTTCTGCCTGTCTCTAAACCAAATGTAAGCATGAAGATATTGCTTCTCAATACATTTATGTGTCTTCTTTGTTTATTGACATATTTACAAAAATTTTTGGTTAGTTACATTGAGTGTAAGAGTAGGTTACTCGTACCTGACTAGTAGGGTACCTTGTAGTCAGGTTATTTGAAGTTTCTAAATTCCTAAAGTCAGTACTCTAGTCTTCTGAAGAAGAAAACAGTTGGTCACTAGAGATGAAGGCAGAATTACTTATAAGTTAGAGATGTCCAGAGTACCCAGTCTGTCACATCCTTTGTGATAACGTTGTCAAGCCAGGTTAAAGTGATGTACAGTCAGATGATGTTTGAGGCATCACCAAATGTCGGTACCACAACTGCGTAGTTGGAGCCTGGTGAAGGGATCTATTGTGGGTCAAGTGGAACCTTCTGTCTTACTGTGTTTTGGAAGTCTTAACACATATCTGAAACACAGTTTGCTTCTTTGGATTTCTTTCCGCTGAGAGAATGAAAAAATTCACTTACAAGCTTGTATTATGTCTCTTCAGAACATGCATTGTTACTGAGATGCTTAAATACTGTAGCAGTAGTAACTATAAACATTGTTCAATGTGTTCAGTATCCTTTGTGTTATACTTTTTAACCACAGAAGTGTTCTTTAATTATTCAGTATTGTCCTCCATTTTGTACTAATCTGCTGTTTGCTAGTGCTACACCATTTATAATCAGTCTGGTCTTCATGATTCATCCCTCCAAATATCTGAATGCAGTCTCAGGCTGTAAACATCCATAGATAATTTTTGTAGATGATTTTTGTATGTTTTTAATGTCCCTTAAAATATTATGAAAAGTACAAGACCATGTCATCATTACAATATGTGTGTGATGTTTGCCAGGACCTCAGTGCACAGTATGAGGAAGCATCAGATATAAAGACAAAAGTCAGCTTAAATCATTAGCCCTAGCTGTTCACAGTGAAGCAGCACATGTAGAAATTAAGATTTTTAGACCTGATTATAGCAGCCTGCAGATACAGTGGCCTTGAGATACACCTGCAGTGTAGAGCTCTGGGGCAGATATTGGCAGATGGGACTTGGTTGGTGCAGAAAGCTTTTTCCATCCTCTTATCCCCTGGTTGCTTCAGTAGCACACTGCTCCCTCAGAAACCACTTTCCTGTTCCCTGTCCAACTATGTGGTTAATGCAATGCAGAGGACGTGGAAGATCAAGTACTCCAAAAGATAAAGCGGACCAGAAAACAAATGGATATATCAAAATGCTCCAAAATTTCTCATAAGCAAATTCATTTTTCTAAGTTTCCATATTCCCACAGCTGTAGAATTTTTGACAAGTTAGCTGTAGCAAGTGACTACATTAAAAAACTCCCAAAGAGGAGTTTCTATGAGAAAAAGATGTTTCATGTAATTTAAGTGTTTGCAGTTAAGGATATAAAGATATTAATCACTTTGCCTAAAAACAAAGCCCAGAACCCTATAAGGAGAGAACAAGAAATATCATGAAAGCCAGAATATGCAAAAATCGGCTTAAACTTCTGGAAATACATTTTGGGGAGTTGAGATTGCATAAAATGTTATATTTGTCTTTCACCATCTCCTCATGTTGCCCATTTGAGATAAGCCGATAGCTGTGTTAGGTTTTGAACATTTTTCAGCTAATTTTTTCTTCTAAATGGAACAGCTAATAAACACCTGATGTAGCATCTGCAAAAATCAGTGAAACTTTTCTGGCTGATTTCACAAGACTTTGGGTCAGGTTAATGTATAATTTTGGAGAAGGGGTTATAGAGACAGATTTTTCTCTAATTACATAGCTGTTAGATGGAAATTGCAAACAGCAGCAGTTAACATGAGGATCTGATGTGGAAAGAACAATTGTCTCTTGACTATTGGAAACATGAGAGATGGGAGAGAAAGTTTAATGTGCAGAAAAGTGATTTCTGCTCATACATTTCTCTAGGGAGAGAATTCAGGAGTTTCTTATGTAGTCTTTGAATAAGAATAAAAGTGTGTACTAAAATTGGACCTCAATTTTGCAATGATTACTCCGACACATTAAATGTTAGAAAATAATGAATATTTTCCCTCTGAAAATCTGCTCTTGTCAACTACCTTCATGTTGAATGCCCAAAATAGGAAGCTGTTCAAAATAACTGGTCAGTTTTGAAAATCTTGCACATTAAATGAATAAAATAATGCAATTAGAAACAGCAAAAAATTTGTAATATGCAAATATGATACTGTGTAATTTTGAAATAATTATAAAGTCATTTTCTCTTTCAAAGCAAGAGTTACTTTTATTTCTGTTAGGATTAGAGGAATTAAAGGAAAAGACTTCTAGCATGCACAAAAGTTCTAAATTCATATAATTAAGCAAAGCTTGAGAAGACTATGGCTCCCTGTGAGTGTATGTAGGACACTGGGCTCTGTGTCAGGAAAACACCCCAAAATTCGGGAAGCATACCAGTTTGCTAAAGACTTCAGTTTGTATTTGTGTCAGATGCTAAATGGTAAAGCTATTTCTGTCATGTTTTAAGCAGCATGGGTAGTCTAAACATGTTCAATAGGTCTAGTGACCTTTTCCTGAGTAATGGAAAACTTTCAGTCGTGCCAATGTAGTATATTTATACCAATATTATTTACAGGTCTTGCCCTCTTTGCTACTGCTTCTTAGAACTGTCCTTGAATGAAAAATAAACATGTCAGGGTTTCAATACAATTAAAACAGCTATAAACATTTTCAAAAATAGAAATGTACGCTTAATCATGCTTCCTTTAGCTGATTGCAGTGTCTTCAGCAACTGTTGTTTCTGTGACGGACTAACAGATAACCTGTGAAATGGTTCTGCATCAAACACGCTGATGTGTGCCCTAAAGCAAGTACTCAACAACTTGAAGACAAAGGTTTAGAAATTAATTTTCATCTATTAATTATTTACATCTTTTCAGCCCAGATGATTTTTAAGGACATACCCATTTCTTGTGTTGCATCGTGGATATTGCTTATAGGGGATTCCTACAAGCAGCAGACTTGTGGTGACTGCTGTGAGCCACTCCCCACCCCCCAAAGGTGGAGAAGTTGTTGTAATAACAAAAAGTACAATAACTTAATAGAGGACCAAACAAAAGGAGTTTTATGAAGAGCAAGCTTAACAGATAGTTCAATCTTTTAATTATTCCCTTTGAATGCTGGATGTTTCATTTGAATCCTGTCTCACCAGTCCTCATTTTAGACAGTATTTATCTTTAACTCATTCAGGCCCTGAAAACAACGTGATGGGGTAATTAGGGTAATTGTGCAAGCAAACAGAGCTGAAGGTCATCAGTGTGCACGAGATGGCACCATCCCTCAGATCCCCATGGGAAAAAAAGATGGAGCCCTCTGCTGAGACTCCTTAGAGAGTGCCACTACTGCATTTGGAAGGTCTCAGGAAGTGATCTCCAGAGGTTTTTCAGCATCTTTGAGCAGGTAGTAGTGTCAAGGATCCAAGTCATAGAACTTTTAATATCAGGACTAATAGATCAATATTCTCCAATCACTTTGTGTGAGGCTGGTAAGGTCTCCAAGTTGCCCTATAACCTCTTCCTCCGTCTTGGAGAGGAAAATCTTAACATGGGTTGTCCCTGATCCCTGATTTTCTTACCAGTTCTTGTAAAAGCTGGACTGTAAGAAGACATGCAGACATTTTCAGAGTATCTCCTAAGTAAGCCCTTCTTGCTTCAGGTAACACAGAGAACAATTGGTATTCGTTTTTAGCTTTTTTATTAATGGCCAGCTTATCATCCTACCTCAATCTTATTTTTGTAGACTAAACATGCTCAGTTTCTTCATAGGTCTTGTTTCTTAACCATCACACTGTTCTTGCTGTTCTCTGGACTATCCCATCTGTTTATCTCTTCACTTAAGTGCAGCATCCAAAACCAGGAACAACATCAGCACTCTGGCCTCTTCAAGGCTAAGCAGAGCAGAATAAGTGACTTCCATAACAGACCCAGGACTGTAAACTTCCCTTTCTAAATTGTTACTGTGAACTGTACCACATCTCAATGGATATGTGTTTAAAATGCTATTTCCTTTACAACCATGGAGCAATTAATGTCTTCCCTAATTACATGTTTTCTTTCACACAGATATCCCTTCTTTCCCGTAATTCTTCAATTCTGCACGCTTTCAGTCAGCTCCACCTGGAATTTTAACAAGCTGACACACTGTATTTGAATCCAGTCACTAATTTATGCACTTACATAACAATATTACTTTTAATTGATAGCTGCTGAAGGAAGAAGAAAAGCACCTGCACAAAGACTTCTGGTTGAAATTAAGTCGTTATTTTTACATTTGAGGTGAGGAGGAAGAATGAAGTTCAGTGCCACGATTTCAGGTTACATTTATTTCCAGTGAAGTGATTCTCCATCTTTCACAAAGTTTATTTAAAAATAAGCTATATTCAGATCTTTGGATGGAGGTATAAGAAAGTTGAAGAGCACTTAGCTTTCAAACTGTTGTGTCTGATTATCTGGCCTGACTTTCAAACTCCATTGAAAACAGACCCAGTATTTTTTATTTTTTGTTTTTTACATTGGACAGATATCTGAAAGACCTGAATCATCCCTCTAAAGGAAATCATTGCAGATGGAAGGTGGAAATCATTACATCTTGGGACAGCAATCTGGTACAAGCTCATATCCTCACAAATTTTTCCAGGGAATGTTCCACCATGAAAGAAAGGTTTGCTCTATCAGAATAGGGACCTCCTCCCCATCTGTTCCAAAGGGCAATCTGTTCCTCAGACTTTTTCTTGATGACTTTTTCTGCAGGAATGCATACTGAAAAGAAACTAACTGGCCAAGTATATGCATGATGGAATTACAATCTCAATGAAGATCATTATAGGACTCCTGAATTTCATGTAGTCCCTGTTCATGGTATCTGAAGATCCTCCTCTGTTTATACACAGAAGTTAAGATGTGTAAGAAGCTGCAGTACTCGGTTCTTTTTGAAAAAATGTTTTTTATATTTTATTATTCTTTTATTCTAAAGTATATGCCTGGAAAAGGGAGAGTATTTCAATTTAGTTATTTGTAATTAAGGGACCTCATTCTACTATGCCTTTTGGATGTGTGAAATAGATAATGTCATATGGGGCAGAGCTAACATCCAATTTAATATCCCATCTCAGACACTGATTAAGAGAGAAGTGTGAGAGCTCCAGATAAATCTGACAACTAGAATCATGGAGACATAGAGTGCCAGATAAATCTGACAACTAGAATCATTTAGGTTGCAGACAACTTTTACAATCATTGTGCCCAACAGTTAAACTAAGACTACAAAGTCCACCACTAAACCCTGTCCATAAGCACCACATCTTCAGGTCTTTCAAATACCTCCAGGAATGGTGACTCAACCACCCTGTTGAGCGTGTTACAATGCTTAAAGAAATTTTTCCAAATATCCAATCTCAGCCTCCCCTGGCACAACTGGAGGCCGTTTTCTCTTGTCTTGTTGCTTGTTCCTTGGAAGAAGAGACTGACACTCACCTGACTACAACCTCCTAAGAGGAGTTGTAGAGAGCAGTTGTAGAGTTGTAGAGAGTTGTAGAGATCTCCCCTGAACCTCCTTTTCTCCAGTTTAAACAACCCCAGCTCCCTCAGCTGCTCCTCACAGAACTTGTGCTCCAGACCCTTCCCCAGCTCCGTTGCCTTTCTCTGGACATGCTCCAGCACCTAAATGTCCTTCTTGCAGTGAGGGGTCCAAAACTGAACATGGTGTTTAAAGTGCAGCTTCACCAGGGTGGGGTAAAGGGGGATAACCACTGCCTTGGTCCTGCTGGCCACACTATTGCTGATACAGGCCAGGATGCCATTGGCCTTCTTGGCTGCCTGGGCACACGCTGGCTCCTGTTTAGCTGGTTGTGACCAGTAACCCCAGGTCCTTTTCCACTGGGCAGCTTTCCAGCCACTCTTCCCCCAGCCCCCGGTGTTCCCTGGGTTTGTTGTGACCCAAGTGCAGGAGTCAGCACTTGACCTTGTTGGACCTCATACCACTGGCCTCAGTTGATTGATCCAGCCTGTCCAGATCCCTGTGCAGAGTGATGACACCCTCCAGCAGATCAGCACTCCTGCCCAACTTGGTGTCATTTGCAAACTTACTGAGGGTGCGCTTGATCCCCTCATCCAGATCATGGATAAAGATATGAAACAGGACTGGCCCCAGTAGTGAGCCCTTGGGAACACCACTGGTGACTGGCTGCAAGCTGGATTTAAGTCCATTCACCACCACTCTCTGGGCCCAGCCATTCTGACATCAGGCTGACAGGTCTTTAGTTCCCTGTATCCTCCTTCTGGCCCTTCTTACAGATGGGGCTTCATTTTTGCTAACTTCCAGTCAACTGTGACCTCCTGAGTGAACCAGGACTACTGGGAAATGATGGAAAGAGTCTCACTGAGCAGTTCCACCCACTCCCTCAGTATCCTTGGGTGGATCCCATCCATCCTCATTTGTGTGTGTCACACACAAATATGACAAGTGGTGTAGCAGATCACTAACCACTTTAGCTTGGATTATGGGGGCTTCATTCTGCTCTCTGTCTCTGTCTTCCAGCTCGGGGTGTTGAGTACCCAGAGAACAACTGGTCTTAACAATTAAGTACTTCAGCCTGTTCCTCATCCTGCACAGGCCAAAGTCTGCCTTCCAAAAGTCGAAGATAGATGTTCTACTGACCTCCCCCTCTTCACTTCTCTTATAATTTAAAACTCTTGTCATTTTGTGATCACGGTGTCCAGAACAGACTGCAACTATCCCATTACTGACAAGTTCATTTCTGTTCATTAACAGCACTTTCAGTGGGGCACCTTCTGTAGCTGACTTCCTCACCAGCTGAGTCAGAAAGCTATCTTCCACACATTCCAGGAACCTCTAGACCATTTCCTCTGCTGTGTTATATTTCCAGCAAACATCTGGCAAGTTGAAGTCCCCCATGACTGTTTAAAGTGCAGGCTCATCAGGGTGGGGTATAGGGGACGACGAGAACAAGACCCAGTGACTGTGAGACTTCTCCCAGCTGCTTATAGAACATTCCCTCTGCCTCTTCATCCTGGTGGGTGGTCTGTAACATGACATCTGCCTTGTTGGCCTTCCCACTGATTCTTACCCATAAGCACTCAACCCTGTTGTCACCATCACTAAGCTCCAGACAACTTAAACACTCCTTACAGGGCTCCTCCACCACCTTTCCTTCCTTGCTATCTCTTATGAAGCATTTACAGCCATCCACTGCAGCATTCCAGTTGTTTGAGTCATCCCACCATGTCTCCATCATGACAACTATATCATAGTTTTCCAGCTGCAGAATGGCTTCCAGCTCCTGTTCATTGCCTGTTCTGCTTGCATCAGTGTAGATGTACATCAGTGGAGAGTTGGGCTGTTGATCCTGCCACCTTTTTTGTGGGGGAAGAAGTCCTGTGTGACCGTTCTCAAGCACTTCTGTGGTTTTTAACACATCAATAACCCTTCTGTCTTTGCTGTTGTGTAGATCTCCATCCCATACCTCCACTGAGAGGGCAGACCAAAGGACCTTGATAGCACACCATGCCTCAAACATTGGTGTGCCACCCCCAGGCTTATCTCTAGCGAGCCTGTTTTCATCTTTCCCACTTCAAATCCAGCTTAAAGCTCTTCGCAATCCCTGATAACCCTCAACCTCCTCGCCTCCTCTGCAGCTCTGTGGCTAAACAGAGGAGTTCCTGTACCTGGCTTGACCCACCGCAGGGGTGTTCACTGCTGCCATCCAAGCAGGGCACGCCCTGCAGGTGACACCAGAGCTCTGTCTGGGCAGCTGCAGGGCTCAGGGAGGCCGTGCCTTTCAGCTGTGTGGATCGCCTTGCTCCCTGGTCGAGCTGGCAGCGGTTCAGCACGCTTGTGAACACCCAGCCGTGTGAGCGGCCACCCCACACCCTGTTTGCCTGCCCTGGCCTCCGCCGCTCCCTAGGGCCTCCATTTATACATAGTAGGGGGGCTTGGCCACCACTGCTCCTGGCCCTGCCCAGGAGCCAGTCCTTGTGGCACAAGCTGCAGGCTCCTGGCTAGTCTCTAGAGGCAAAATTAAAAACAGGAGCACAGGTATGTCTTTTATGTTGGGATAGGGGGTTCGTTCATTTTTGGAGATACTCTCAGTCATTGTAACCATGTTTTTTCTGGCTCTCTCCACATGTTGAATTCCTATTTCCTGTTTCTTACATCTTCACAAGCTCACAGAATGCCTTAAAATAATTGCACTCTCAAAAGAGCATTTCCATGTCTCAATTTTGAGCATCCACTCTTTCAACTGAGTTATTTACTGCCCTTCTGCATATAGCACCAAGGGGGTGAAAAATGTAATAAATCATTTAAAATGTACCTCTGTCAATTCTCTCATTATTTCATCTTTCCTAAGGTCTTCAGTATATATTGAGAGGTGAGTCCTGGCCTTCCTCACTCTTTTTGGTCTCCTCTAAGCCCTGCTGTTATTTTCCAGTAACTTTTATTATTATTAACTTACTCATGGAAACGTCACTCTACTAGGCTTCATTACAAACCCTGAATAGGAAAATAATCTCTGACCTCAAGTATATTTTGATATCATGTGGTTCTGCTAGTATATACCATATTCCCTAGGAGGTGATTCCATTGATTCACTGGAAAGCATTATGGTATGCTGGCCACATCTTCCATTCCTTTCCTTTTGAGCTGTGTTGTTGTCTACTGAGGGCTCCAATTATGGATATACCATTACTTATGGAAACACACAGATGCTCTCTATTAAGGACACTGCATCTTTTAGCCCCTTGCAAAACAAAATTCCCTTAAACACAACACTTTATTGTTTTCCTGAATTTCAACTTCAATTGCAATGTGTTGTTCTCAGGGGTGTGACTTGCTGGATTATTAAGGAGTGTCAAATAGCCAAAAAGAGACTGCAGGGGAAACAGCATTCTTGCTGAAGAACTGAATTTCCCTTAGTATGTGCCAAAATAGCTAATCTAATTTATGGGAAAACAATTAAAATAATAAGAAATTGGGTAATTTTTTATTGAGTTTCACAATTAAAGTCACAAAAGTATGTCATCCTTTAGCTGGTGTAGCTTTGACTTTGCAGGTTTTGATTCCTGTATTTAAGGTTTTCTTGCTACACAAACTTGATAATTAACAGGACTTAAATTGGCTAATTCTCTCTGCTTCAGAAACAGATAATGTTGTCAAAGTTCCTCATATACCTTGCTAATTAGATACCTGATACAGGGAGCTTGCGTTCTTTGAAAATAGTTTTTAAAGAAAGCCATTACAATCTGTGAGTGATTAAAGTCAGACTAAAAAATACTGCTTTTACACAATATCAGATTACTTTTACTGTCACATGTATTTGCACAGTCCTGTATTTGTACAATATACCATAGCCCTGCACCACTGCCAAACATGTGAGATCAAATATGGTAAATTACTGTTGTTGTTGAGGTCTGATATACCAGAAGAAAAACACAAGTCTGAAATTACCGAAAACTTCATGGGAAAGAGGAATGGAGTTCCCAGAAATATACTAAAAAACGAATGCTTCTCCCTTTTGAAATGAGCTTGCCAGATCCTTCCAAAAGCAGATGAATGTTCTTGACCTGGTGAGTGTTTATCAACTGTCTGCATGTCTGCTTGGCAGCTTTGCTCCCTTGAAATTTTCTTAATCTGAGGACCTCAGAAGAGGAGGTTATGTAGTCACACTTCTAGTAAAGGTTCCCATTCTCCCAGTCCATCTTCGGTAAGAAATGTGTAAAAAAGAGTGGTACCGTTGTGGGGAATTTTATCGAGAGGATACCATATAACTGAAGAATTATGTATATGGATGTACCAGTCCATGCACAGTAGAACAGAGAATTTATTTGGGATATTTATAGTGAAATTTCTTCTAGTTAGATATGTTACTGGCTTCTTTCAAAATGTTTAAAACACCTTTTTACAAACAGAATCAGTGAAGAATTAAGTAGTGCCACAAAGGCTGACAGCTGCTTCAAGCTTTCAGTTAATCTCAAAAGAGAAATCAAAGTTAGCTTGGAAATAATTGCAATGACTTCAACTTGAGATCTTAAATAGCAAATGCTGTTTCCTGCTGAGTAATCCAGTATTTCAGGTACAAATAATACATAAAATTTTCCTTCAATTTTTCAGTAGTTTTATAACACTAGGTAATATAAGTCCTGGCTAACATGAGTGAGAGTTTTAAGGTTACAGTAGCTGCAGCTGGGAAAACTGTATCCACAGGTTAAAGCCCTAGATGCATGAAACTCCATACGCCTTTGCAGAAAAGGAAAGTCTGGTTTACAGGAACAATTGTTTCATTGTTTTTTTGGGGCAGGATTTGTGATTTTGTTCTTTTTTAATACAATGTCTCACACAACTTCTTTGTCATCACTGGTTCGTGTCTCTCCAGTGCTACAGCAATCAAAAAAAATACGTTAATGAACATCATTTTAAGGCTCTGGTACTGTAAGTTGCTTGTCCAAAGCCGCAGAGCAAAATGATGCAGAGCCAGATTTAGCACAGAAGGAATTTCTATTACCCAGTCTCAATCTCAGACCATTATTTTGCTTCTCTCTAGCAAATGACCTTGTCTGATGTTCTTCAATACACCACACGGGTCTTGCCATGCCACTGACAGCACCTCTGCTCCTCTGAGTCATTACAAAGGCAGTCAGACAGCAAGCAGCTCGTTTCTTCCAGGTTTGGCACTCATGAGGAAGCCTTTGGAAGTGCAGAAGTAAACCCTGGGAGTCACTCAGATGTATTAGGTGATAGGCAGGCTATCATGCTTTGGGACTGGGAAGGACAGGATACAGGACTCCTTACAGACTGAGCACCTGGAAAGGAGCTGGTAGCATGCTCTTGAGAGTAATGACTTCTTTTTCTGGCAAATGTTGAAAAATAATTCACTGTTTTGAACTGTATTATTAACATGCAAAACAGTAACCCATTCAGAAGACAAGTTTACTGGTTTCAGGCCTTTATGAGGAACATCCAGGAATGCGTCCCTAGGTTATCTGGGCTGTCTCCTGGGAGGGACCTCCAACTATCTCCCCAAATTTCATGAGGAATCTCAGAGGTAGGACAGTATTTGTATGCACACCCACTCTTTGCAATATGTCCTCAAAACAAGTGCTTCACCTTGTGATTGTGTGGGCATGATGTTCTGGCTTTGCATTGAACTCAGTTGGTCTCTTATTCAGAAAAATACTCTCCTTAGCTCGGGAGAAGAAAGTACTGAACGCAGCATGTGTCCCACCTATCTGACATGATTGCTTCCAGCAAAATCAATGGAATTATTTGTGCAGGATATGGTCCAGTGTTAAGAAATTTTTTAAAGGATAGAAGCAAAAACATGTGTTGCTTTATATGCTGGAATGTATCCATTTGCAGACACAGACAAAGAGAGTATTAAGGATCATGAGAGAGTTCCATAGTGTACAAGGGGGTGAGGCATAGGACAGGGTAGGGTGGAATAGGATAGGAAAGGAAGGGAAATAATCTCAGTCAGGCAAATAGGGTAACTTGTCCAAGTAACTTCTTCAAATCTGTTTCAGGGTGCCTAGTTGGGGCCTAGTTGACGCCCAGTGACTGTGAGTGGGGCACTTGGTTTTAGGTTGGGGCTTTCTTGACGTTACAGTTTAGGTAATTAAATTATTATAAAAATAATATTAGAGGTGAGCACAGGCTGCAAATATGTTACTTTTTTTCCTGAGAAAACAAACTAATTAAAAATAATTTCCTCTCCTGTTTCTTTGCCAAGACCTATTTTCAGGACTCTGTGCTTCCCCTCAAGAAGCCAGTGAAATCTCAGGCACCTAAAACAAATAGAGGCAGTATACTTAGGACTTGGCTGGTTAAAAACAAAAAGAGGAAAATATTTATTATTTTAAAATATTTTGTTTTTAAATTATCATTTTTATATTCATGCACATTTTGTTATTAATTTTGGCTGGTAGATACTTCTCTTTATAAAACAACAACTTAACCATTCAGCTTTCATATGCTGTTAAAATCAGATCCTGTGTAACCTTAGGTTTCTGTGCTTGCTATTTCCAGGACACAGAGCAATTCTCTATAAAACTTGGATGTGAGGCACATCTGGGTTGAACAAGGACAGGGTAAATCTTGCCCCTGCTTACCCATGGGCTGTCATGCACAGCCAGCAGAGTCATGCTCTCTGTAGTTCTCTTGTGTGCCTGCCACCACAGAGGCAGAGTTCATCCCAGCACCACATCAAAGTGTATGACTGGTGTCTCTTACACATATGTTCAGTCTGCCTCTCCCAGAACCAAAAGTGTAGGTGGTGGAGTCTCTTAGTCAGTGGAATGGGTGCTAGAGAGATGTTTGGTGACGAGTCTGGTTTGTTTCGATTTTTTTCATTCTTCTTTACTTCGGTGTTTCATAATGCCCATCTAGCTGTCTGCATGCAAGATGGCAAAGTCAAGAAAGTAGATTTTTGGAGTTGTGCCCCTTCTTCTTCAAGTACTCAAGCCATCTGTTGCAGATACAGTGGCTATCCATGTGCTGGAAGTTAAATGCATGCATTTGTCAGGTCAAAATTTGAACTACTGTTTCACTTGAGTAAAGGTGGCACATGTCCCACATGCAATAATATCAATCCAGAGGTTACAAAATTTAGAACAAAAGATACAACAAAAGATGCAACAAAAGATATTCCATGAAATAATTTATAAAGGCAAGGATAAGGAAAAAGAAAATATGAAAAGTTTATTGTTAAAAATGTGAGTATAATTTCTGTGTGAAATAAGTTTTTAGTTTAAGAATTTAAAATTAAAAAAGAAATTCAGTAGTTTAATTTTTATTCCCAGTAGTTTGTAATGCTTTTCAAATACATTTGTGTTTTTTGTTCTTTCACAAAATTACTTTATTATCACTCAGATGTCTCTAACATGATGATAGATTCCTTTGTAAGGCATTTCCCATCCCACTTATATGGGAGCTGCTGGGCAGCCAGCTGAAGAGTAGTTGAGTCATTAGAGTCTGGTTGAAAACACATAAATAAGTGTATTTTAGTGTTCTTACATGTTCTCTGAACTGAATGTGATATAAAAGCTATGTATGTCCATGTGTGGTCTCAGGCTTGTGTTTATGGAAGGAAATAGTTTATGAATATACTGAATTCTTCAGTAGCACATCATGACATCATGGAAACCTTGCCTTTGACAAGAAAATGGCAGGTAGGTTTAGGTTGGTAAAAGTCATGGCAGAAGCAGGAACATTTTAACAAATGGGCAGGAGAACAATTTACCATGGGGAAGCTCATACATAGTCTTGCAGTTTGTCAGCCTCTTTGTGTGAGTCTTGTTAATGTGCAGGAAGTTCCCAGTGACTGACTCCCACATGGGAAGTGGGACAAGCTACCTCCTGCATTGTGCGAGGTTGTGTGTGAGAGATGGGCCCCATCTTACATCATGTCAGCTTTCTTGTCCCATTTATATTCCCTGTCACTGTTCAATTTGGCTAATGACGTTTAGCTGCGTCTATTTTCACACATGCTGGATAAATGATCCTCTCAATAAATGATGAGAATGTTGCTCAGATGCTTTTAACCATGCTTAGACACTTCCCATGATGCAACCTTTAAGTGCCGCCGTGTCTGTGGTGGGTGAAGTTACTGCTGTCTGATGCAATTGTGTAGTGCACAAATTAAAACTGTAAATTGTTTTGGTTTCAACCCTATTTTATGTAAACTTTGCATCCTCCCCAAAAGAATTTAAGGGTTGCAAAGAGAAACATGCAGGCATTGGGAAATAGAGAAGGGTCCCCTCTTTCTTTTATGCATCATCTCTTCAATTACATGGATGATGCAACGTTTTCAACCAGCTTCCCGTCTTTCTGATGGCACAGGATGAAGAGTGCTGGGGCTAGTGTCAGACGCCTGTGTCCAAAGGCACCCAAGTCACGGGGTTTTTTGCAGGAAATGGAGGCAGCATTATGAATGAAGCAAGGAGTTACAGGTGGAAAGATGAAGCTATTCCCTTCCTTTTGTCTAGAGTCACTGCATAACAGTAGGCTGTAGCCAAATACTTGAGCTGAGGTACTCACCGCAACCCTCTAATAGTGAATGCAGAGTTTTGAGGGCTTAGGCTGTGACGCCTGTCAGTCCTTTGTAAAAGATGCAGAGAACACGGCAGGATGCTTTGAGATGTTCTTTGAACAACTCATCATCTGAATGGTAATGCAAAGTACCCTGTAGAAGTTAGGCTTCTGGTGTCTCCAGCTGAGTATGCAAAATCAGCTGATACTCCTGCTAACTTTTATTTTCTGTTTCTCTCTGGTTTTGTCCCCCGTTGAAAGGTAAGGATCATACCACCTCCTTTTTAAAGGTGTGGAAGCAAAGTCACAGTGTTTGTGGTAGATCAGACCACTAGAAATAGTAACTAGATGAAAGTGTCCATATAAATGTATATCATTTCTCCTCAGAGTATGGTGTGGTCACTTCATCCTCGACACAGGATTGGTTTTAAATCCTTGGTAACTATCCATTTTGTTGACCTCACCTTCTAACCTCTCAGGCTCATTGAGCTCCACATCTCTGCCTGTCTCTGCTTTACTATTTTGCTCCTCTGCATTCTCCTTTCACTACTTCTTGAGTCTGGTGGCTTCCAGAGAGAAACTGTGCCTTTAGGAGGGTGAGTCTCTCAGTTTTGCACTTGGGACCACGTACTTCCCCCTTCACCACCACGTCCCACTTAAGCTACACGGGCTGCCATGGAGGAACATCTGTGAGGATGAAAGGTGCCACATCTAACCAGTGCAGAGAAAGACTCTACCACATTCATGGAGCAGTGAACCTATCCAGCCTATGCAAGCAAATTTTTTCAAAGGCTTATAACTTAGCCAAATTTGGGCAACTTTTAATAAAAACTTTTCCCCTGCCAATATTTTAAGTCATTTCTCCAAAACATGGAGGCACTAGAGCTGATTAATGAAACAGTTATTAAAACAAAACAAAACAAAACAAAACTAGGAATAATAACATGTTTTTCTCTCAGTTGTTCTCAGAAAAGTTGTTCTGTTGTTCTCAGAAATGGCTGAACCCGTTCAGCCTGATTTATTTATTTTGGAAAGAATCAGCTGAGACAAACTTTCGGCATGGGAAATTTCAGCCCAACTGGTTAGCGTTTCTCAAAGTTTGGCAAAGTTTAATGAAAGTGGAAATGTTCTTATACTGAGAAGTCCAAGGCAAGCTTACATATCAACAATGTTCCTTGCTTAGTATAGAAAAATGCTGTATATATATTAATTGCTTTTTCTTAATATTTCAGATTCTTTGAGTATATACTGCTCTACAAAGATGCAGTGATGTTTCAGATTGAACAAGTTACAAAGCTGTGCTCAAAGATTGCTCTGACAGAGCCATGGGATCCATATGATATTCCTGCCAATTCAACTTATGAAGATCAGTACTACATTGGGGGACCTGGAGATGAAATTATGGTACAGGAATGGTCTGACAGAAAACCAGCCAGAAAATGTATGTGCATGCTTTTGTTTCATTTTAATAATAATCAATGTCTCTGCTGCACAGGGTAAAATAAAATTATCATGTTTCACCCTGGGTTTCCATATTTCTGTAGAGTTCTCTGGAAGAAATAATAAAAGTGCCCCATGCACAGAATATCATTTTATTAACAATGCATTTTGTTAAGAAAGTATCTCAGCAGGATTAAGTATGTCCAAGGGACTTGATTATATTTTGTTTCATATCATACAGATTTTGGCATGGAACAGCATCATTTTGTGTCTGAATTGGTCAGTCTGTATCCCAAATTTACCTAGAGAAGAATTGGTACTGTAATTAGGGGCACACTCAAACTGGAGTCTGCATAATAGAAATGAAGCAGGTGTCCATGTTTGTCTACACATGGTTCTGCAGCCACTGAAACCCTTAATTTGCACCTAAATTTTGTCATCCTCTACACGGGTAAGAAGTATCTGCTCGCAAGGCTTAGTTTCTGCACTTGGCAGCTGAACATTTGCATCATAAAAGAAAGTGGGCTGAATTTTCCAAGGTACAGCACGTTAGGTTTCAAATGCATAGAAATTTATTAGCACATTGGCTTCAATTTCATCTATGGTTTACTGATAACCCAGAAAACTGTAAAAATAATTTTTAAACCTCCATGAAAGTTATGGTGCTGTTCAGCTAATGCAATACTTATGGTTATAGACATCTAATATATAGGCTGGTTAGGAACTTGAGCAGTTAGCCAGAGGAAAATATTTCTTTCTTGAATAAAAGTAGAACAAATGAAGTAGAGAATAACCGATAAGATCGTTTGATCTCTATAACCAGGTCACTGTATTATCTGGTATTCTGCAAGAGGCAAATTATTACTTATTTCAAAAATTCTTTTTGGATCTGATGTTTTTGAAACTTTTATGGAACTTAATATCCAGATACATTGAATGAATGATGTGTGATTTTTATCCTGTATTATTTTGTATCTCCAGTGCTTTCCTGTATTACCATTCGTAAACATAATGTCTGAAAGTTGTCTATCTACCTATCTACCTTTCAGCTAATATTGGATTCTAGAAATTATATTTCTGTTAAGATTACAAAGGTTTCAGGGGATTTACAGGCTACCTTGCTAGCATCATAGTTTACCTTAATTTTTTGTTCAAAATTCTGAGAGAAGGCTTGTTGAGTAACAAGTGTTACTCAATTTCTGAGTACTCAAAGCCATATGAGTTGAGGTCATGTTTTGGTATATTAGCATGCCCTGAAGAGGTATGTTCAAATATTGCTGAGCTTTCCAGCCTTCCTTTAGATACAGTAGGTGTGCTTCATATCATTGCTTATTTATTTCTGGTAATGTGGTTGAGGTGCTGCATATGACACAGTACTGGAAGGACTGAAAAGAAGTGCGTGTGTTTGCTGCCAGGTGGGAGAAAATAAGCCTCCTTGCAACTAGAAAAATTTGTTACAGGCATCCCTCAGATGAACTGATTTATGATCACAGTAGGTTATTTCAACATCATGAGTTTCTGCTATCAAGAGGTCTGAAATGCGTTAAACAGCGAGATGGAGTACGATGGGAGGGATATAGAGTGATCACAGAAGATGTGTGTGGGGTTAATAAAAAAGATATAAAAGTGAAGGTTATTAAAGGGAAAGCACCTCAATGGTATTACTGCCACTACCTAAATAGCATAGTGGAGAAAGTAGAGGTGAGGGCAGAGAACATCGTGGAATTTAACTGAAGTTAAAAGTTGCAGACTTGCTACATCGCATACCTGGAGGAGATCAGCATTGAGTGTAATCTGCAAATAACTAATGAACCGGTAGGAGTGTTTGGAAAGTATAGAAATTTTTTAAAAATAACATGATAATAAGGATCTGAGTAGATGATGTTAAAGAGAAGCAATGAGTTAAAAGAGACTGACATCATCATGACACAACAATAGATTCTTGTCACCTAAAGTAGTCGCATTTCTGCTTGATTACAGTGGAATCCTGGGTCGGCGTGTACACCGTCAAAGACTGTTACCCAGTACAGGAAACCTACACGAAGAACTACAGCGTGACAACCTCCACTCGCTTCTTTGACATCCACCTGGGCATCGCAGACCCCTCCGTGTTCACCCCACCCAGCACCTGCCAGGCAGCCCAGCTGAGGAGGATGAGGGATGAATGCTGATTATGGACACTGGCTGCCCTGGGCAAACACATATTAACCAAGAGGATGGTTACTAAGAGTCAGCTGCTGACATCTAAGTTGATTTTTCAAGCTAATTGTTGCTCTTTTGAGAATTTGTAGGTTTTCACTTGAAAGAGAACATAAACATATAATTGAGCGAAATATATACACAAAAGATCTCTTTCAATCACATTCATCTGTTCAGTGATGCACTTGCAGTATTATATAGTTACTGTTGAGATAATATTTCTAGATACTATTTATTTAAATTGTGGTTGATTTTCTTTTTGTAACGATTTCATTATTTATTTTTTCAAGAAGACAAAGCATAAGCAGATAGCAGTAATGGTAATATCTAGAAGGAAAAGCTAGATTTTTTTGTTACTTCTGGGAACTTGAAGGGAAAGATGACCTGCATAAGACTTCATCCCTAAGTGAAAAACACCATTTTAAACAATATTCATCAAAATTGTGGAAATTTGTTCTTTTGGTTTTATTTTGCTTTGTGTTCTGTATTAGGTTTTTTTTTTTCTTTCTGCTCTTCAGGAAGCTGATAGTCTAATTTTTCAGCTAATTTTTGTTCTTTCTGAAAAGAAACCAGAGTAGCTTTATTCATGTAATGCTAGCTGACATGCAAAAAATACTTCTCTGTTTCTTGGGAAATGGGGTGAAAGGAAGGGAAGGAGGGAGAGGTACATCTTCAAGAACAGTAAGCCGAAGTCTTTATGCATTTACTACCCATTTGGGGAAGGGTTCCAGCAGGATGTGAGGAGACATTTTTCATTCACGTTTTACTTCAGCACTCACTTTTCAAGGCAATACTAGTTTTAACCTATGCAAAGAGATTAAAAGGTACTTCACTCAAAACGGCTTTAATATTTTGTAACAATTTTCAAAAGTCTTTACTCAGAGTGTGGAAACAGCTTTATAATTCCAGGGAGATGTGAAAAAGACAAAAAAAAAAGCCATCGTTCGTGCATAGTTAGTAAAGGCTGAATCAGTGTTCACACAGTGCCTGGTGGTCTGGATGGAGTGAAAGACAGAGCCTTGTGACCTGTGTAGGGAGGTGGGAGGGAGGAATGGGAGGGACAGGTTTTAGATGTCCTGTGTGCAGTGCAGCAGTGAGGCGCTGCAGTCTAAGCACACATGACAATCTTGCTTTCTTCTGCACCCGCTCCATTGACACCTGCTTTATTTGCTGTTTCATCAGCATCTCAAAGCTTATTATCTCCACATCTTTTCTGGTGGACAGAGTTAAAGTTTCCTTGAGGGTAAGTGCAGGAAGTGCACATATTTTGCATTAAAAAATTCAAACCAAACCTTCATGCACCTTCAAGACTCTCAGAAGTATGGAATAGTGATGGGTTTTGCTCTTTTACCAAATGAGATTAATTGGTTTATTCTGTAAGGTATGCATTTTATTTATTACTTGCAAATAAATTTAAAGACAGATTCTTGTTCTCTCCACACATGTTGTCTAGTTGTTTGCTCCAGAAGTCATCTGGCTGTAAACAGTGCAACACTGGGAAGTTTGGTGTCTCTGGAGGAGATATGCTGGGCAGGCTTTTAGTGTGTGTTATATACTCATAGCTTTTTGTACGTAAGCAAGTGGGACAGTGGTTATTTTGCTTTCATGGTTGTGGTCAGAATGGCATTTTACTTTGCCCCATGCCTAATGAAAGCATATACATACCAGTTAAAATTTAGCTAGTTCATAAAAAATTTCTCTTGGAGAGGGCCATTTCACTGAAACACGCTAGTGGAAAGAAGGATTGGGTTTCCTTGAATCTAGAGTGCATTTATTCTGTACTCGCCTTCTGTATTTTTTGTGTGACACTCTAAATGCTAACTGCATATTGTTCTCATTAGGACAATGATTAACATGCATTTCTTAATATGTGTCTTGTTAGAATCTGGAAAATATAATAAATCTGGCTAGCAAGCATGAAGCTGTGGTACTGTATCGTTTGGGATGGCCTTGTTGTGGTCGAGCAGATAGCTGGCTAATCAGGGTGTCAGTATTATGTTTTGCTGACAGTGATATAGTTTCTAGCAATAACATTAAATGTTCCTTTAAATATGAATTTGCAAATTTGCAAATGTCTGGTACACAAAAGTGCTTTAAAAATTTTGGCTAAATATGTTCCCCTGAAACAATGCTGTTGTCGTCGTATTTAGTTCTACAAATCCAATGAAGAGAGTTGTCAAAGAGATACCAAGCAGCAAAATTTAGAATTTAGAATTTTAAATTAGCCACAAACCAAATAGGAAGCACAACATGCGTATGCCTGGTTTGTTATCTTTCTTACGATGTGCTTTGGTTTGTTGTCATGTACCACAAGAGACATTTTGTCTTTATGCAACTACACCAATGACTCAAATGAGAAGGAGCATAAAAGGAATTTAAGGTTGCTATATAGTATGCTGCCACAACTGAGTAAAAATGGAGGATTCGTATGCTAGTCTGGGAAACTTGTTTATCACAATTATTTGGTGGAAAATTAATAATAAATTGGTATGTACACAAGTTATACTGTATTCTGTGACCCCTAATAGCGACAGGATCTGGTAGTTGGATAGTCTGTGGGACAAAGCTGATTTTGTGAGATTTCCAGTGGTTCCTGGTTTCAGCTGGACCAGAAATAGTGCAAACATAGATCTGCCTGCCATATTTTTGTGTTTCTGCTTGGAGTCTTCACTGAAAGCAGGATGTGTAGAAATACAACATAGTTTTATTTAAAGTTAACCAAACATTCTTGAACCTCAAAAAAGGTTTCGTTTGAGTTTGGGGAGGAGATCTGGGCATTTGGTTCAGTTCCTATTTTAACAGTTTGCTTAACTCTAGTAGTAGGGACAGATTTTGCTGCCTCAAGCCATCTAGCACACTATGGAAATGCTGCCATTTACCAGGTTGTGCCAACTTTCATGAAGAAGCACAGGAAGAGGCACAATAAATCCATGGTGTATTTTAGTCAAGAAATCTCTAAACAGAACAATATTCTTATTTTGGGACACTAACAAAATTAGTGTATTTTCCACCCTGAAGTTCATTTCATTCTAGTGCTCACACTTACTCCTTGCAATCCTGCCTCTCTTTTCCCATCACCCTTTACTTCCTAATGTCAGGGAGATCCACTTCCAAAACAGTGTTTACAACCCTCAATTGCACTTATTTTAGTAGGAGTTCATCACCTAAATACCTGATGGCTGTGACCTGGATTTGACCTCTTTATTTGCCAGCAGTTCTATCTCAAGTGCAAGAGCAGTGCCGATCATAGCGAAATGTGAGCAACATATGCTGAACTACATGTAGGTGTCCAGCAGAGAGACCAGTGTTGGCTCAGGTGCAGTTGCTGCTGTCCTAAAATACCAATTCGTGAGAGGTGTTGGCATGGCTGTTGTGTCACGTCCTGCATCTCCTGCATCCTTAGCCACAAACTGGTGCTAGAGGCAAACAGCAGGACGTTCCCACATGACAGAGAGGCACATCATGAGATCATCAGCTAGTAGCTTGCTATGAAGAATAAAGATTTCAAAAGAGCACCCACACAAATAGAGCTGGAAAGATTTGGAGGTCTCAATCAGCTACCCTTGCAGGAGGCTGCATGAACAGCATGGATTCAGGCACATACAGATTTAATCTTCACATCTGCACTTAGGCATGGGAGCAAATGGAGCAAGCTTGGACAACTTTTTAAACACTTCTGAGACTTTACTGCTTTGTAAGGAGAGAGGAAGAAAAGCTAATAATCCAATTACTAGTCCCAGAAAACTGTCAGAAATCTAGGATAAAGATGCTGCTCTGAAGATATGAGGATAAATTTCCAAACACTGCTTTGAGTGCATACTGGTCTAACACGCTCCACATAAAGATCCATGTGGTTTGGTACAGCTGTTTCAGCACAGAGCCTGAAACTGCATCCTGAATGAAGTGATGCACATAGCTGCAGTATGGTATTTTGTTTGAAACAAAGACAAACAGTCCAGCACTGCACATTTGGCAGGCATGAGTGCATGACTAGTGACCTGCCTGTTTATCTACAGGAATGTATGTGCCTTTAAAAGGGTGCTACCTGCTGCCTCTGAAGACTGAAGAATTCATCTTCTCACCACTGCATCCACAGGAATCTACTTCAGACTCCTTTCTTTCCCACTCTGCAAAGTGGGAACAATAACTGTGCTTTCCACCTGCTCTTGCCTTCCCTGATTGTGATAGCTCTGGGGCAACATCGCTGCGTCAGCCCATGGGGCCTGCAGAGGCCTGGCGGCATTGGTGCAGCAGCACCAACGTCACAGAGGGTTCCCAGCCTCTGCCTTACAACCAGGAATAAAATTACGTCTGTGTGTTACACGTCTGGGCTTACCCCCTGCACCCCTGGCTGCTCGCTCCGTGCACGGGGGTGTTGCTCCTGCCCTCAGCACCCGGCCGTCACCATTAATTGGGCTCAGCGCAGGCTTCTGTGACGCCAGGCAAAGGGACTCGTGAGCAAAAGGAAAGGAGAGGAAATGAAAGGAAAACCTGCTGGGCTCACCCTGCTCCCCACCAAGGTTTTTCACACGCCTGCCCAGCACTGATAAACAGCTTTGACGTTCCTGAAACAGCAGCAGCAGAGTTGCCAGCTCTACGTCACAGCCCATGCCATGCTGAAGGAGAGGGTTGGATTTCACCCTCTGCACTAAAATTATTACTCAGGCCAGGCCAGTGATTCAGTTTTGTTTTCCATGGAGAATGCATGCCCGCTCCCATCACCTCTGCCCCTGCTGTACCAGCCTGCCTGGCAGGGGTTAGTGCTCATGCCTCCTGCCCCAGTCCAGCAGCCTGGGACAGCCCCCTGGGCGGTCAGACAATACTTTTCAGCCTGTCCCCACTGTCCCATCTTCATTCCCCACTCTGCAAGACAAACAAGGCTCTGCCAAGGACCTCTCTGTACCCACACACAAGGCTGGCAGGTCTTCTCCACTTCCCTACAGAGTTTTCAAAGTTGTGGGAAAAGTCCTTCCTACTTTCCCATTGCCATGCCATTTTGAAATTAATTCTTTTTGTGGTTTCTTCACCTGTTTCCTTCCTTGTATTTATGAGAGCTGCTTCTGTTAATTTGATGGTGCAATTTTTCATATGGATGTTGAGTTTGGGATTTTTTTACCACCCTCTTGGTGCCAGGTAGCAGCCCTTGTTTATTGCTGCAATACCTCATAATTAGTGACTTGTATAAAGAAGGACATTCTTGATGCTGGTAGCAGTTTGCGCTGGTAAGAGCACAGGAGGTGGAAATACTGAAAGTAGTGACAAGTGACAGCAGAGATACTCTTACTGGTAACCCAAGTGACTACTAACTATGATGACGGTGTTAAAACTCTGGGCTCTGCAGAGTCCATAGACACTTAACCCCAAGAAATACACTACATCTCTCCAAAGGAAATGGGGAACTATGCTGGGCAGCCTACATTTCCTTTACTTTAATAAAATAAATGTTATAAGTCCTGTATGCGTGACCATAACTCATTCTTCATCAGTTGCTTCGTAGAGAGACAGAAAAACAGACAGAAAAGAATGTTTTCTCCCAGCATTCTTCTACAGAAATTATGTAAAAGTTATTGTCATAAAATGTTGGCTTTCAAATTAAAGAAATAGTGTGTAGAATGTTCCAAAGATTTGTAGTGAAACCAATGCTATATCTATAAAGCAATCTGTAGCTTTAATATAAATTTTTTCAGCTTGAGAACTTCTACTTTAAAGTAAATAAATAATGCATCTTGTCAGAAGGACTAAACTCTGAATAATTCCTCTCAACTGTCATTCAGCTTTGAAAGAAGAGCTTGAAGAGGAGCTCTTGCCTAAAGCTGGCTACTTTTCCGACAGTACCAAGTGAGTTAATGAAAGATATTGCCTCTCTTCCTGCAAACCCAGTCCTGTCAAAGGGATGGGGGTTCTTTACTTGTGTGTTGGCTTGGTACTTTGCAAATTTCCAAAGAAATATGATGTTTTATGCCAGCACAGGATCTGTTATGGATTTTTTGTTTTGTCAAATGTTCTTGCTTGAACACAAGGCAGGCTGTGAGCAACAGGCAGTGTCCTTTACCATGAGAGAAAGCTAACCCAAAGTAAAGACATTTTTTTCCCTGTTTCCAGCCTGCTGGGACATCCTAGATTGGAAAAGTCATTCTGAAATCTGTAAGGTTCATATTCCGTGTAGGTGAGAATGGGAGAAAAACAGCAATGAAAGAGCAAGGTGAAAAAACAAATGAGATGAGGCAAAATTAAAATGTGCCAACAGAGTGGTAGCCCAGAAAAAACAGTCAACCACACCTCAAAGAAAAGAAGATGGGGGAAAAAGTAAGAAGATGAAGAACCATCTTTGCCTGCCTCTTCTCAGCATGTTTTCTGAATTTATAGAAAGGACATTCATTATGGGGGACCAAATCCAAATTTAAAGGTTCCTAAAAATCACACAGACACTGTTCACTCAGTGCCTGATGGCCCTGTGGGGACCAGTGCATGACTTTTGGGTGCCCTGCAGATGGAAGGAGGCCTTGAATGGATTTGCCCTTTCAGGGTCACTTCAAGGAAGTACCAAACATTTGCACCTCCTGCTGAAGTGGATAGATTAAGCATGAAATAATCTCTAGCCGGTGGAAATAAACAGTCGGCACTTATGACCCTGTTCTTTCATTTCCAAGAAAAGTTTGCTTAAGAGAGCTGCTGAATTTGGACATTGAAAGCGCCCAACTCCCTTCCATTTAATTTCCACCTTTGTGCTAGCTCACACTGCCAAAATGATATTGCCTTTAGGATTATTTGTTCCAACAGTCTCACTCCTACAGATGTGGATGGAAAGGACTGATGGTCCCCACGGGAAACATTAGGAGAAATAATCAGAGGGTGAAGTCCAGAGTGAAGCAAGGCTGAACATGTTCCCATACACCTGCTGCCTTTTCCATCACTGAGCCACCTGAGCTGGACTTGCAAAATAGGCAATCTCACAAGCTAAGCCACAGGAAGCAAAGCACTCTTGTGCTACAAAGACTGGGTCTGATGTTGCATGTATTAGAGCGGCACTAGCATGATGTCAGATGTGTTGCTCACTAATGAAATCTCTCACTCCAGGATCTTTTAAAACAGCAGAAGGAAATGTTAGATACTGCTTTCATGGTGAAACATGTCCCTGCCAGCCAAAAGCACCAGGCAAGGGCGGCCAAGCACAATACATCCTTAAACCTTCCTCCTTTATTCCTCCAGCAGCTGCCTCGAACGTGGCTGGCAAAGGGCTGCAGAGGAGGGAGACGTACGTGGTGTGTGTTTGGTCAGGTGTCTTGAGTGCTGCAGTGAACCCTGGGCCACCTGAACCCGAGGGTGTGAGCAGAACCGCTGCACTCGAGTGCTGTAAACAGCACTTGCTTTGTGCTGAAAACCCTCCCACTAAAGTGCCCTGCTGTGTAACAGCAGGTCATAGGAAAATGTTTGGGATGGGATATAAACCTCACATCAAACCATCAACAGCCGTAGTTAAAAACTAAAATAAAAGAAAAAAAGCCAAGTAACACCTGCACTTCCAAATAAAATTCCACCTACAATAGCTAAAAGATGTGACTATTTTTTTATATTCATGTGGCATGGAGTGCCAATTATATGGGAAGTTGTTACTTCCAGTCTGGATTATTCATACAGGAAAGTATGGGAATGCAATTAGTACAGCCAGAGCTAATTGTTTCAAATGTGCTGATTCAGCATTCATTTGCGTGTGGCCACAGTGAGAAGGCCTCGAGGTGGCTCCAGGTTGAGGGAGAATAGGGTTTGGATATCTTCTGGGAGGTGTGACCAACCTGTGGAAGGATGAGACAGGTCTTACTCACATACCTATAGAATAGCCTATCACCGGTGCTGGGATCATGAAGGAATTTTCCTGTGGTACAGATTGGCACAGTTTTCCAGGGCTTTTTGGCCTTCCTCTGCAGCATCAAGCATGACCACTGGTCAGGGCTCCTACAGGGCTCCCAAACTTTGGCCAGGTTGCTGCCTGTTGCTCATGCACCACAAAGGTGACCCTTGTGCCCCACATCTGGGAAAAGGCAAATTTCCAGGCTCCCAGCATGGGCCCAAGAGGTTGCTTCTTGCCCTCTGTGACACTGAGCACAGCACCTTACCAGGGCTCCTCTTGGTCCTTGCAACTTGGTTCCTGCCCATTCCACTTGTGCCTCCAAGGCACCACACGTGCCCTGTCTCTCTCTGGTCCTCTGGCCCACTGCAGACTTGGAGTGGCAGTGAGTTTTGCTCTTTCCTTGGCTCCATTTCTCCAGAGGTTCTTGCTTCTGCAAAACAGCCTGTGCTTGGAAGAGCTCCAGGATTGCAGGCCCATGAGGAGCTGCCACTGCTCAGCTCTCCTTGCAGGCAATACAAGCACCAGGCAGGTACAGGAGTGCTTTTCACGCATCACTCCTCAAGAAGCACAGCAGAGCAAGTTTTGGAAGACAAAAAGTGTGCTTCCTAAGTGCGCTATCAAAGTGTGTCATTATTTGGAAAAAACCAATCCTCACTCCTTTCGTGTGTGACTCTCGCCAATCCTCATTCTTGCTCTTCAGGAAACAGGGACTGCTTGACCTGCATTCATGCTGCCATATTGTTTCAGATTTTGCATCCAAAGTAATACATGACATTGATTGTTGTTCTTTCTCCTCAAAGGCTAAAAACCAAAATAATTTTAAAACAGAGAAAAAAATAATTATAAACTGGATCAAGGAATGTTTGGCAGTTGGATTTTTTGAATGCCAAAGTACAAATTCATACATAAAACATTCATTACCAAACAAAGAGAGAAAATCACATTCCTAAAACTTACGAGCCTTCTTTGTGCATTGGTCAGTAATCTACTTTCTTGTTTCTGGTGAAAGTTAATATTTTATAGATCGTTTTCAGGGTTTTTTCCAATATCAGTAACATATTTGCAGGATTGCTCTATGATATGTGGGTTGACCCTGTGTCTTCTTCTAATCTGAAGGAAACTGGGTTCAGCTGGCACCCCTTCATTTGGCTCCAGGCAGCCCATTGTTTGGGTTATTCTATATGGCAGACTTCAGGAAGGATGTGTGGTCAAAACAACTATGTCCCATGAAGGAATGGTGTTTACAGATCATCATGTCCATTCTCTGCAGAGAGAGCTTGGGTGAAGGACACTCATCAGGAAGATAAACAGCCTGTAATTCATAATATTCTAAGAAACTCTATGGGCAAACTTGCCTGGAGAGGTGGAGTTCACAGCAACTATGTTGAATACGTGCCATCAANTGCCATCAACTCCTTGCCACAAGAGACACGTGAGTGAGACAGAAATCGATTTTCCCCATAAGTCCCAATAGCCTATGGCTCTCCACAAGATGTAGGGGATTTGCAATGTTCTGTAGGTCTGACTTTCCTTTGCCAGACTTTATGTGATGGTTTGTCAAGCTAAACTGAGGATTGCATTACCTGCTCCTGGCTACACCTGTACATTGTGATAATGCCTGTGAACATCTGTCCTGAAACAGAGTCAGAAACATAAAATAAAATCCTGTTTTCACTTTTATCCTTTCCTTTGGGAGCGGCTTTGAGCCATATGTGCTGGCACTGAGTACCCTTTCCACTTCCCCTCCTCAGGAAGCTGCAGAGAGCAGTGAGGTCACCCCTCAGCCTCCCTCTCTCCAAACAAGACAAACCCCATGTTCTCAGCTGCTCCTCAGAGGACATGGCTCCCAGCTCTTTCACCATTTTGTTGTCCTCGTCTGCACACATTCAGGGACCTTCACAACCTTTTTAAATTTGGGACACAAGATACTCAAGATGAGCCTGCTGTAGTCCTAAATAAAGCAGGATAGTCACCACTTTTGACCTGTTGGTTGTGCTGTATGTGATGCATCCCAAGATACGGTTTGCCACTGCTGACTTTTACTGAGCCTGCTGTCAATCCGCACCCCCAGACCCATTTCTGTGGGGATGGTCTCCAGCCAGGCTTCTCCCAATTTGTACTTGTGGTAGGTATTGCTCCATCCCAGGTGCAAAATCCAGCATTTTTTCTTGTCCAGTTTCATGCCATTTATGATTGTTCAGCACTCCCATCTATCCATATCCCTCTGCAAGGCCTCTTGTCCCTCGAGAGGGTCAACAGCATCTTCCAGTTTGGCATCATCAATGAACTTCCAACTCCTGCTTCCAGATAATTGACAAATATATTGAACTAAACTGCCCCTAGAACTGAGCTGTGAGGAACACTGGTGACTAGCCCCCAGCCATATTCCCTACAACACTTTGAGCCCTGCCCTTCACTCTCAGTTCTTCACCCAGTGAACCATGTACCTGCTTGCTTCACATTTGGACAATTGGTCTGGAAGGATGTTGTAAGGAACAGTATCAAAAGTCTTAATAAACTGAAATCCAGAAAAATTAAGTCCACTGCCTCCCCTTCATCCAACAGGTGGATGATCTTATGCTATAAGAATATTAAATAAGTTATACAGGGTATTCCTTTGTGAACCCATGCTGTCTGTGCCTGATGATTGTGTTGTCCTCTAAAGGCCTTTCAGTAGCACCCAGTATTATGTTCTCAGTAATTTTCCCAGCCACTGAGGTTAGACTAACAGGTCTGTATTTTCCCAAGGCTTCCCTCTTGCCTTTCTTGTAAACTGAAATAACACTGTCTTTCTTTCAGTCAGCAGGAACCTCTATTGCATAAAAACACTGGGTTCCACCACCACGCTTGCTGAAGTAGCATAATTGGCTGACTGCAGGAAAAAAATGGAGTTTGAGAATGCCTACAAGTTCCTGTTCACTGGTTGTAATGGCAATATACTTGTAATACAGCCTTCTGTGAACTACTGCATTATCTAATCTTTAGGAAAACTGAAAGCCTAAACTTTCTGTGAGTTTATGCAAGTATGCATCCAAGGACAGTGGGAGAGATACCCAGAGAGTCCATTTCTTTTTAGTTTGTTAACAGACAATGAGAGATTAGTCTCACCCCTTTGTGAAGCATCAGATGACAGAAATAAAGTATTCAGCTTCAGGTCAGACTTTCAGCCACATTTTTCTGGCAAGTATGACAGGAAAGCAGACATCCTAGTAAACAATTCAAGATTGACTTTGCAATGCTCAGTAGCAGGGGCATCCAGGGCTCTGTAATCTGCAGCTGGCATGAAGGAGCATCATGACAGAGTGTATCAAATATCTTTGGTTCCAGGTCTAGCATGGCGATGATGTGGACTCCTCATTTGTCCATTATTAATTGCATTTTTTAAAATTTCCCTTGTGAGATTTCTTTAGGGAAGACTGGAAAACTCTAAGAAAACCTGGTGTAATGTATGCAGTTTTTCGAAGAGCACAGGCCTGTTGGCTCTATAGTTCCTAGTATTTTATTTCAAGTTATCTACAGTAGCTGCGGAACTCAGCTGCCACCCATTGCAGTTTAAGCTTATACTTTCCTGTCAAAAGTCCTTCCTTCTCTACCTACCCTTTGTCTGGCCTCTGCTCCAAGCTCTCTCATACCACTTCGTTTTTGTAGTTACTCCATCCTGCTGCTTCCAATTTTTGAGTATTGTAAAACACTCAGAGGCATATTGAAAATGTTCCTTCTACACTGCTAAAAAGTTTGATCTCTTTTCAGATGGCAATTGTGACCACCTCACCCCTCACTCTTGATGGTACATTATATTTAGTTGTATGTGATGCATATATGTACAATAGAAGAATAACATATGTGGTTGCCAAGTCATAAAAGCACTAGTTACTACTGTTGTGGTTATTTGCTGTTATTGCTTATGTGCAGTGGTTATAACACCATATTTGGGAATTTCCATCACTCCCATTATCATTATATTAAGCTTTTTCAACTTTATTCACCTTTTTCTGTTCCTATAAAGCCTTGTTTCAGTCAAACATTAAAAATGGCTGACATCTGCTCAGTAAATTCATTTCTATTTTGATGTTCCTTTGTAGCAAATCCTGACAAGGTTATCAGACAGTGTGACACTCTGCATCACTGTATAAACCCTTACAATACATTTATTACAAAAAGCTTTTCATTTGAACTCCTGCTACCCTGGTAGGGGTAAGTTAAACATGGCCTCTCCAAGAAAGAAGTTTTTCCAGATGGTATGAGCTCATTCTTATTCTGTGTTTAGCTTTAGTGTTGTTTCCACAGGATCTAAAGATGGACTGAAGTTAAAAAGCAAGTGGAAGGCTAAATCACCAGGGAGATGGAAAAGAGTGTTTTCACGAGATCTATAAATCTTCTTGATATGTTCTAAAATTACAGATAGCTGTCTTGGCCAGGCTTGATGCTAGCAGTCAAGAAACTAAGCACTCATTTTACATTTTTAAGCTGTCTTAAAATGGGTTTACTTCTCAGTTGGAATCTGGATGACTCACAGCAATCAGGAGGCACAAAAGACCTCACGCCAGACCTTTGTGCAGTGCAAACCAGTGTCGGTCCACAGCATCCAGTGGAGCTACTCTGGCTGGCGCCAAGCAAGCCGCTGACTCTTGCATGCTATTTGCTGTCTATGAAACCCAGGAAAACAACCCTTTTGGAGCTAAGGAGCTCCAAGGGCCATATCAGACTGGCTCAGTTTTGTCTCCATTTCCACTGACCTCAGCAGTGGTGTGAGGGTCAACTGCGACTGAAACAAAATGTGAATCGCCTCGACTCTGCTGGTCTGTCCACACAAGTACCCCAGGGCACATGTGACATGATATTGGTGAAGTGACCTCACAATGCTGAGTGCTGACACTGGCACCTCTCCGGCATGAGGAAAGCAGGATATTTTCACGTAAGTGACGAACGAGCACACCCTTGAATTTACTGTCACTCCCTTGTCACCCTGCAAGGCGCAGCAGACGCCAGCACTGCCTGCAGTTGCATAAACACACACCGTCAAAGACCTGGAAGCCACACACTGGCACAGCACACAGGCAGTGCTCCTGTTCTTGTAATTAATGAACTCCTGGCAGGAGGCTGCTGGGATCTCAGCATCCCCCAAAGCACACCTGCCAGACTGCGCAGAGGTGGCACTCACTGAGATTAAAGACTTGGCTCCAGCGAAAAAGAAAGCGGAAGCAAACAGCAGCCTTCTGGCAATAAGTGCATTTCAAAAGGCCAAGCCTCGGTGTTGGTGCTCAGCATAAATTGGATTTTCTTTACTCATGCTCAGCTCAGTGCTTGTTGGCATAGCTCACGGGCTCTGTGGTGTTGCCTGGGTGTCCTGTTTGGTGCACAGAGCCCATGGGTCAAACCTCTATGCACCTGGAGCACCACAAAAGGTCATCCTGACATGACAAAGAAAAAAAGTTTGGCCTCCCAAGTCGTAATGCACATACAAGTATGTGTGCTAATCCAAGAGGGCTCTGTTGCTTGAGGTTTCTGTAGAGTGTAGGCTGTGGCATCCTCTGTTATTAATCTGGATAGCCAATTCCACTTGGATGAAATAACTTGAGAGAACTCAAACTTAGGCCACAAGGATGTTTGCAAGGATGCCAGGAGAAGATGTGAACAGAACTGTGTGGGCAAAACTGAGATAATCTACTGAAAAATCCAGAGTGTAATGCTGTGCTAATTCCAGGACATCATGATACTGAATTCCTCAACTTTTCAAGGTAAAGGAAGTCAAAACAAGACCCAAATCCTCACTGGAGGGTGACATTTTCAAACGCACATTTTTAAAGTTAAGCCCAAAGGTTAACCCAAGGCCATCAATGTAATCCCATATCAAGTTTTACCTTGCCAGTCAAGGAATGCCCGATTTTTTGCCATTGCGGCACCCAGCATCCAACATCTGAGTCTGAATTGAAGGTCTGAAATGCAGCATGTTTGCTCTTTATCAGTGCTCAGCACCAGACTGCATGGGGTGAGCAGGAAAATGTCGCACTGTGATGCCTTGCCTTTGTGAAAACTGCTGGAACACAGACAAGGTACAGTGGATTTCATGGAATGTTTGGTTCAAATGAGAATTTCTCTGGCATAAACTCAGTGAATCTTGCTCCTAACCCTTAGTTCTTCAGAGCCAGCACAGCTATGGCCTACTTTATACCCCATTTTCTATGTTCTGGTTGATATTCATGATCCTTAATAATCAATTTTCCAGCACTGGAGATTCCTTACTACTCATTTTAAAGTCATGGTTAACATTTAGAAACCAAATCACCTTGCTATTTATGGCTTGAATGGGTTTACAGTGTTAACCTCTTCTTTTCTGACCTACTTTGCTTATATTTTGGATTTAGGAAGAAAGTTTGGATAGGAGTTATTTCTATTTTGATGAGAGAAATGCACAAGATGTACCTATGAAAGAAAGGGCAAAGCAGCCCCAGGTAAAGAACATGTATAACAGAGTAGAATTTTTTTTATATTTAATTTTGGAACTAGCCCATATGTTGAAAAATAACCTATAGCACAGAAAAATTACTATAGCACAGTAGTACTTAGTTCTGTCTTTTGGAGAAAACATACGCAAGCAAACAGGCATTTAGGTCAAAGACTACGTGAATCGTTTCATATCTCTATAATGAAAATAAACAAAATATTTCAATTTATCAGGAATTTTTAAGTTCAGCATCTGTAAAACAAATAAAAAACCCAACATCATAGGTTCAGGTTTCTAAATTTTTTTTTGGTGCAACTATTATTGCTTTGTACTGCAAATTTTAACAAAAGTTACTATAAGTTTTCCTTTGGATAGGGATGGAAATATTGTGTAGTGATTCATTTCCTAGATTTTTTAATCCTCATTTATCATATAACTAATTTCTTGGGGTATTATTATTGTTATCAATTGATCTGAAATTTAAATCTATAAGTCGGTAGCCATGCTTTTCATTTAGTTAAATATGGAGCAAATACTATCACAGCTGATGATAAAATGGGACTTCTATGACTTCAATGAGAAAACAAATATTTTATTTTCTATCAAAATCTGAGGAAGCAAATAACATGTATTTGCTAATGTCTGCAGTGTATTGTATCTTTAAGTGAGAGGGGTAAATACTTCTATTTGTTCAAATCTCTTCCTGAATTTAAACCTTGTAGAGGTATGGATCTTAATTTACAGGCAACAATCTTCTTAAAAAATTGTTAAATGAAACCAACTCAACTTTCACAAGTCAGTTTCTTAAATTCATATTTAAGCACTTTAAAAATATTACCAAAGACTGATTTGTTTAATGTTCACCCCTGAAAAAAACCCAAAACATTAATATTTCAATTGCCAGTAAATTCACTTGAAACATAACTTCTGACATTCACTTCCAAAATTAGAGTCAAGATTTTGATAACATTAAAAGTAGGAAATACAGTCCTTTCTACAGGGGATCCTGGGAGATCCAGCTTCAATGCTATAATATTATATATGTAAAAGTTATTTTAGAGTATGTTTTAGACCCTTTAGGCTAAATTTCTTTGCAGCAAATGGAGAAAGGTCAAATTTGAGTTGCCTTAAAACCAAGAAACCCACCTTGGAGTCCGTGTTCTATACACTGAGCATTGGCTCACTGTGAAGTGAAGACTGTAGGATAAATCAAAGAAAGGGGAGTTGAAGCTAAGGAAACGAGAAACAAGAAATGAAAGAAGAAAAAGGAGGAACTTCTGGAAGTAACAGCTAACGCACTGCAGTTCCCAGTTTACATCTCTTTGAAATGATCAGTTCTAGGGAGTCTTCCAAAAGCAGTATCTCCCAGTGTTGTCAGAGAGTTAGTAAGCAATGTATTGACTCCCAAATATGAGTGATGTCTCTGTCACACTGAAATTTACTGCTAGTTAAAGGTGATGGAAGGTTTATCTGCCTAAATGATGATGCCCGCTTGTTCTACTGCAACAAGAGCGTGTGCTGAAACATAATGGAGGCATTGGAAAGGTGACAATTCATTTTAAAGAGATTTGGATCTGGTCCTGAAGTGCTAAATAGTAAAAAGCTGTTCCTCCTCTCCTTTCCCAATTCTAAAATAAATTGTGAATGTGATTGCATGGTCGTGCTGGAAGACAGATATTATGGTAACAGAATAACAGGTAACAGACATCCTTATGCCTCAGTGCTCTTAGTGTGTGTATCATACCCTAACAAACCCTCACACAGACACATAGGGCAGTATTCTCACTTTCTTTAAAGCTTTCATTATTCCTATGTCCCTCACAGCTGACTCACGGTTGTGTTGCATTAGGGTAAGGGTAGATTTAGATTCAATATTAGAAAGAAATTGTTACTATGAAGGTAGTGGGACAATGAAACAGGTTGCCCAGAGAAGTTGTGATAAAGTGATAAAGTTGTGGAAGTGATAAAGGCCAGATTGGATGGGACTTTGAGCAACTTGGTCTAGTGGAAGGCATCCCTGCCAAAGGCTGGGGGGTTGGAACTGGGTGATCTTTAAGGTCCCCTGCAACCCAAACTATTCTATGATTCTATGATTGTTTAGCATCAGCATCCTGCTCTTCCTGACAGTCCTATGGTTTGATCTCCTGAGTGTGGCCTGTGGGATGAAGAGAGTCTGTGGTAGCCCTGTTTAGCAACATCCCACTGACAACATGGCAGAAATAGGCTTTACCACAGATGGATATGTGTTGCTGTTTGCAATTTGTCTGAAACAAATGACTTCATAGAGGTAAAACTCTTGAACCTCTTTTCCAGCTCCTGGTCAGTGCAGGTCACAGACTGGGTTACACGCACACTGCACAGAGACAAAGGAAAATTTTGTCTGGGTGCTCAGAACCTTTTTTAATCTCACCCACACTATAATAACTTGTCCCTGTCCGACGGCAGTGCAGGGGCTGGATAGGCTTCCTGCATTGTGCTCCCAATGTCTCCTGGCTCGGGAAGTGACAACATCTTGAAATAATTTTTTTAAATGGGGGTTGATTTTAAGCAACATATTTTCCGAACTGTTTTTTTAAGTGTAAGTCTAATTATTACTTTTTTTCTTTTTCTTCTTTTTTTTTTTTAACCACTTGGCAGAGGAAGGAATTTCATGCAGGACCTTGAATAAGGGACACTCAGGGCAGCCAAAGACATCAGCAACATCTGCCAGCCACCTCTGGAAGGCAGGAGCATCGCTGAAGGCTGGATGTAGGCTCCTCCATCAGCGAGCCCTCAGCCGCAGACAGGATCAGTAACCACAGCCCAATCTGCTGCTCTTTCCACAGCAGACAGCTGTCCTTTTCCACAGGGCCAGGTACAACGCTTCTGGGACAAATGTGGGCGTTTTCATCAGCAGCGGTGAGGGGGTGGGAGAGAAGTTGTATCCAAATCAAGGGCCATCACAGGTTGGGCTGCAGTAGAAAGGCCTCATATTTGCCAGCTGCACATGCAGGGAGAGATTTTCTCTCTATTTTCTCCTCCTGGGTGTTAAGAGTCATTTGAAGAGAAGTGAAATGGGCGGCCAAAATCTCATGTCCCCCCACTGCCTTCTCATTTTTGAGCAGCCACTTGTGGGGCTCCCTTGGCACATTGTGGGTCTGCACAATAGGGAGGAAGACTGGGCCAGCCCCAGCTGCTTCAGGCTTGTTGGCTCACCTTGCATGGAAAATACAGGAAGCTCCAAATATCATCTGCTGAGACTGTTTCGCCAGCCTCAAACATTCAAAGGTTAAGAAAAATGCTCCCAAATATAATGAGTGGGTTAAAGCCCCTAAAATTAAAGTGTGTGAGCTTGCCAGTGGATGTGCAATTGTTTCTTTGCAACTCATGGTCAGACACTCCTGCATGCCAATGAGAACAAAATTTCCCAAAGGGATTTTCCTTTCCCTAGGCTTGCCTGGGGAAGTGGAGTGGTGAAGATGCTATAAGACACCCCATGGTCCACATCAGTGGGACAAGGCAAGGTTCCATGCCACATGCAGGGCTATCACTTCTTGCAGTGCTTGGCAGGGTGAACCCGGATTCTTCACATAGATTCAAGTTTTTCTCTCTTTGTGAAATTTTCCACCTCCTTCACAGACAGGCTTCTCTGGCTCTAGGCTGGTTTCCATGAGGCTGGATGGGAATGCTTCACAGCAGCAGGATGTTTTATTGCTGCCTTTTGTAATTTGCCCAGACAGCATTCCTCTGTCCATATGCCCAGTGTCAGTGATTGCAGATTTTTCTTTGGTGCTTTGAGTGCTTTTATCTTCCTGAAAAACCAGCTCCAAAGACTATGACTGGCAGGTAGCTAATATTTAAGCTAATATTTAAGCAAGGACTCACTGCCAAGGCCAGTCTCTACACAGAGAGGTGTGGATCTTGCCCTGCAGCAAAAGAGCATTTGCCACGTGGCTCCCTCGAGTAGCATGAGCAGCTGGTAGTAGGTCCTGACACCCAGACTAATCTCTCTGGCTGTGTTCCTGAAGCAAGGGGGAATTTTTAATCTAGGTTTGGTGTTTTATCCAAGGACAGGAAACTCATAAGAGGTATTAGCCCAGAGAGCATCTTGATTATGGCCAGCTTTCAAGTTCCAGTAAAGGTACAGCCCCACTTCTCCACGTTAGTCTTGTGTCTGTCTCATGCCTTAACTTCTTCGATTAGGCAAAACTAATCTAGTTTTAGCACCTCCACCTCTCCAGCAGCTAAGATAGAAATCATGTTGAAGGAACATAATTTTAGTTTCAGGCTGTAAAATGCATGTTTTTCATTGTATAGATTGCTTTACACTCACAGTTTTTGTCCAGGTCTGCTCAAAAGCATTAATCTGTAAAGGTCTGGGCTTTTTAGGGAGTGGGTAAATTTGGAAACCGGGGAAGTTTACCATAAACATCATTCTGTTGCAGCTGAGGTACTAGGCTCAGGCTTCCTATAGCAAAATGCTAAATATAGTAAGAACACAAAACACCTCAGATTGAGCTACGACTCATATTTAATATTTAGAGATCATGCATACAAATCAGATGGTGCTATACCAAAATCTTGCTCTAAGTAAGCATATGTGCTGGGAACCTTGTGGGATTGCACCTCAGCCCTTGGTTTAAACTTCAGAACAAAGTGGTGAAAAGGAGCCAAACCAGCAGTTTTGCATTGAGAAAGAGGGGAGAAGTTTGTCACCGGGGCCAAGTAGCAGCAAGGTCAGCAGCAGGTGGCAGGGAGGGTTCAGGCTCTGCTGTGCAAATGTTTGCTGAGAAAGAAGCATGATTAGGAGGTGTGTTTCAGTGCCTTAGCTAGTCGTTTCACAGCAGAGGGTTTCAAAAATTATTGAACTACATTAGAGCATCTATCGCCAAGACTGCCACTGAATTTGATATAAATCCCCACGAATCTGTCAGGAAACACTCTCGTTGTTACAGGTCTGTGCAATATTACTTGGAGCTAGAGCAGACAGGAACACAGTCTTAAACTTACACTTCTGCCATTGTAGGGTGCAGACGTCCAGCATTGCAGAACTTTTCTTTTTCTGAAATGCTTTGGGTCTGGTGGCCTCTAGTCCTGCAAAAATATTTTAAAATATTTTAAAATTCAATGCACTTTTAAACATTATCAGGCTGTAGTGATTAAAAAATGCAGCAGTTTTGGCAGAAGTTCATGCAAACTCCTCACCAAGTTCAGATCTTGCCACCTAAAATACACACAGCCCTGCTCCATACAGATGTAAAATGCTGTGTAAATACAAAGTGCTGATCAGGAAGTGAGGGTTGCTGTGCCTGGGCTGTGGATGGGGAGGATGCCTCCCAAAAACAATAGACCCCTCTCCAGCCTGTCCTCCCTGCTCCCAGCAGCAGCATCTGGCTCCTCCAGAGCTTCTGCCCTGCTTCCCTTGATGCTTTGGGATTTTGCCTGTGCAAAATTGATCTGTGATAGTGCATAAAGAGAAGAATAGCAAATTTGGCTGACTGTCATATGATACCAGCACCTACAAGACATGTGAGCACCAAAAATATCACTTCGTTTTGGGTAGCCTTTTGACTTCAAAGCAGGTGGCTGAATGAGCTGAAGCTAAGAATGTCATGCTCCATGGTAAGGTGTAAGACTATATTTTAAGGACTTGTAAATATCTTTATCAGGCTTAGCAGTGCAAACATGCAAAGGGGTCAAACTCAGTACACAGGTACCTAGAGTTACTAGTAAACTAAACCCTGGGCACATCACAGGAATCTCCTACAGATATGTTAACTGTGGGAGTGAGGGAGCTGTAGGAGGCTTGGTGCGGATCCAAGGAAGGGCTTTGGTCTTGCAAAGGATGACCCACTGCCCCTGTAAGATCTACGGCCTGAAAGGGTGGACTGTGCATACAGGAGCAGAGGTGGCTGTCCATGCTTGGCTGCAGATTATGTGAAATGTTTGCCAGAGGAATGAAAAGGGATATTTAGCGCGTGTCACTGCAGCACCTCAGACACAATACTTGGAAGCTTTTATCCACTTACTAGTTTCCTCTTTCTTTGCATATACTGCATGGGAGTAGAAGGTGATTAAAAAGGCATAAGTGCTTACATATTGTTTAGCTTCCAAGGTCCAAAGTGAATTCAGTTGAAAGATTCCAGTTAACTTCAACATTTTTTGTACCAGTGTCTCAAGGAAAGATGCAAACTTTGATTTGCAATCTACTGTACCATCCAGTTGAATTAGTTTGGGAAGCTAACTTACAGTTTAGCATTTAAAACATTTTAACCACTGTTACTGAGGAATTTTAAACTTAAGCAGTATAAAAAATCATTGCTCATAGACTCTTTCATAGAGTCAAGTTTTTAATTTGCATTTAAATAATTTAAATGCTTTACCAAGCATTATCTTCCTTTCTAGGTGGGACTTTGAATTCAGAAAACCAATACTTTATGTCTGCATATCTAGCAGAGGCCTAACCTTCACTGATGTTCATAAAGCCTAGCCTTATGTTAGACATGAAGACTGGGATAGCTTTGTTTATACTATAGTTTAGGAGCGGACTACCTGTATTTTCAAAATATTTTCAGCCTTAAGAAGTTCATCACTTGACTCATACATGAATTTATGTCTTCCTATTTCACTAAAATGATTTTTTTTTTCTCAGGGAAACAATATAGGCAGCTAAGGCAAAGTTAGTTTTGGAAAAAGTTTTCAGAGAAAAAAATGATAATACATTTTTGAGGATTTTTTTAAAATTACATTCATTTAAACTTATTATAATATCATTGTTACAGACATGGTGAACGTTTTCTAGCAAGAACTTTCTCCGAAATAAAAATGAAACCCACAATACCATAATCAATTGCAAGAGGATTACCTTCCAGAATAACCAACAGCTTTCCACTGCTGAACACTGGCTATTGTCATGCTTGCTGCCGACTTAAGGATTTGAACTAAACCCTTTCAGAACACTGATTTCTCATGGTGTGTTGCAAAAAGTGCATCTTTGAGAGAACTTTACAGAGTATTTTCTATACCCTGAGTATCTGAACAAGATTTTTATTCTTTTTTCTGAAGCTATTTCTCTTCTTTCACCTTCTCCCCCTGAAGGGTGTGAGCATGTTTTATTCAGTCTTTGCACGTCTACCCTATCTGGGTGCCTTACATGAAAGTCGTTTTCCCATGGGAGAGCTGAGGCTGGAAGGGACTGCTGCTGGTCCTCGAGTTGAGCTTTGCTCAGTTCAGGGCTAACTCCAAAAAGAAATCAGTTTGCTCAGGACCATGTCCAGCTGTGTCTTGAGCTTCTCCAAAGAATGCATCTCCAAGGATGAAACTTTCCATCTCTCAAGGCTGTACCACTCACCCAGTGAATTTTTTGTGCCTTTTGTCCCGTCAGTGTCTGCCTTGCAGCAAATCTCTGCTGTTGCCTTCTGACCCTTCCCCGAGCACCTCAGAGAGCCTGGCTCCATCTACTCTATAGCCAGATTTCAGGGAGGGGAGGGCAGCAGCCATCCTTCTTTGCCTGCTCTGTGTGCCCATCTCAGACAGGACATCACCACTTTGGTGGGTTGGTGGTACCAATTGCCCACCCAGGTAGCTCTCGATCTCAGCCACTCAAGGAGACCTCTGTTGCATTTCACTGTCATTTAGACTGAGCAACATCCTCTAGAACTGAAATTTCACCTTGGTGCAGCAAATACTCCAATTTTGGCTGCAACAAGGCAGAAAAGTGTATAGTTTAGACTGGGGAAAGCCATTGAATCCTTCAGTGACTATAGCAGATACAGAAACATAATACCAAGGTTGATATGCAGACATGAACTGCTCTGCTTCCCAGTGTCTCTACAGATTTTCCTCAATCAACTGAGAGCATTGGCTAAATCAAAGCTGTAAAAGCTGCTATTAGTTTATTATTAAAATATTCAAAATTGGTGGATAACTTTAAAGAGAAAAAAACCCCAATAGTATTAATCCTAGAAGTATAGAGATCAGAGACTTGGAAAAGTCAGGCAAATTTTAGTTTTAAACCTAAGTGGCTTCTCCAAACATAACCTCAGTGACTGATGTAAATTCACATTCTGAATCCATAACCAATAATTTAATATGGAGGTATTTTGCTCTAGATGAAGTAAAGCATTCACCCTCCTCTGAACTAAGGAAAGCACCTGGGTATAAAATTAGAGAAACCAAGAATTCTCTTCAAATTTATTTTTCACATCCTCCAATGACCTAAGAAATTTACAGATACAAGTTACCATACTGTACAATACAAGGCAATAAAGTCTGGCCCTAACTTTCCTGGCCAGGGTACATCAGTCATCCTCATGCAGGCAAGAAACCAAGGGCATCTTTAGGCTCATGCCTCTGAACCTTTGTCCCTGTGCATAAAATAGCCACATTTTCTAACCAGCACATAAATGGCAATATTTATGCAGCTTTTTGCTATGGCTGCAGATAGCAATGAAAGGATTCCAATGAAGCCTTGGAGTATTTAGCATCCAAGATTCAGAAAGCCTGTACCAGATGGGAAGAATGATGCTGGCCATTGTGGAAAGTGTCTCCGCTGCCAGTACCACTATTAACACACCATTTGAAAATAAAAGGGAAGTGTTGAGCATCCCTGGCAACGTGCACTTTCTAATGACTCTGTGAAGGATGGCTTTTTCCTCTCCTCTGCTGGTCTGTAACCTGGCCACAAAGGGCTGGCAATGACATGCACGCCCCCACGCTGATGGGGATGCCTTCATGGACTGCACCTGTCAATAGAATTATAAGGAGATTTATAGACTCATAAAATGCTGATTTGAAAGTCCTTTCGATGGCCCACTCTGGAGGGAAAAATAGTTGCAAGTCAGCTGACAGCAAAAGTTAGGTGTAACTGAATGTCCCTTCCTAAAATCCATTTCCTTCCGCACTTAAGGGAGAGCACTTACTGAAATATTGTTGTGCCCCAGAAGGAACCCTAGATTAGACTGCATCTGAAGGAATAATTGGATAAGAACTAAAAAAACTTATTATTTACCAAAAGGCCTCCAACCCAAACCAAGACAGAGACAAAGCCACTACATTTCACAAGACCAGTCTGGAGAGAAATACTTGTGCGTCACTTAAAAGGCCATTTATTTTTAAAATATAGGACCCTCTAACGGAATAAGTGTTTCACCTTCAGCACATTTATATAATTTTTGGCATATTAAAATACTGCCTTCCTTCATAAAGACTTATGACCATTCTTCAGAATTATGAGAGCGAAAATGCAACAGGGCAGTCCGAATGGATGGCTAATTATAGGGTATCTTTGTTGGCTCTGAAGAGACTCTGATAAGGAAGTTAAAGAATAAAAACTTTAAATATTGACCTTGCCATCAGTTTTCAAAAGTATTTTTCTTGGCAGGAGTATTTCTAAATTCCTCCCAAATAACCTTTTGATAATATTTAAACTTTATTTTTACATACTCTTTGAAAACAAACTAATTTGTTGAATCATTTTGTTCTGCAAACTTAGCAATCATATGAGGTTTTTTGGTGTAACAAACCAATATTATAACATTGAGACATCCAAAACTTCCTGCAAATTAATTATCATGTAGTACAACCTCAGACAACAGTAATTACAGCACTGGCAAAGTTACCTTAAAGGTTAAAAGAACTTCTCCCAAAGTTATAAGTTGATGTGCTCCAATCTTTTTCTCTCAAAGCTCTGGAGAAGTAGATATATGAGTGGCCAGGCTTGAATAAGTATAAAAATCCCAGACTCCAATACAGGAACCCTTTTTTTAAATTTTACCTCAGTTTTTGTTGTAAGACCATGCTTTTGTAAAGATTTAACCTTTTACTGTTGGAATTCTGGGAGCTTGTAAAGGGAATTTAAGTTAAGAGTGTTAAATCTACAAGTGGTGAGCAGACAAAATGGGAATCATTCCTGCACCTATTTTTTAAATAACAATGCATTTGTCATTTTAAAAAATGTTTTTGTTTGAGTTACTGAATGAAAGAGAGAGCATGACTGTAGGAATTGATGGTCTTTTCCCTCATTTTTTAAGATGGAAGTTCAAAGGCAGTGTAAACTCAGGCAGGATGTGCTCAATGTCAGCCTTTGAGACTGTACATTTTGAAGTCAATTAAATACAGAAAAGAAAAATAAAAATCCTTTACGTAAGCATTTCAAAAACATGGGGGGGTTGTGCTGATTTTTTTTTAATAAATAGTCTGTTCTAGATACACTTGTTTTGTTCAGTCAATAATAAATCAAAGAAACAGCAGCTAAAGCATTTTTGCATAGCCTGAAGTCAGATGCAACAAGTACTCTGTGCCTTCAGGAAAGCCAAAAAGCCAAGCACCAGTGGATTTCTTCCCTGTCTCCACAAGAAAACTGTATCTTTTATGAGTGAACAGGAATCCAGTTCTGACCATGACTGTAAAACAAATGCCACAGGAAGAGCCAGAGACCAAGATAAATAATTACAACCCTTTTAAAGGCTTTACAAACAAAACCCAATACGACAAAACTCTACAGAGCTTTCAGCAGATGAGTGTTTTGGTTCCCAGCAGATGGGCATGATGCAACATGGAAAGATGTGGCCTTCCATACCAAGCTGAAACCTGAATTCTGTCCACCTTCTACTGCAGGAAAAGCATCAGTTCTAAATGAAGTGCATTGCAGTAAATCAGTCCAAAGTAAAAGTAGTTGAGAAACAAAACCAGTTCTCTATACTAGAAACCTGTGATCACCAACAGCAGTGATTTCGTATGGTTGACGTGGATGTTAACTAACCCCTTAATCATTGCTTTTCCAAGTGATATCACTGCCAGAGATCGCTTACACAGACTGACTGACAAGGAAAACTACTCATCAACTTTCCAAAGTGAAAAATTTAACAGATAATCTTCCCTCCGAAGTCCTTTGCAGAGTTGCTTAAGCATCTGCCAGATGTCTCCTATACACCTTACTCGGTATTCCCAAATCTGCTCTCAGTGTACGTGTCAATTTGTTACAATCTTACTTGCTTACAGAGAAAGCACTATGGAAAAGAGGTTTTATGAAAACTTGTTTTCTTTATCTGAACTATTCGTTAACACTGTCCATCAGTTCATATTACAATGAATACTTTGGAGTGAAATCTGGAAGACACATCCATACTTGCTTTCACATAATAAATGTGTCTTCTGTTCCAGACCTGTTGCTGACTTGCTGTGCCTCTTGGTAAATAGATTAAACTGATCTTGCTTCCACATATATTGAATTATATCAAAGAATAAATCCACGTGCCATAGAAATAAAATATTCTTATTGTAGATGGTGCTGATACTTAAATTTGGAGAAAAATGGCTCTCAGATATTATTTTGTTTTGCAAAGCAGCCAGCAGTACATCCTTTGCAGTATAGATAAGACTGTTTAGTAAGGGGTTCATTAACAACATCACCTCATCCCCACAAAAAAACCTAAATCAACAAACAAGTAAGTGTAGGTATAGAACTGAAAGGAATTATGAGAACTACTGTAAAATGTTCTAATTCTGCATAAATGTAGCAAGCACAACAATAAAATGTACTTCCAAGTATTCCCATTACCATTTGCTCACGACATTTTTTGGAAGATGGCTCCAGAAGACAGATGTCTGTCCATTAGCCAAAAATTTAAATGTTGTAACAGTTGTCTAAGGAGCTGTAGGCCAAGTCAAGACAGAAAGCTGAAGAAGAAGCTCAGAGGCTGAGCAATCTTGGAACCAAACAAGACAAAGATATATAAGATGTGACTCTCTAAGAAGGCATCATGCTGGAAGAGCTCCCTTATTTTCTACTTTGTCAAATCCTCAAATTACATCATATCTTTTTAGAGGCATAACTATTTTTTAAACTTAAGCACATGGAAATTCAAGGAGAGTAAAGGATCCTCCAAGTATGGCACACAAATCCTTCCCATAGCTTGATTGCTGGTTATGACAGCTGTCCTTTTTTGGGCTACGTTGACAACTCCAGATGTTCATCTTCAACATTGTGTCACAAAGTCCCTATGGAAACATCTGTCATCTAGGCTACAGAGAGATGAAAAACAGTACTGAGGTCCTGGACATAGATGGTAAAGTATAGACTATTGCAGCTGTATTGCATGGGATGTAGTAATAGATCCCTTCTCTTCGTGGAGGCTGGTGGTATTTGATAGTGGGTAGGAAAAACTGACAAAGGCAATGCTGGGAGCCAGTTTCCAGCCTTGGGTAAAGATCCTACTGTAACAGTCTCAAAACAGGGCAGGCAAAGCACATCCCAAGGAGCGTCCGCTGACTCATAGGTGTTAGTGGTGTCAAACTTAACTGGGATCAAGGAACAGTTGCAGACATGTGGTGAATCATTCTTCCAGTTTTATTCTAGGCAAAAACTCCCTCCTCCCCCAGCCATATTATTAAAGAATAAAACATTTCAAAAACTGCGTCAAACCAACTTTAAGACAACAAAATATTTCCTCCCTGCACCCTTCTCTTCCCAGTTACTTAGAGTAGCTTGCCTCTTTCTATCATTCTGTTTGTTGTGTCTTGATTCATTTTTGTCCATTACAGGGAAGGGCTTCACCTTTGGATTCCTATTGAGAAATATAGCATATCCAAGCGAGGCATTAAAACTGTTCCTCAAAGGTCTATCTATTAATTTTTAAAATTTCATTTGCATTGGTTAGGAGAGAAGGACTCTTTTAACTTAAATTGTAACAAAGGATCTGTTGTCTGATAATGTTACTGCTATCCAAATAAATATTGGCATGTAATCTACACATGGGTGTACGTACTAATATAAAAAGATGGTTTGTAATTCTTCCATTATCTAGAACATGGTTGTTAAAAAGTCCGGATATTTTACCAATGAAATAAGAAAAATTATTTAGGCAGCTAAATTCCTTTTAAGCTCAGCATGAATTTAGGAAAATAAATGCAATTTGGGACCTCAGAGACCTGGCGGACTCAGACTCCTCTTGGCTTCCCAAATTTACAGTGGCAGATTACGTGAATGACCACTGGTTTAGCAACCCATTTGTAAACCAGACAATACTCTTTGCAAAGATTTTTTTATTATTATTCCAAAAGAAAAGAAAAGAAAAAGAAAATATGCCTTTCATACATAGAGAGCTCCCCGAAGGAACTGCATAGCATCAAGTTCAAAAAGTTACATGAAATAGAAGTGTGCCAGATGTGCCTGGAAGACTATGCACTTCTGATCATGACTTTTCCAGTTTTTGTTGGTCTGAAACTCAGACTAATGACTGTCAAACTTCAAGCTGATTAAACCATTTTCATCATGCTTTGATGTTAGGAGAATAAAGTCAACAGAAATTGTCATGTAATACATGAAAATGTTCTCAAGTTCCAAGCATTGAGTGAGGGCTGTCAAGGGATTATTACAGTTAGCAGCAATGTAAACTGGCAGAAATGCCCAAGCAAAATTGCTCACATCACCTCAAATTTCTGATTACAGAAACCTGTGAAATAACGTTTCCTCCCATTAAAAGTTTTAAATACATTAAACTCAGTGCTGACACTACAGTGAACATAATTTTCTGGTTTTACCGTTCTGAAAGAACATTAAAGTCTAGGGAATAGAGTGCATTATGGAGCTGAAAGACAGACGTATCAGCCTCATTCTGTTAATCATCAAAGAGAAGGAAAATTTCAACTCTCAAATATAGAAGGTGTTATTCATTAAAGAACTCTTGTTTAGACAACAAAAGACTTGCTTGATTTTGCTAGTGTAAGAATTGAATGAGTTTTTCCATCATCTATGAACTTTAATTTAAGTACTGCCTCTAACAGACTTTTGAATTTCTTCCCACAGAGACTTACTAAACATCCAGATGTTACCACCTCAATGGCTGATATTTGACCTCCTTCCCTTAATGGTTTCACACTTGATATTTCCCATCTTGTGTACCATCTGGCTTCAATGAAAGCATTCCGGGGATTTGCACATCTTCTCAGCCCAGAAGTGTTATGTAAAAACCTGCTTATGCAGCTCTATAAATCTGTTAGATCTTTAGTATCTTGATCACTTCAGCAATACCTTCCCCTGCAGGATTTAGATCATTGGTTTTGCTGACACTGAAGCTAGCACCAGTTAGGAAAACTCTTTCATCTCTGTTGTAGCAGCCTGCTCTGGTATTATGGATGAGGAAGAACACGAGGCTATATAATTCTGTGATTCACCTCAATCCTTCCATGTTGCTGTACCTTGGTGCAACTTCTGATGACTCAGATTGGGTTCTCTCTTTTCAGGACGTCATATAGTCATTATGGAGGTTAAACTTCAGAGCTACTCCTTATAAAACCTTGATGAGTAAATGTTCACAATAAATTTTCAACAAAGGCACGATTCCATCTCATGTGTATTAAGCCATCAAAATAGAATAAAGGAATAACAGATACCTGCAGCATGAGAGTATTTTTAACCAAAAGTTATTAGATATGTTATTCTCTTCACATCAACTCCCCACAGTATTTTGACACTGCTTTTTGTCCCTAGTCATTATCAAAATCTGTTTCACCATAAGCACTTGTGCTGTTACATCGATGTGCACATTTGCTTTTTTGAGACACAGCGTTTCGCTCTGTGTCACATATAATTTATCACATAAACATGGCCCCAAAGATGCATTACTGGGGTTTATGAAAGTGCTCCCCTCTTGGTCCTTGCACAACATGAGAGAGCCCTGTCTAACAAAACCTTTGGGAACGGCAGCTCACCACTTCTGAAAGTGTTGCTGGGTGCAGCTCTAGCTATGGGTTCTGGGGTCAGTTGATCACATGATCTTGATCCTGCATCTTTTTTCGCTGTAACCCCCAAAGTCTATGTAATTATTATGAGAGACCTGAATGGTACCTGAAAAGAGCTCAAGCACATTGAACAAAGTAGTGGCAATGCTTTATGGCAGCCTCTGAATTTATCTAAGAAGCAGATTTCTGTGCAGCTCAGGGCCCTTTTGCTATAGGTACTATATTTTGCATCTACTCTGAGATGTACACCAATCCAAACTAAACTCCATGTCTCTTTTTTACTGTTTCTCTCTTAAGGTAAAATGCTGCAAGCTAAGACATGTGGGATAAATTCTTTCCTGGTGATGTTGCAATGGTGAGAAGAGAGTGACTAAACCAGAAAATAAAAATATTTTATTGCCACCATTGGATGGCAAGCCTTAGACCTTTGCTTTCTGTCAACTGCTTTCAAGTGGTGTCATACAGCCCCATCTTCCCTGAGCATAAATGCCCAGAGTTTCCAGGCAGGCATGAAAAAAGTTATGAAGCTGTAGTTTCTTAGAAGTGGCATGGGCCCATTTTTAAAATAGCTTTGAGCCCTCATCCCTATTTCCAAGTGTTGTTTTACCAGGTCTGTGATTTCCACCTCAGCAGCCTGTCTAAACCATCTCTGCTGCCCCTTGACTGGGTCAGCTCTAGCTGCACCATTCCTGATCAGCATTTAACCAGACTGCTGCTAGCAGTCTCCAAAACATTGTTCCTCTGGTCATTGATTACATTATTTGCTTCCCATGCTCCTTGGAGTATCCTAGCTGATGTTCAACCCCTAGTCATTTTTATTACCCTATGAGTATGAAAAATTATTGTCCCCTTCACCTTATCAGCAGCTTTTCATGATTTGGAAACCTGTGATGTCCCTGATTAGCCATTCTTTCTTCAGGAGAAACACAAGTAAGCCCAGTCTTTCTTCCAAGACTATTTTCCAGGCTTCTGCTCTTTGTCATCACTCTTCTCTGTACTCTTTCCAAGTAGCTACGTGGGCAGGCCACCTAGATAGAGTTTCAGCTGTGGATGTGCAGTAGCACAATGCTTTGGGGTTTCCATCTAAGTGTCTTATTGGTCGTCCTCTTGTTTATGGAGCCCAGTTTTTGCCCTTCTTGTAACTCTACAGCTTTGTTGACTCATGTTCATTTTGTAGTCCCGTTCCTACTGATGTGCTGCCTAGACAGTTTTTACTCAAGTGTCTGCACACCTCACACTTGTCCCTGTTAAAAAGTGGTTTGTTTCAATTTTTTTTCTATGATGTGTTTCCAATATGGCAAGATTTGTGTTCTAGCCTTGCCCTTCTCCCCATCTTGGTGTCATTTACACATTTGGTGTCAATACTTTATTCTACCATTGGGTCCAACCTGAAAATATTGCAGCATATCAGGCTCAGATTAAATCCTTGTGAATCCCTGCTCACTGCATCCCTTTGACTTCACAGATGATATGGTTTTCTAGAAGCTTTGCCCTACCCCAGAATCTTCAGTTTGTCTTGACCATGCTTCTCTAGCTTATTTATGACTGTTATATGAAGCATGGTTAAGATATATGACACCAACTGCTTTTGCTTTGCCCACTAAAACTATGGATATGGGAATTTAAATTGGCTTGAAGAGACACCTGAGAACAGGGAAAGGTAACCAATAGTTGTGGTGAACAGTAACCAGTTAGACTTTCTGTAGAAGGACCATCTTGACTGGTATTTCAGATTGGAAATAAATTTAATTTCCAACAATGCACCCTGACAAAAAGTAGCTTATCACCAGTTTTCAGCTCAGCAGCTGCAGACCACCCTCAGGAGAAGGTCAGACAGACATAAAAGAGGGTTGGTTGAACACTCACACAGAAATACAGAGAGGTTGTTGCAGTCCTTCTTAAATTGGGCCAGGGCTGGCAGTGTGAGAGACAAGGGTAAGTGCTCTGGCAGTCACATTTTTATCATGTGCGAATATTATACATGTGCATGAGCCAAACTGAAACTTCTTGGTGTGTCTTGGATGTTGGTAGCTGTTGTGGCACAGACAGGTCATGAAATCCCAAACCCCAAAATCCAAGGCTTGTTTATCCAACAGCAGATAAGTGTAACATGTCTGCTTTTGAAAGGTTTTGTTGTTGGGATTTTTTGTAAAAAACAAAGAGCCCAGAAACATGACACTTCTCGTCAAACATGTGGTTATAACTGATGTTTAATTAGGCAAGGAAAATATTCCCAGGGCTTCACTAACCACAAGTCAAATTAAAAAATGGAATGGCTGCATTCCTTATTTTGAGGGAGTACTCCATATTTGAAGTTAGGAGTGTTTCCTCATTCACGTTATACGAATCCTTTACAATTCATCTACAATGAATTTGTTTTTCTCTGTAGGAATTAGCAATGTCTGTAGCTTACTTAAACTCACCTTTCCTACCAATCAAGAGAGCACCAGGATTTCTTGGACCACAAAGGCCAGGTCCTTTTTTTTACTACACTTCCCTTTCACAAGAACAGGGTTGCTCCATCTTTAAAATAATCTTGCTGTTTTGCCTCCTGCTGCTGCTATGAATAGGGTGTTGCGAGATCTCCCTACACTAATAGTTAGCTCCTGCTTTCCAGCTGGAATTTATTCACGCCGACTTTATAATCCTTTGCTGTGTTTTATCAAAGAGCACAAGCTCAGTTGTGGGGGCCCATATTAGTTGTGTCTGATGATGCGTGCCTCTCTTCCCCTGATTCCACTTCAGCCCTACCAGGAATGGATATTCAGTGAAGCAAACCAATGGGGAAAGCCACAAGTGTTGTGTTGGAATCTTGCAAGTACCGAATGTAACATTAACTGAGCAATCTCTGAGTCAGTGAAGCAAAGCACTCACCCTAGCATCGATTATCTTTCCCATCACTGTCAGCCACTTCAGCTCTCTCGCAGAAACTCATTCAGCTTGGTTAACATTTCTGGGAAGGGAAGGTTTCCTCTGTTGCCTGTCCAAGTCCTCAGCTCTTAGAGTGGAAAACTAGGACAAGTCACTTTTAGCAGATGGATAATGGAAGCTGTCTTTGTTTCTGTCTCCTTGAAATCTTTTCTTCTTGCACATAGGGTTCACATGTGCTACGCTACTACGATTATCATGGTGTGTTGGCACTCTCCCATGCCTATCCATCTTAAATTTAATTCCTTAAGTCAATAGGGAGAATCTATAGGTCTCCACTAGCCCTCCTTGAGATGCCCTTCCCCAGGCTATTGAGCAGTAACAATGATATGACTCCAGGGGAAGGCATGACCCAAAGGTAGAGGAAGTCTGTGAATGTTTGTGTTCTAATGCTGCCCGAGCATTGAGCTGCACAGCACTGCCCAGCCAGGCTCCTCAGGCCAAGCTAACCTGGCAGGGTGATCTGATGTGGGACCTCAGCGTAGCCTCCTGGGGTGCAGGAGAAAGTTACCAAAAAGAAGGCATTGCCTTGGACTTTTTCAAGGGCTAAATGGACACAGCACTGTTCAACATGGTCTGAACTCAGCTTTGACCCTTCTTGGAGACCTCCTGAGATCCCTTGCTGCCTGAGGAACTCAGTGAGTCCACGTGCACAGAAGACACGTGGTCGGGTGATCTAACCCATGACCGGCTCACAGCTAACATCCCTCATGCATACGAATTGCCAAGTCTCAGCCACTAACAAGCCCTGCAACTGAGAGCTGGAAATGAAGGACAATAAATAACCCAACACTGCAAATACAGAAAGCAAGATGAAACAGTCATGGTTACTTCGAAGTAACAAGATACTGGAAAACTGAATCATGCTGAAGAGCTGTGTAAAATAAGTTGGCCTCTGCTTTCAGTTACAGAGACTATGCCTTCATTGCCTCACACTGAGATTCTGGCAGGCATTGTTCCTGGACATCACCTACTGGAAAAAGATTGATTCCTCTTTGACACCACATCACATCATCTTTGGAATTTAAGTTTCCTTATGTTTGGCAAGCACTTTGAATTATTAAGAAATGGAAACATCAGAATACAAGTGTTCCGTTATAAATTTTATGACTACATTGTCCAAGTGACAGATCTGTGCAATATCACCTGTTTAATGCTGGCTAATTTTAAGCCTGGAAAAGTATTTTATTTCCTTGCAATACTATTGTTTTCTGACAAATTGCCCAATGGAATGTTTCTAGATTCCACAACATCTCCAAAAAGTTCTTTGCACCCATAATGTTGCAGCCAGGAAAATTACTAAAACCAGAGTTGTCATTGCTGACCCCACTGTTACATGCTCAGTTCAGGAGCTGATAATTTGTTTAACCATTTTGACATGATGGCATTTAAAATAAATTTATCCAGAATTATTCCTTCATTGTGTTCAGTCTTGCAGTCAGAAAGCAAAATCTAACAGGGTGCAAGTACAGTGGCCCTTGCTTAAACACACAGCATGCTAGCAAAAAGACAATGCATATCACTACAGCACAGTGCATTTGCAACACTCCTTCAGTTTGTTCCAGAACTCTCATTCTAATGCCTTTTCCAAGCAGAATGGGTGAGTGACCTCTTGTTCTGTATTGGTTTCATACTATTCACCCAGGTAAATTCACAGGGCATAAATGTTTAATGTGACTAGACTATTTCTCTCAAACAAAATGCAAATTAAAAAATACAAAAGAACCAGAAAATATGTTCTCTTTCCCAATTTAAACATCACACCACAGCATATTTTTGCTGTCTCAAATAAAGGCTGTAGACTATAATATTATGGAGCTTTTAAGCCATTCACATTCCCGTGAATGCATACAGATTGTGTATTCATTTCAGGCTGCAATGTTACCTCAATTTGTTTTATAAATTGTATTGGAATATTTGGTTCAAAGTTCTTGTTTGGTGGGAGATTGTTTTTACATTTCAATTTTCTTTGAGTCTTCATTAGACAGGTCTCAGTTTCTGCTCTTCTCCTTCCAAATGCCATTCGCATCCCTCCATTCTAGCTCAGAAAACTGCTGATTTCTGCTCAGTGGCTCCCAGTTGTCATGCTAGAGCATCATCTATCACATAGGGGATAGGGAGTCTCTTATATGGGGGATCCAGGAGGACATGGTTGTACACACAGAAGGACATTTTTTGTTTTGAGTTACTGGCCAAGAAGACCCAGCCTTTTCCTGGGTACCCAGTGTATACATGCCTCCCCAAGCACCTCAAGGCTGTAACTAGCCAGATCTCATCAGTAGCCAGACAATGGTAATGTGCTCTTGGCTCAATTGCATTTGCCACGTGGCCATTGCCATCACATCCTGTCTTTTCACTACAGCAGGGTTCATATTTTGAAAACTCTGCTTTTCATTCTTCAGACATTTATTACACAATCAAATTAATCTCTGGTACCTCTTCTTTATCTGTAAAAGTCATGTCTACAAATTTTAGAAGTGTAATTGGAAATGGCATGCATTTTTCCACAAGGGGAAATCCCATTAGGGTTTGCTTATATACCCAAAGTAGATTCAGATATTTTTAGACAACTTTACTTTTAAGGCAGAAAACTCATCCAGGACTTGGCACGACACGTATTTCAAGGAAGTGTTTTAAGGGAGTGATAGTGTTGTTATAGATTTGTTGTTGGCAGATGTAGCATGAAGGAGTTGCAGCCATAAATAACTTCCATGCTTCACGTTCTCGTAGAAATATCACCATTTTTTCAAGTAAAACCAGATTCAATGTAAAAATCGTACCTTAACATTTATTCAGACAGTCTGATTTATAGGGACTGCTGTGCTTGCTGCTAGTCATTCTGACTACATCCTTGTACTTCTCCATATGCTCCTAACACTATCTCACTTTGTGGCAGTAAAATCTTGTATGTAGTGTTTTATTCAACTTTCCCTCATTTATTGGATGAAAGTTGGTTATAGTTAGACATGAAGTCACAGCCTCTACTTAATAGAAATTTGTTTAAGTAAATTAGCTATTAATTTTGGCAGTACAGCACCTTACCTTTCCTTTCTCTGTATTCACAGATCACTTAGATGACAAATATACACAACAGAAACAGAATTGGTACCACTTTGTCATTATCCTCTCACCTGGAGTAAAAACTTGCAGGGGTGATACAGTGTCTTGGAAGAACTAAGTGGGTTGATACTGTCTCAGTATAAGGTTTTATGTATGTGCTTCTTGCCAGACAATATAAGATAATAAGTACATATATGTATATATATATATTTAGTATAGAAGTATATGGAATACCGGACTGTAATCAATTTATGGAAATTTTTTTCCCACCTTTTCTTCCAAGAAGATGGAGTACCCCTCTGTACACAATGAGAATTTCCACTGAGCTGTATTCCCAGTAGTCTGGAACTCATTCTTGTCATATGCTGCTGAAGAAAAAATGATCATGTATTTGGTTTGTCTGGGAAGGCAGAGACTATTAAGCACAGAGCCTGGAAGAGATGGGATGTTTTGGAATTTCTAGAAAAGGACAGTGGTTTGATTTGCATAGTTTTGCTGCTGACTGGTGGCACGAAATTCGGACAGCATCTGTTTTATTGCATCACCATTACTGGACGTCACGTGATATGATAAGACTGACCCACCCTGGAATGACTAATCGAGTGGGATGCTTTAAAAGGTTTTTTTCTTTTTTACAACCCTCAATTACAGAAACCACATTTTCCAGGGTAAAAAACAGTAACTTTTAAGCATGTGTGAATGTGTATGTGTGTTGTGCTTTTTGCTTTTTGGATTTTTGTTTTGTTTTGTTTCTAACAAAAAAGGCTCTCCTGCCCACTAAAGAATTTGGTCAGAGACACTTTTTGTTTTTAAACCTGCAGTGAATCAACATGAATCATCTAAGTTTAGCCATCATCTTTATAGTTTGAAGCAGAAAGTAAGACTTACTCCCTAGGCGAGGCAAAAATGCATTTCCTGGCTCATGCAGCTTGTCGCCCCATTTGTTTGAGCTTTACTTTACTTTACTTTACTTTTCCCACTTTCAGCTATGCCTATTGGAATTGCAGCTACACCATTTCCCAAGAATATGCTTGGTGCGTCAGTTAACCTTTAAATATTAAAAATGGAGAGTGGCTTTGCAAACTTATGCCAAAATGGAAAGGTGTAAGGAAACCGCAGTCTGGAACAAGAGAACTTGACGTTCCTAATGCTGAGGCCTCTCTGCATCTTTCAGCACTGAGGCCATGGGTGGTTTCTAGAAATAATATTGTGTTTGCAGCTGTGCACTGCTAGAAAATGGTTTTCAGACCTACCTGTTTATGACAAAGCCCCAGGCAATAAGAAAGGGTCTTTTTTCTCTTCTCCTGGTGAAATTAATCCCTGAATGAGGTCTAGGTCACGCTTTGCCCCTTGCAGGATATATGTTCAACTGACCCTGGTGGGGCTTAACTACAACATGCAGCAGATTGAGTGTGGGACGGCCACCATTCATTTGAGATTTTTCAGGTGTGTTTAGATCTCTTCAGTAGTTCTGTAAGAGTTTGAGAGTAAAAGCTGACATGCTCCACAGCTGAGGTCCTCTGTGTAAAATCATCATGGAGCAGATTGAAAAGACATCCTACTAGACACCACAGTGCAATAATAGCTATCCTTCCAGCCTGGTTGTCTAGGCTAAGTAGAGCAGGCAAACAATTGCTGACCAAGGTTTTGGACTGCTGAAATTGGAGGCAATTACTGTCTACCAGGCAGCCTATGGAAAACCCCCAACCTTTTACAGAGTTTGAGAGGTCAGACATCAGATGTGGCAGGATCCATGGTGTCTGACCATATCCATAAATAAGTTTGGGACTTTATCCACCATCTTCATATGTGACACATATGGTTGGGGTTTTTCTGGTTATTATTTCTCTGTCTTCAACAAGGTTTGAAACTGCCCAAAACTAGGGAGTGAGAAGAGGGATTTCCTAATTTACAGCATTTTTCCAATATCACTGCAAGAACATATCTCCATAGTACTTATTGGCTTCTTGTAGGATTTTCAAGACTTTTCCTGTGTTTCTGAAAAATTCATTTCTGGCAGTAGTGTGGTGGTGACCTTTTCGTTACCAACCTGTTCAGTCTCTCTCTGCCTGAACATACTGGGGTGACATAACAGGCCATTGGGGTCTAAGATTTTACAGTCAACAAAGTGTAGAAATGTCCTTCTTCCAGTTCAATTTTATCTAAAATTCCTTCTAGCCATATTTTTTGGGATGTGTTTTTGGATGTGAAAACAGCAATCTCATAGACAGCTCTAGGGATGAAACATCCTTTCTGTGATTTCCTAACCTGGTTCATGCATACCTTCTTGATAGTTCTAGAGTGGGACAACATATTTTCTGCAGAACTCTTATGGTATCCAAGTTACTTTAAACAAGTACTGAAGACCTGCCACCCCTCTGAAAGCTCACCCCTTTAAGTATCCCCACACGGGAAGTCTGCAGCTGGAGCTCTAGGGATGCCAAAATGCAAGCAAACTCTTTTAGGCAATTCCTGTATAAATAAAAAGCCTGTGAAATGCTAGAGAACAGTTGGAGAAACACAGCTAGGGCCTCCAGGGCTTATATTCCTGTCAGGTATATGCTCTCAAACAGTGGAGAGGGGTTGTGGTTTGTAGCTGGTAGTTGACTGGTGGATTTGAGCTGCCGTCAGGGCCTCCACAGGCTGTCAAAAGAAAACAAATGGTTGCTGCTGTGGCTGCAGCCCAGGGAATCCCTCGAGCCTCTGGTCACAGTCTTCACACCCCAAGCTTCAAACTCACAGTAACAAAACAAAACACTGCAAGGAGCTTCTCAAGACGTCAACTTCCAGCCCAGAGAGCTGAAGGGAGACAGGTCCTATAAAAGCATCCTAATATGTTATGGTAAGGATCCCAGCCTGCTGTAAAGGTAACGGTCTGTCCGCAAAAACCACTGGTATTTTAGGGAGTTTTCCTGCTCTCTACAACAACTCCTTTGGGTCCACAAAGACAGGTCTGACAGGGAGTAGAGCAAGTCTGGTCACACTCCACTACCTCCCACTCTGGCTGCACCTTCTTCCCAAGGGACATCTGAAACAACAGAGCTCACAACAAGTTGGGGATCTAAAGAAAACAGTCATAAATATATCCCAAACCTTTGCTGATTTATTGAAAAGGACTGGCCTCTAGGCAAATGCCCAATGGCTACCCCTAAAATAATCTGTACACAAAGCCCAGGATATTTAGCAAAATCTTCACCCTCTCTTCTTCTGTTTCTTCTCTAGAAACCAGTATGTAGCTGAGAGTATAGTTGGAAGGTTATAAAGAATTCAAAGAGCATTATGTAACCCTTCTTCTGGCTGCCTAAACCTGTGAAATGGTCAAACTTCAGAAACTCTGGAGGATTAGTCAAGGTTGCAAGACAACTCAAAAGGCTGCGCTATGCCAGAGCACCCTGCCTTGATGGGCCAAGAAGGTGAACTCCTGCTTCCAGGGCTGCCTCCAGGATATGTGGCTGCTGACCTCTCCTGCTGCTCCTGCTGGTACTATGGCTCTCCAGGCCCCAGCAGGGCTTGCAGGAAGTGCCCTGGGCTGCACTTGCAGGGACACTTTGGTCCCTAGTAGCAGCTCTGACAGCAGTTCCCCATCTCCCCTCAGGGCAGGACAATATGGATTGCAGGTTAATGTCTGCTCACAAACTTCTAAACTACAGCTTTTGTGCTTCCTATTCTTTAGGACACCAAAGCAGATTTTAAAAAAGAGGTTTGAAAAATGACTTATTTATGCTTTTGTAAAAATCTGACACACATTTGGAGATACTGATGGTGTTTTTGTGCTGGCTTTTCAGTTTGTGCTTTACCACAAATTTCCTATGGCTGTAAAGGCAAATACAAGCATGTAATTAGCATGGTTTTCATCATTCAGTGGCATTAACTGGCTGGTTATGGCGGATTTTATACTCCAGTTTCTAGCCACATTCTAACATTCACTCATAAGTTTGGTCCCTGAGTCAGATCCATAGTTCATATCTTATCGTGGTAGAATAATGTTTCCTTTAGCTCTTCTGTACCTTGCCAACCCCGTGTCTGCTGACAGTTACTGTATACATACCCCAAAAAACCCTAAAGCAAAACTTAGTGGAGGCTCAGAGAAAACTCAGTACAACTGGATACTGGTGAATGACTGATTTAAAAGAAATATGTGCTTTGATTAAGATTTTTATTAGATTAGCTTTTAAGGTGTTGGATAGAGTACAACAAAACAACAATTCTGCGGAGAAATCACAGGAGGTTAACGGGGCAGTTTGTTAAATACCCACACCTCTGACTGGAAAGGGGTCCAGCAGAAAAGCACCTAGGGGTGCTGGTCAACAGCCAGCTGAGCATGAGCCAGCAGTGTGCCCAGATGGCCAAGAAGGCCAATGATATCTTTGTCTTCATAAAAAATAGTGTGGCCAGCAGGAGCAGGGCAGGGATTGTCCCCCTGTACTCGGCACGGGTGAGGCCGCACCTCAGATCCTGTGTTCAGTTCTGGGCCCCTCACTACAAGAAAGACATTGAAGTGCTGGAGCATGTCCTTGTGATGACAAGGTTTGGGAAGGGTCTAGAGAGTAAATCACAAGAGGAGGCTCAGGGAAGGCCTTATCTCTCTACAACTACCTGTAAGGAGGTTGTAGCAAGGTAGGGGTCGGACTCTTCTCCCAGGCAACCAGTGACAGGACTAAAAGACAGTCACAAGCTGCAGTNACAGGACTAAAAGACAGTCACAAACTGCAGCAGGACAAGTTCAGGTTGGACATCAGGAGGAATTTGTTCACAGAAAGGGTAGTCAAACCTTGGAACAGGCTGCCCAGGGAAATGGCGGAGTCACCACCCCTGGAAGTGTTCTAGAAATGCCTGTACATGGCACTTAGTGCTTTGGTTTAGTTGACGTGGTGGTGTTCAGGCAAAGGTTGGACTCAATTATCTTGAAGGTTTTTTCCAACCTTAATGATTCTGTGATTTAATACCTGGCAGAAGTGCTCTGGCCATGGAGATAGTCATGGAGCTTCATAGCTGTGCCTCCTCTATGGGGACAGACAACAGTGGTGGACAAAGGGGAAGGCAAAACCTTCCTTTCTCTCTTGAGCGTTTACATATAAATCTGTGCTTTACTACATTCAGACGAGATAGAGATTGGGTTACTTCTTCTATCATTCATTTGATATAATTGTCATTTTCATTTAAGGAACAATGAATTGAGACTTTTTATGGGGATAATTAAGTTTTGATGAATGGACAATCTCATGGTAAAGAAATGTTTTAAATCATTCACCAACCCACACACAAATAAAATATTTATTTTTATTTATTAAATGACACAGTAAATAATATTTATCAAATGAGTAATATTTATTAAACGAGAAAATAAAATCAGTGGAGCATGACTTAAAATGCCCCTTGAAAAGACTAGAGCTCTTTCAGTTGTAAGTGAAAAACATGAAAAGAATTTGATATCAGAGCAAGCAAAGCTAACACAGTTGGACCAACCATAATGAAAGCCTTGCCACCCATTCATTTGGAGTATAATGGAAGCCCATAAGCACATGAATCTTGACACAAAACTTTAAATGCATAAGACACAGGCTCTCTTAAAGAGTGCCGGACATCAGCAAAGCATTTTGTGCAAGGGAAGTTTTACTGTGAGCTAGACAGGGAAGGAAGGTTCAGCAACTGAAAGCAGAAAGTTACTCTCATCTTCGTAAGAAGTTCCTGCTCAGAAACTCTGCAGATTCAAATTGTCTATAGTATATAAAAACAATACAGCTGTAGAGATGGGTTTTTTCAGTATATCGTTAGCTGTGCTTTTCTTGCAAAATATAACTTTTCTATAGTGCCCTAATACTAGAGACTGACACACTAGTGAGCTGAGTAACACAACTGGCTCTCTCACATTGCCCACTTTCCTTCCTTAACTGAAATCTGCTCCTTTAGCAAGTCTGGAAGCCAGAATTTTACAGACTAAAACAAGAACGCACTGTTTGGCTTGATCAAAAGAAACACAAACCAGTGGCATGGTATAAAGGTCTTCCCATATTCTGGGATAAGACACATCCAGCCCTATCCTTCAGACTTTGACACTGTACTACAGAGTGATCCACACTAAATGGATTAAAAATACCAGGTAATTTATGACTACTAGGTGAGTGATCTTTCCTCCTTCCTCCCCATCCTCGACTTTCTTCCCTCCCAGATCCAAGACATTGGCTGATTAGGGACCTGTAGCATCAAGTATATAATTTCAACTACTACCGCAATAAGTTATTAAAGTTTTCCAAGTGACAGTGTAAGTGAGCAACTGCAATTCAGTTTCTCAAGATCATTATCTGCAACAAACACTAACTTAGCACCAGGGTCACACAGACCCTTTTGTCCATAAATCTGCTTGAGACACTGGAAACCTTGTTCCCCACCTGAATGTCTTTTAATTTTTTTTTTTTAATTTGAGAAGGTACTGCCTCTCAGGTTCAGTGTGAGGAGTTTTGAAATATTAATAAAAAACAGAATCACAAAGGGTTATGGCAAGTAAGCAATGCACTTGTGAACAACCTCAATTGTTTTTAAACTCTGCTTTCTGCCCAAGCACTATACAACACTAGAAAGCTGTATAGTCTAACTTTGACTCAGGTCTGGCAGGTGGAAGAGTTATTAAAAGAAAGGCTGCAGTGCCTGGAGGTTTCGTTTCCTTGTACAAACATGAGGGTACATTGGAGCATGTGGTGTTGATGATACTGTGGGGACAAAGCACAAACTACTCAGGCCATTAAAAACCCACATCCCAGACTATGCCACATGGCAGCACAGAGGAAAACCGAAGTATTTCTTGCTAACACAAACCAATTAAATTATTTTTAGCTTCTACAAAAACAAAAAACACAGCAAAAAAGCAGCCATGCTGGTCACTAAGACAATAAGCATTTCTAAGATTAGTCTTGAAATTCTCTAAATACATGCACCCCCTCCTCCACCTCCCAAAAGGAAAATCATAGTAACCATTTGGGTGTCTGCATTTATGACTAAAGTTCATAACCCAAAGATTTAGATTTATGGTCGAAGGTGTTAATTTTCATTGAGCTGTGCAAAAGGAATGGTTTTGCTCTTCTTTACTCCCAATACAATGATCTATGTAGCCATTTTCTGTGACTGCATATGGCTGGTTATCATACGGCTTCTAGAAACAACAGACAAAAAAACAGTGGGACTTGGGATAATGTGTTCTTCAAAAATTTCCCCTAACATAATAAAACTGAAATTCCTGTTCCTTTAACATGCAGTGACACGAGCTGTTACTTTTACTACCTGAAACTTATCTTGATGAAGGTTGTTGTAAATTGTGCAAAAATAAATATATAGTTATATATTTTTAAACTCTTCACATCTAGCACAAGCAGGTATTTCTCAGAACTGCCAGCTTAAGCAATCACCCTTTGCCTTGCAGAGGTCTGGCTGATGGCCTGGGACAAGAGAAGCTTCCCTCTGAGAGCCCAGGGTGGCTGGCCACTGTCTCCATCCAAGCCCTGGATGGCTCACAGAGAAATCTTTTGAGAGCTGATGGAACTGCACCTGTGGGCAGCCCTACAGAGCCCTTCATGTCCCTTGTTATCATATTTTAGGAACTTTCACTTGAAAATCACTGGGTTCCTGAAGGTGGGGAAACTCGGATAACCCTGTGGGGAAAACCATAGGCGAGTCCACTCTGCACAACATGCCTGGAGTGAATGACCACCCTAATTAGGGGCTGAAGCCATAGATCAGCAAAGCATTGGGCAAAGAGGGTTTTTTAGGAATGAGAAAGTCTCCTGTTAGGAAACCTTCATTTTTCAAGTGGTAAGGACTCTGTATGGATCCCACATGCCACTGTACCTCTTTAAGGAAATCACTGACTAAAATAGACTGCTTCAAGGTCAACCCCAACCAATATGGCTAGAGGAAATGTCTAGAGGTGGACAGAGCAAGTCAGCCAGACAGCTGCAAAGATGCTCAACAAGGAAAATTGGCATTCATAATGAAAAGCACAGCCAGTGAGGAACTTTTGTGCAAAAAAGCTTAGTAGCAGCAGGTCTCAATGGCCTGTGGCGGTCTTCTTTCATCACCACAGCACCCTAGAGTTAAAAAAGTTAAATTTTACAGCCATGTGTTCTGCACAAGGAGTTTCCACTGTGTGGGATGACATATTGTGTAGGATGTATTTTTCTGAAGAACAGTAGCTGGGTAGGTCAGTTGTCAGCAAGACCTTTATTGGAGGTAAACATGTGCAACAAGGCATTATTTTTGCAGCACTCACTGGTGCTTCTCCAGTGGCTTTGGAAGGGCTTGTGTTTTGCTTCTCACACTCCTTTCCATGGCTTATGTTGCTTGCTATTAACATAGTCCTGCATCATCATGGCAAGGCTCGGCTCAGCAGCATCTGCTCCTGCAGCTCTATCTGAGCACCAAGGGAAAGAAACCACTGCCCTCCCTCATGCCAGCTCCTCTGATTTCCTGCTGCTAGCACAGCAGCACTGCCTGACACAGCCCATCACCTTCAGTGATCTCCTTCTGGATAAGCCTTGCAGGCTCAGTTGATACATCTCAGCAACACAAAGGAATATATATTCTCTCCATTTTCTGCAACAAGAACTTGATATGAGTTATTCCTGTGACGATCAGAAAGAAATCCAAGTTTAAATCCATGTTCTTCCATACATTGTGCTGTTTGGTCTTTTAACTTCTGGTGGTTACGGGCTATGAATCTACCAAATTTATCTCTTCTTTTAACTTCTTTGTTGTTAGTTCCTTTCCTAACAGTGGCAGTAGGATTCAAATCTGAATCCCTTGCTTGTTATCCCTCATGATTTGCAGTAACAGTACTTATTTTTTCAAATTACAGGGGTTTAGTTCTCTTGAGAACATTTTGAATAAAAGTGCCTTCTGGAAGCAATGAAAACAGGGCAAGTACTATGCATGACAAACACCATCTATCATGCCACTGATTACAAGAGTATCCAAGCAAGTTCTAGAACACCCTTTTAAAATCTCTTGTTAGTTGCTTTGTCAGACCATTGGCTTTGAAGCCTAATTTCATGGAATCTGTCTGAGCAATCATTTCCTTAGCCAACGATGATCAAACATGGCAAAGCCCAATACCCAGTACACAGAACGTACCTCATGAAGAGATATAATACAGATCTTTTAAAAAATAATAATAATTAATCAGCTATATTAATGCTTTCAAATGTTTAAGATTTTAATTTTAGCTGTGCTTATCATCAGAATTTCACTTCAGTGAGTTTCAGGTCTCCCTTCAGTTTATGCCAGAAATCAGTCTAAAATCCCGGCCTCACAGTTCATGTTGCTGACTCCAGGGAAAATGGAGCTGCTTATTTTAATTAAAACAAATTATTCTATAGTCTGGGTTAACAATTATTTTTGAAGACCAGCAATTTCACGGATTTCATCTGCCTTTTGCTTCAAATTTAGTGATGACTCTGCTGTCTGTCTTCCGACCTCATCCTTCAACACCCTGCTCTCCCAGTGAGTCATTTCAGAAAATTTCCCGGCAATTGTCTGGTGTACTGATTTATATCTAACTAAGGGAGCAGCTGTCTGGGCTGCTGATGTCTATCAAACATGGCACTTATTTCAATGGGTCAGTTGCACAGGTAACATCTATAAACCTCTTAAAGACCTTTCTTATTTGTGCATGTAATCATACAAAAATTTCCATTGCACAAGGTTTAACATCATACCAGAATAATTCTTATTGGGTTTTTTGATGTTAAAGAGCCCTTTTATATTAATCCCATAATATTGTATTTCATCGCTGGTGTACATTTTTTGTACAAAAAAGATACTAAAAATTCATTATATTCTATTTAACAAGAAAAATGGCTACAAATTCTTAGTTACATTTAATTTTTAAATGTTATGAAACTAAAAGGTATTAATGTATTTTATGCATGAGAATTTGTAATAAGCTAAAGAAAAGCTTCTATTGCCCACTGTGCTGTATACACAGGCCATACCAACCATGTGAGTACATAATCTCCCTTTCTGACCAGAAGTCCTCTCAGAAATATTTTTTGGCCACAACTAATATAAGGTTTCCAACCTCACTTTGACCACTGGAAAACAAATACATTTATTTTATGCCTAACCAGTGTAACAAGATCCTATGTCCACATTGTGACATTTTGTTCTGGTTTCCTGCATAGCAATAGTGGGATGAAGCACAGTTAATCTAGAAAGGGTTAAAGCTTACAAATGAAATGTCTGGTTAACTACACTTCATGGAATTTATAGGCATATAGTCCAGATACATAACCCCAAAACCCTTATTCAAAACCCTAGAGGAAAACCCCTGTTTTTCTCAGCGTAGCACTTCCAGTGTTTATAGTCCTTGACTTTATCATGCATTTACATAAATTTGTGCATTACATTTTTCTGAATGAAAGGATTTGAGTTTCTGTAGCATATGCCTTTTTAAAAAAGGCAGAGAATAAATTTACATTTACAATATTTTCTTATACACAACTGATTAAATCCTTTTAGGCCAGGGCAAATCTCAAATGTATTCCAACAAACTTCAGGTGTGACTTCAGCAGTACTTACCCCAAGGGTTTCTTGAGTAAAGAGGAAAACTCAGTTTCCTTGCCCAAACCACAAAGATGTAAGACATTCAAGAAAGGAAACAAACTGTGGAAGCAGTGGACAACTTCAATGCTCTTGGCCTGGAAGAGCATAGAAAGCTACATCTGGAGAACTGGCTTAAAAGCTTCAGCAGCTGGGCACGATTTAGCAACAAAAGTGAGACTCCACATCAGAATTCAGACCTCTCATATACACGTTCTTCCCAAATTTATTTAGGCATCTGGAGCACAGGGGACCCTGGAAGAAAATTACACAGTTTGATCAACTTCTATCAAATGGAGGAGTACCAGGAGAATTTCCTAAAGACAGCCATGCCATGAAAATATTGACAAATCTGAAATTAGGTGTTTATAAAGACTAGTCAGTCGTGGCTGATAGAAATAAGTAATTCAGATTCTTCAGCACCAGAGTGTAACACAAAACAGAAGACATGGAAGGACTGAATTCCTCACTATTCATCATGGGCAAGCTTTTATCCAGTTGCTTATGTTAGGAACAAACGTTCTCAAATTGGACCTTGAGGATCAAAATAAACTCACCGAACCTGAAACCAGCCATAGGTTTGCTTCAATCAATCAGTGGAGGTCCTCTGAAACCCATAATACAACCTTGTCCTCAATCAAGGACAACTGATGCTACAGACCTCGAGGGCTGAAATACAGATGCTGATATCCTTGTTCTCCATTTATACTCCTAAAACTTGTTCTTCTCCTTAATCCTTTCACTGCACAGCAAGAGGAGTTGCCAGACCTCAGACAGCTCTGGAAGACCTCAGGACTTGGAGAGGCATAAAACTGCTCTTGCAGGTCTGTCCTCTTGCTATGTGACTGAGAAGCCTGACTAGAGATGGAGAGCGAGCCATGGAGCATAGCGGCCTGCTCCATTTAATGAATTATCAGTCCCGAGGCGTCTTAACCATGCTTGTGAGCATGAAATCACTCCAGACTGACTAGACGTTCACCAGATTCACTGATCTGATTTCCATTTGAAGTTCAATACATCAGCCAAAGCTTGCAAGTGAGAAACAGCAAATAATCTGACAAGTGTCTCTTCAGTTAATGTTATCCTTCGGCACAAAAGAACATTGTTTTGTTTTCAGTTACTTAAATGGGTCTCTGTAATAATGTTGTTAGGTAAAGAACACCTGAATTTCAGGATGATATATAAGGTTCAATTTCCCAACAGATTAGATCCAAGATCAAATACATGAACAGACCCTGCCAAATATGCTTGTCCAGAGCTCATGAAATAGAAATAAAGCAAGTACTGCATTCAGTGTTTATTACTTGGTGTACATCTAATGTGGAATACGCATTACTCCTGGGTTTGTTCATTTTTGTCTGCCGCAGTTCAGCTGTGTGTGTCAGTAGCCCTTCCAGGATGGGATAAAACCCCAAACACCTTGCTTTTTGAGTGTTATTGCAATGATGGTATTATTCTTTGGTTCATGGTTTTACAAGGCATCGTTTTTTAATCATGCAGATCATGTCATAGTGGAAAGCAAGCTGCAACAAGTTTGAACAGCCAAGTTGACTTCTCCAAATGTCACTTTTTTTTTTTAAGGTGGTCACACCAATTGCCTCACTAGTCATACTCAATTTACCTTCAGAGTAGAACAAACAAATCTGCAGGATGCAAGTGTCTGTGGATTGCTATTGGGTGTTCTTCTGGTCATTTGACTTTGTGTCCATCAAAACTGGTTAGCATTTCTCTTCCTAATAAGCAGACTCACAGAGGACATCACAAATTATATTTCCTTGTGCTTCTCTGGGTATATTTCTCTTCTGAGGCCCAACTGAATACAGTAGGCAGTAAAGTGCAGGCAAAGATGTAGGCCAGGATAACCTCAGAACTAAACTTTTTGGTGCAGTGAGAGGGGTCACCAATGTAGGGAACAAAAAGTTATTTCAAATCATTATCGAAACAAGTTTTGCTATTGCAATGGGGACTTTACTGTCTCTGCACCTGTCTAATACACCTAACTACTACACCACTAACAACACTACTCTGGTGCCTACCAAACCCTCATGTGACTGTAATACCCAGTGCCTTCTCAGCCTGTCACTGACCATGCAGACATAATCACTGTCCCATTGTTACCAAGTACGCCATAACCACCAACTTACTCATTTGCAGATCCGTGTTCTTTGCTTGACCTCTTACTCATCCAAACTTAGACTGCAGCACTACTCCAGCTCTGGCAACAGGCAACACTGAGAACTGTCAGTGCTGGAGTTTTGTGGAGATAAAGTTTGTTTTCCTGCCTCCTGTTCTAGACATTTCTTTTTTAGAAGTCACAGTCACATCAAGAAACATCTGTTTCAACTGCTACAGCACACACAAATATCTCCATGTCCCTAAATTCTACCAATCACCCTGATGAATGTGATAGAAGAACAAATAAGCAAAGGTTAGGCAATGCATTAGGAAATTCCACTAGCAAGTTCCAGGCAGGCACAAAAAGATAAAAGGCCTTATTTTGATTACTACATTCTTCAGTACAGACAGTTGTATAACCATCAGTTTCAGCAATAAGCGGTTCAAACCAACAGGTTTGAAGTTGAGCACTTCATTTCTTCAGAGAGATTTGTAGCAGCAGTGTCAAGTTCTCATCTGTCCCATGGGGTTTCTCTTAAAATCAGAGATGGATGTCTGCTTTCATCACAGCCCGCACATGAGCAAATAAAGCTCTACCTTCCCTTCCCTCCATGTCTGATATTTGTTCACAGTTCAGTGGCATGGAGTGAACTCAGCGGCCCAAGGGCCATTTGCTGGGCCTGGATGCTCCTCCTGGGGATGACATATTCCCCTCCAATCTACGTGATGATGCACTTGATGCTGTGATAAGCATGACTGGCTAAAGATGATGGCTACTGACATTTATTTGATAACTAGTGTATTGATAAGCATTTGCTTCTCTGTGATGTTGATCTAACTACCTGCAGTTTGGCTTAATCTTACCTTCCAATTTTTTTTTTTAAGTTTTGTACGGTGTACTGAGGCTTGTTTAAGCATAACATAAATGGAGCTGGAAGCATTTCTGCCCTTTGGACTCGGCACTTGCTCTTCCCAGAAGATCTATCTTATTATTTCTCTTCAAGAACACATGAAGTTGGCTGCGTGCCTAGATCTGCATCTGAGGTCTAAAATGAAAAATAACCATTTGCTTCAACACTATATTTGGAGATGACAGAGGACAAGAAGAAGCTGAGGCTGAGAAAGTTTGTCATGGAACTGAGCAGCCACACACTACAGCTTGAAGATGATGGTTCTGAGCCTAAGAGCAGGAGACAGGGAATTCAACTCTTTCCTTGTATACACATCCTTGTAAAAGCAAACTATGGTAGACTAGAATGTGATTTTGTTTCTCAAGATCCTACAAGCTTCTGATCATATTTTTTGGTTACTTTGCTTGTAGAAGTCCTTGAGGCAGGTGGAGCAAAGTTCACTCTCTATAAACTAAGAAAGATTTGTTCCAACTTGCCACTTCTACTCTGAAAATTTCTTGAGGATATGGAGATAGTCTCTTGACACCACAACTCTATCGCACTTTTAGCCTGAAATGCAGCTGAAGAAAAATTCTGGTGTCCCTGATCTCTTGGGTGATTAAGTCAGCATGAGGAAAACATGTACTTAATCCACAGCAGAAGACTTACTGTAGTGAGAGTGTTTTGCATAGTGTCAGCATCTTGGCTAGCTAATAACTAACCTGTAATAACTATCCTGTTCTTACCACAGGATGTGCAGCCTCCTAATTTTTGTGGGATAGATGATCAGTTTTCGCAAGATGGGTATTTCCGTGAATGGGATCCTGTTTTGCTCAAGTATGCCTCTGTGAAGAAAAACTCAGTCCTTTCCCAGACTTGGAAAGGAGAGCATTGAAAAGGAAGACAATGTTCAGTGTTCTGAAACTATTGACCAAGTGAATTTTTCTTTCCTCAGACTAATATTTAGCCAGGATTGTCCATCTGAGTCTTCAGTCACTCGCAGTCCTAGTATTACTTTGGATGTCTATTTAGAGAAATCAGTGTTCCTGTGCCTTTAACCATAGCTTTATAGTAGAAATGCATATTCCAAGTATTATCTATGTATTGTGGCCATAATATATTGTGGAAGTAGTTCTAACAACTCGCTCTAAAATAATCCAGAGAAAAAACAGATGGAAAAGATTTTTGTAGTCTTCATAACAAATCCCAAACAATTTCCAGAAACTATGTCAGTCAGTATAACAATAATTGCACCCACAGTTCTTCCTTTTTGAAAGATTTGATATTGTATGTATAGGACTTCTTAATCCTGTATTGCATTTCTACAGCTTTTGAAGTCTCATTTAAACTTTGGAAAGTGAAGTTATTGGAAACTTGGCTATTCTCTTTTGTTTGATGGCCAACCAAAATAATGGATATGTCTTGTCAGATGTAAATGATAGGATAGTATGTTGTGATGTGTGTATTTTAGCAACCAAATCCTTGTTTGTAGAGGTTTTATGTTGACATGGGAATCATGCACCACTTCATCAGTAATTTCATTCTCAAACCAGGGTAATTATAATTAAATACAATAGAGTGGAATCAAGCCACAACTGAAACATTAGCTTTCTATCCTGTCCCATCACTTGTGAATGAGATGTGAAAGTTCAGGCTTACCGTAACTCTACCCTAGTGCCCACCAAAACGTAGCATCTCAAACAGTAAATATAAACATTTTAATGTCCTTCAAACTTTTTTTTTTTAATTTCTTTTTTAGGTTCAAGCAGAACAGATAAAATGTAAAAGCATTGCCATAATTTTATCAGGACGTGGCTTGCTTAGCTCTCTCTGCTTTCTTAGATGTTGAATACATGAATAGAACTTAATTTTATGACTTGTCCATCTCTTTCAAAGCTTCCTTTCCTGATTGTCTTTCTGTATGGTGCCTGTCTGATGAAGAATGCTTAGTTGAATTCCTCTTTACTAAGGTACTTATTAAATACAAAAGTTTCTGACACATTTCCAGTTACCTGAGCTATCATTTTTTCTCCACTGCTTTGTTGCTTTGTTATCTGTACTTCTGGTAGCCCTGCCATTCTTAAACAGTACCTCAGCTGCATCTGTTAACCTTGTGAATTTAGGGCACAGATAACAAATTTACTGCAGTGCTGTGATGCTTTCATTCTTGAGATCAGAATAATCCTAACAATAACCTCTGTGAGATCTGCATACAGGTCAAAAGTCAGTAACTTGGTTATGAACTGATCTGGGGACATTGGTTTAGTGTCTTGCTCTTGCAATACTTCTTGGAGACTCATCTTGTTTCCCGTACTTTGTACCTCACCTGCACTTCCACAGCTGCCATTCTCTTTGTGCGAGTATGTTGCCACACAGCTGATGCAGTCTGGTTACCCTCCAAAAAGCAACAGCATTGCCATGCCCATGACAATTGGGTTCTTCTCACTGACTTTCAGAATTAGCTAACATAATTCAGAACACAAGGGAATTAGTTCATCCTTCACCACTAGTTCAAGAAATGAAAATGTTTCTCTAATTATCCCTAAATGTACCATAAGTTATGTCTTCAAAAATAATAAGAGGAAAGGTCTTGGTTACATTTATGGCTTAGGTTGAAGGAACATTAAGTAAGCTTACTTTGGCCCTGATACATTCCCATTTTAGTGTTTGTTACTGTTTGATTCATTTGAAATCACTTTCTAAAGACAAACAGTAGCTTTAACCAGAGCAGAACTGCCCCCATTCCCTGTACCATGAAAAAAAAAAAATTTATAAAAGCCCTTTGGGCTTAGATCCCAAAGGCTGGGAAGAAAATAAACCGACCCTAATTCTTCTACAAAGAGGCTCAGGCAGATAATACTTTCAAAACAAACTTTGTCTGAGAATTTCTCCTTTGGAAGCTGAGATCTCTTTGAAGGCTGTAACATGGTGCTCAGAACATGGTCTACTGCTTGTGGCTGCAGATTTGAGCTCTTTATCCCCTTCTGATGGGAACACGTCTATAGATATTCATTAAAGCATTTACCGGTAGGAGTGTATGTACATTTCAGCACCTCTCCATTCATAGAGCCTTACATATCCTCACTATGAAAATCAGTAAGGTACCTAAAGATGCAGTACCATGTATTGCAAATTACTTACAGCTGAATGCAACATCTGCATAAAAGGGAATAAAATACAGTATCTACGCATTACTCATTTACTATGTGTGCATACATACCCTTTTTGCATGAATCGCCTTGAGCGGCCTTTCTGCCCCTGCCTGTCAGTCTCTGCCACAGGGCTGCATAAAGTGTGGCCTATTACCTTTTCAATCTTCACATGTAGCTTTCAAATTTATTATTTTATTTGGTACAAGAGTCAGCTAATTATTATATTCTTCAACTGATGTCTCACTTGTTAAATTATTGTTCCAAGAAAAATCCACCCTTGAGAGTTCCTATTCCAGCCCTCCTGAAATCCAGCTACCACCCTCGAATGCAAGTAACTTTGTCCGCATCTTAAGCAGCTCAACAGAGTAGCTTTTAAACTCTGTATCCCTGAAGAACATCCTAGGAATGTTCTCTGCCAACACAGTGCTTAACGAAACAGGGTTGTGGATGCTTTCCAAAACTTCCCAAGACCTGAAATGAGCCGAGGATGGATGGATGATCCTCTGCTTCTCTTCATCAGCCAATGCAGATGCAGAACCCTGAAGGCTTGGTAGTAATGCACCCAGGTGCCCACCATGTTTAAAGGCAACATCTGCTGCCACGTGTGGTCAGACACCAGTGTTTGGCAGAGCTATTGCCTGGTGTGGGAAAGCTTTAAGTTGTCAAAACCAATATGCAGGGGCAGGTGCTAGCTTGGAGCTGAATAACCACCCATTAATTGCATACACGTTTCTCTCCCTCGAGGGCAATCACAGAAAGAGAAGACAGTAATTCCCAGCAAAGAAGTAACTGGGAAATGCATAATTGCTGCATGGTCCTACTGTAAACAAGTGGAAAGGAGTCACTGAACCCAGGATGAAGAGACCTTTTCCATCAGTCGTTGCTCTGTGAGCGACATACCCACCACATCTTCCCTGGCCTACGGACGTGTGGCAAGATGTAACGCTGCCCAAAGCAGGAGGGTTTCAAGTGTGCTGGAAAGGCAATCAGGTGTGTTATCTAAATGAACTACCATCGAAACAAACCTCAAAAATCAAACCCAGCTCCCACAGCCAATGACAAAAGTTGCAGTCCACAGCTCCCTGCACTGCTCTGTGCTCTTCACCTACCACATGGGATTTCTCACGACAGTGAGGACAGTTTTAAGCTTCCATAACACAGACTGGAAAAGACAAGCATTCCCTTCCCCATTTCTGTAGTACAGAGCAGAGTTTAAGACAACATTAGAAGAGCAGCCTCTCTCCCTTTTTAAGTAGCTCTACCAAGCACATGACTCTGCAACTGAAATAATTAGCTTTAACATAAAGCATCTCAAGCTCTCAACACTTTATGTTTACAGTCTCTTTAAAGTCAAAGTAGTTTCTTTGAGGAATTTCATTCATCAGGTTTAAGAATTCTTAGTTTAAAATGCAAATTATTGTCAACATTTTCTTAAACTATAGAAAATCTTTATTTCCTAAAACTAAGGTTAGATTTTTGAAATGGATAATTTTGTTTCCTCTTTAACTTTCATTCTCTTATCTATATAGAGGTTTTATAAATAGTGTTCTCTCACTTCTATTACTATCAATATGTGCCAGTACAAGATTATACCAAATATATCACTATGACAATCTGTATGATTTTAAAGCTGCAGAACAATTTATTGCAAATAAATTACAGTGGAATGTAATCTTAAGGTAAAAGGGGATAAAACGTGGTCTCTTCTCTTACATATGAAGCAAGTCTAATACATATGTGAAGAAACGTTATTTTCTCAATGATTGTTGAATCAATTCCTTTATCCAAATTAATCTACATGGGTACAAATTATTATTAAATGGAATACACTTTCACTAACTTAAGAATCCTTTCATGACTGTGATGCATGTGACCTTGACCTATCACCTCCAGCCGTGTTTTCCGAAAGTTGCAGTCCTCTGTGATGCAGATGATGAAAATGCCTCCTCTGATAAAAAGATGGCTGCATAAAAACTCAGAGCATGTTATTTCCTGGAAAGAAGGAAACACTCCCGGACAAAAACCTGGATATAAGGTTTCCTGTTCTTTTTTAAAGCCTCTACAAGAGGTAGCTCAAACACAGCTGGTCAGATGTTATTTTTTACATTTTCGTAGATTTCTTTTTCCCCTCTTTCTAGTACAATGTTTTCTAATTGCTAGACTGAACTCTAAGGACAAGAATAGCGCAGTGTTTTAGCTTGGCTGACAACCAAAAGAACGCTGACAAGGTATTTCACACATCTGAAGGCCTTTTGTCAGCATGCGCCGTTCTTACGCGCTGTCATCTCACCTCCAGCCTCCAGCTTCTGCACAAATGGATTCCTGACTTTCATCCTTTCCACGGGACATTTCGCTCGATGGGAGAGGCTGCTTGTTCTTGCAAGTCAGTGTTCATCGCCGTGGTGGGCCACAGGTGACCGCCACGGTTCGTTCGGACCACGGGCGGCAGCAGCGCCTCCGAGCTGGGCGCTGACACGCCGCGTCCGGCCAAGCCCGGCTGCTCGGGGACAGCGCCGATGGCCGAAACCCATCCCTGTGTCCTGGGATGCGCTCGCCGGGTCAGGAGGTGCAGCACGCCGGGATGCCCAGGAGAGGGGGCTGGCTGCCCGCCCGGCCGGCGCTTCCCGAGCTTTCCCCGAGAGAGGCGGAGCCGCTCCAAGCCTGAGCTGCGCCTCACCGACACCGGCTCCCGGGGTAAGGGGCCGCCAGGTTTCTGAGCAGCGGGAAAGATTCTTGCTGCGCACCGTGAGCGGGGTTCTGATGTGCTGTCGTTGTTTAACTCCATCGGGAATCTGGCAAGCTTCCCCATCTCCCACCCCGCTTGATGGAAAGAAGAATCAAGGAAGGAAAAAAAAAATCGTGGATTGTGATAAGAGCAGTTTAATAACTGAAACAAGGTAAAATTATATTAATTATGGTACAATATTAATACAATTAATAATTATTATAACAATAATTGTAATTAATAACATTAAAATCCGAGAAAAAAACAAGCGATGCGCAACACAGTCGCACTCCGCCTGCTGACCGATACCCAGCCCATCCCCAAGCAGGGATTGGCCCCTCCTTGCCAACTCCCCCGGTTTATACACCAGGCATGACAGTCTGTGATACGGTGTATCCCTTCGGCCAGTTCGGGTCGGCTGTCCTGGTCATACTTCCTCCCAGCTTCTTGTGCAGCTGGTCCCTGGCAGAGCAAAAGATGCTGAAAAGTCCTCGGCTCAGGGTAAGCACTGCTCAGCGACATCTAAAACATCAGCGTGCTGTCAAGATTGTTCTCATACTGAATCCAAACCACGGCATCGTACCAGTTACAAGGATGAAAATTAACTCTGCCCCAGCCAAAATCAGATTATACGGTTTATATACCACTCAAACCAGGAGGGGCTTTACAAGGGACTAATCTGAAGAAGAAGATGCCGTGCCAGCACAGGTCCTCAATGGTAGCTTCAAAAAGAGTATCTCATTTTGGAGCTACTCATATAACAACATCCAGCTGAAAATGCATCCTATTAATACCATTTTAGAAAACAAACTGCATGGAAATTGCACAAGAAGATGCAATTGTGGCAACCATAAAAGAGGTGGAAAAGAGTACATGGCATCTTTCAGCTAGAAGTGAGTTAAAAGAATAGGATACAAAAGGTACAATAAATTTGACTACAGAAAATCAAGACAGATTCTGCAGTTTATTCTAATGGTTTTGTGCATAGTTTTGGCAAAAAGGACTGTAAATTAAAATCCGATACACAGCTATGTGATCATGTGCTAAAGCATGGAGAAAAACTAAAAATAAAGGACAAAATTTAGTGATTCCAAATTTTCAGTTTCCTTGCCACTTGCATAATTCTCCTTGTCTTGATTTTTTTTATTTTTACGATTTAGTACTTTTCATCCAGAATTACCCACAAATGTTTTGTTCAGAAAAACATTTGTCATTCAGACAAGAGGAATGTATTTTATGATAGTACTGTTCCTATTAGGTCATCTTTAAAGCAAAATAGAGAAGAGGAAGAGGGGAGAGGAAACAAGGGCCAGAGGCACCTACCCACTGTAAAGCCATTTATGATGAAAAGACTGCCGAGCAGAAATTTCAGCACACTTTAAATAGTTTTGAACACCTTCTGGCAACACACCCTTCCAAGTAACACTTTTGGTGAAGCAACATGTCAGCATTTTCAACCTTTCTCTAATTGACAGTGCTTTACACATTATTTCCTTAGAGTTCAGTATGTTTATGTTCAGAAAATGTTATTGGACATAACTGGAGCTGAGAACTTTGCACAAATTATCCATGAAACAGTTGCTTTTTTGTTAGTACTGCATCATTAACCACATAAATCTAAAATCTGAGAGGTATTGACTGTCTACTGAGGGGATGATAGTCATACTGATAATACCATAACAGTAAATCTGTTTATTGAAGGTTGCAACTGTACTTAACTCTGTTGGTCTGCTGTATCAGGCTTTGCAGAATGAGCATTATAAATACTTCCTGGGTAAAGTCCAGTTTGGTGAAAAGTCTTGTCTTGCTTGCAGTGCAGTTTCTGTACAATCAGCTAGACATATTTCCTCTTCTAGCAGAATAAAATGCAACAAAGGGTCATGCTTAAAATCTCTGGTCTAGGGTGGTGGATGGGGGTTTTTTTTATTTTCCTAATTTTTACTTCTCATTTTTCACTTAAACATTTTAGTTTCAATAAGTCTGGTCACATGAATGACAAAGATAATATTTTCCTTCTAAAGCTTCATGAAACTACCCGATGTTTAATTGGTTCTACATGCATATAAGTATATTCCTAAGGTTAACATTAGTAAATACATTTCCATGCATAAAGAATCTTGTTTAGGTGGAAACCATGGACAGTTCAACCCAGAAATACATAAAAACAGATAAAAGAAAATAAAACATATATTGTAGTTTATACACAAAAATATAGATAAAAATAGGGCAATTATTGATGTATATAAGCATTGCAAATAGAAGATTTCCAATAAAGATAGAAAGATAGATTTAGGTAGAGGTAGAGGGTTTACCATCAGTTTCTAGCAAAAATAAACTGTAAAAACCTCCTTTAAATATCTGAAATTTCTCACTTTTCCTGGGAGAGAGGAACTTGATATGAAACAAAAAGGAAACACAATCTGAAAAAAGTCATTTTTTTATATGTCAAACAGGTCATCTGTAGATGGAACAGAGAGGAATTGGTGAGGGAAAATTAATCAAAAATAATAATATGCAATAGAAAGATAAGGCAATAGAAGTGGAAAATAAAGAGTTTGCAGAGAGATAAACGTTGAGTGTGCATGGCCAAAAAATGAGAAATTGGCTCAGAAAGAGCCCAGAAGCATTCTCTGTGCTCAAAGCACTTTTCAAAAGCCAACAGAAATTTAAAATGGTCTTTTGTTTCGAAGTAAAGTACAAGCATTCCTTTCTTCTTCCCAAGTGAATAAGCTCTTATCTTTAAGATAGAATTTGTCTCTGCGCTGATGACAGGCAAGAGCTCAGAGAAGAACATTTCTGTCACTGAGCTGACCAGCAAACTGCTGTGGGTTTCAGTCTAATAAAGTTCCCATTAACATCAGAGACAGTGGAATTTTTGGACTGTTACTTTTCCGGGGAAGGGGAGTTTCTCTTTAGAGCACAGGATCATAAAATTTGATTCCTGTACATGTTAGAAATTTGGAGATTTTATCATTTGATAAAACAAGTGTAGGTGGGAGTTAGCTAATTTCATGGAACAAAAATACTGCCTGCAAAAGCAGCTTGTAAGCCTTTTAATATGGTTATTATGGATGTTATGAAACATGCTGAATAGCACTGTTCAGCTGCTGCAGTGAATATTAAGCAGCAATTACTGCTTGCACTAATACCATCACATTATCCTAAAAAACCAAAGTTAAATAATGTGTTTTATTTCAATACCTGACAAGTGTTTGGAGCTTGGCTGTTCGTTTCACTTCATCATTTTCTTGCTGCAGGGTGAGTTTACAGTTCCTGCACTGCAGGATTCATTCACTTAAACTGAACCACGTCACAGAAGAAAGCATTAACCTCAGCTTTAACACTGAAGTGTAGTAGGTCAGTTATGTGACAATTCTAACTGTATACTCTTCTTGTAATTTCTTAGTCAAGTGAATTTTTTCTTCCCGTTCTATTGTAGAAATACTTAATCACATCCCATACATATTAACTATTTCAGAGGCAATCTGACCACCTGCAGTGCAACCTACGTCACTCTTCTTGAAGGAAAAATAGGCATTAAGAGCTCACTAACTAGAGAAACCAAGTTATTAGTTCAGATAGCCCGGGATCTGATGCCTTGGCTGTGAGTTTGCAGCTTGAGGTTTGAGAACCACTCAGGCGTAGGAATATGAACCTCCTATCACATCCTTATGTGCATTTAAGCAGTTCCTTTGATTTAAAAAAAAAGAGATCTGGGGGTGTAATGACTTTGCACATCTTAGTGTCTATCTTTAGACACCCTGTGTAACTACTGGACTGTGTGTGTGTATTTTGTTGCAGGAACCAGCAGACTCATTTCAACTGTTTACCAGAGCATGAAAGGACAGGAAGAGTACTTGAGACACTTGTATCAGAAAGTGGCTCACCTTACATCCAGCTCCTTGATGTAGTGAGTCATGCTAGAGATAACTGTTGCAGTTCACCTTAGAGCATTAGCTGCTGTGAGAACAATCAGCTGATGTCCCAAAGCCAGCAGGAACAGCAAAGACCTGTGGCCTGCCTTAACTGAGACACTGCCTTTAGACCTCCTCACCGCCCTGGATGAGGTATCACACTGAACATCCACCCATATTTCAGCCCTAGCACAGTCTAGGAAGCTCTACAGCACAACCCATCCCCTGGAAAACGAAGTGACAAGAAAGCCTTCTTGCTCCTTCTGAGACTCCGGTCCTCACAAGTATTGCAGATGGACACATCCTCTTTTCAAAGAGCAGAATGAATAAGCTCTCAGGTATATTTACCTCCACCAGGCATCCCTCTTCCCCTACTCCTTACACAGGTTAAGGCTGAGGAATCTTTAGATATTAAATTGCATCATGTGGCTTTAATCAGATTTTACTTATTATTTGTCAAGTACCAATAGCTCTTTAGAATATGAAATTACAATTCCTCCAGTCTCAAAGAAGTACTCAGCCTCAATGTGAACCCTGATAGTCTTTCTCCAGAAAGAAAGAATATAAACCTGAGAATAAGCATATTGAGAACAACACTGAAATATTAACCTGTACTGGTTGCTGGCTACTTATTCTGTCAAAGAACCTATTATTGCCACACACTTTTTACAGTGGGAGCACACCTAAAGACTGAAAAATAGCACCTTAAATAGAAGCAGAGGAAAACCAAATGAGGGAGGCTTAAGGGTGTAAATTATTAGTACTGTTACTGTGCTTCTCTTTCCATTTTCCTTGCTCCAGAAGATTACAGGCTCTCTTTCCTTAATGCCCTGTAATAGGCACAAGTGAACACAGTCCAAGGTAACAATTTAAGTGGAATGTTGTCCGAAACCTAGGTGCAACCTGCTCCACTCCTTTAGAAGGTGGAGCAGGCACTCCAGTATCTGCACAGGAAACTCAGTTTCTCCCATTCAAACTTCAGCATTGGGACAGAGAGACATGCCTCTGCTAGGAGAGCAGTTGTGTTGGTTTTGGCTGGGATAGAGTTAATTTTTTTTCTTAGTAGCTGTGCTTTGGATTCAGTATGAGAACAATGTTGACAACACACCGATATTTTGGTTGTTTCTGAGCCGTGCTTACCCTGAGTCAAGGACTTTTCTGTGTCTCAGGTACACAAGAAGCTAAGAGGGTAGTGTGGCCAGGACAGCTGACCTGAACTGGCCAAAGGGATATTCCATACTACAGAACATCATGGTCAGTATCTAAGCTCAGGGGAGCTGTCTGGGAGCTGCCGATTGCTGCTTGATGACGGGCACGGCATCAGCCAGGCAGGTGGTGAGCAATTGCATTGGGCATCACTTTTTTTAATCTTGTGTTTTATTTCTCTCTAACCTTTTCCTTATATTTTCTTTTGTTTCTGTTATTAAACTGTTCGTGTCTCAGTCCATGGAGGTTACATTTTTCCAGTTCTCCTACCCATCCCTCTGGTGGAAGGGGTCAGTGAAGGAGCAGCTGCATGGTACGTAGTTGTCAGCTGGGGTTAAACCACGACAGCAGTATTGGAGAAACTGCAGAGTATTTCCTTATATGACCTAACGTTTTCTGTCCTAAGTTCAGATCCACTGACAGTCTGGGAAATACCTCTGCACAGCCTGGAAAATATAGTCCATTAGCCCATGCTCTGCTTATTTTTTCCAAGTCTGTACTGGGAAATGTCCTCTCTTTGGACAGCATTACAAACACAAGATTAGCTGGGTAAATTTCTTCAAAAGGACTTTCAAAGATGACTTCTATATAATTTAATCTGTCTGAAGTTAGGTCCTGAGTGTAAATCCTGAGTAAATCCTCAGTATATTTACTGAATGTAATTCCAAAAATCTTTCAATTCCCGACCCAAAAGCAGAAGTAGATTATCAGCTCTCAAAACTGAGTTGTTGTTTAGCTCAAATTAGGGCATCCAGTAATAATACTCTGTGTGATACAGAATAAGGTATTTTAACTCTCAAAGTTCTCAGTAGATTAGAAAACATAGCCTTAGCATATTGTACTAAGCACTTTAATTACTGACTGGTTTAGTACAGCTTAATAAAGTCTTCTCAGCAAACCCTACTTCAATTTCTTGATTAATGGAAGATGTGATGTCCTTGCAGTAGGAACTGAAACAATTCTTCACCCACCAGGATCCCCTTCATACACCCTGTAGAACAGGAAAAACAGAACAAACACTTTTGTCTCCCCAGGGAGTTTCTTTAAGATAATGTTTTGACAAAGCTAGCAGAGGACAGGAGATAGGCCACCTAGAAGGAGGCAGAGACTCAAACATTAATCTGACAGATCATTAAGTATAAATATCTAATCTCTGCTAGATCTGATCTAGGATCCCTTTTCCCCCTCCCTTCCATAGTTGCCTCATGCCTTTCCCTTAAAGCCAACCATTCCTTTTCCTAGCATTCCACCACGCTCTAGCTTAAACTCTCCCAGTTCTCACCAGTACTCTAGAAGGGCTGCCACCAGGACAAGAAGACTGAGAAGAGAGTCAGGTTGCACTAGTAGATACAAATAATTTTTTAAAAGGTATCTTTTCTATTGATCTCAGTGGTACTTCTAATGCTGAAATTTATTTTGTTATTTGAAAGTAGCTAAGTGCTTGCTTGACATAAGTAGCTAGAATTGTTAGGCTGCAAATTGAACTTTAGCTGAACTCTATGTTGTATAAGTCAAAATGTATTGCAATGAAACCTGGAGCTAACAATGTGAACGTTAGTAATAGAATAGACAAAGCTGGCATCTTAATTACTTAAAAATTAATAGCTAGAAGGGACAGCCCATAGATTTCAGTATATGAACTGTAACAACAGTATTGCATGGACTACAGACCTGGCAGGAACTCCCACCGAAACCAGCCTAAGAGGATGACCACAGAGCAATCACTTGAGAATGAAACAGCAAACCACTGAAGGGTGAGAATACCACAGACCCTGATACGGCTGTTGGTCCTGACTGTCACATGAGGGGTGGGAAGCTTAGATTCTAAGGGTTTATTTGCCCAGGGATTTCTTTGTTCACAGTCCCTCTTTTCAGGTACTTGGCTTGAGCTACCAGGTATCATAATTGATCTGTGCCAATAAACCTGTGGAGATGAGAGCCCAGTGTCAAAAATTTCTATAACATCTATGTTTTAAGGAAATTAGGTTTGGGGTTTTTTTGCTATTCTTCTAACCCTAGATCTATTGCAGCATAACTACAAAATAGAAGAGCTACAAGCTAACTGTCTTCTATTTAGACCTTTCCTTGTAGTCAGATCTCCTTTTGCCACTTTTGTCTCCGTGAACAGATATGGCTATCAGACCTGAATCTCAGTTGGTTATAACTATCAAATATACGTTTTGCTTTGTAATGTGTTAAACAACTTGTATCAAACCTATTTGGTAACAGGTAATTCAAATACAGACAGTCAACTGAGATTCAAAAGTCTTTGTATTTGCATGAAAAATAACAATAATTTCTAAAAATTGTTACCCGAGTGAAAGCCTGAGGTAACAATAACTGGAAAAAAAACCCCCCCAAACCAAACAAACATAGATAACCAAAGTAAACAAACATGGGTAAAAAGCATAAAAGTGCATAAAGTGATTGTGTGTTTAAAAAGTTAGATTATGAAAAAATGATTAGGAAAAAAAAGCATCTTGCAACATTTTCCTCACAGCTAAAGGAACTTCTCTCCCTTCCCATTAATGAGAGGCAGTAGTAGAAAGGACACTTTATTGTGAGTTCTGGATTTGTGGAACAAAGATGAACCAATTCACTTCTGCTGTCATTTACCATAATGGGTTTTTTAATAATAAATCCTTAGAGTACTTGTTTCCAGCAGTGTTCTAACTGCAGGTTGAACACCTCAGCACCATCTTGCTGCAGCTACTGTTCACTGATCTCCCTGAAGATGCTGGGGTCTTAGTGGAGCGAGCAAGGCAGGGTGAAGCAAGTGACCTCTATCTGGATAGTTTCTGAATTTATCTTTTAACCTTTCTTCCTCTGTTTTTCTCCTATACCTATTTTTTTGTCAGAAGTGGCCAGGGAAGTGGCCGCAGCACCAAGTCTGACAGAGTTCAAGAAGCGTTTGGACAATGCTTTCAGGCACATGGTGTGGCTCTTGGGGTGTCCTGTGCAGGGCCAGGAGTTGGATGATCCTTGTGGGTCCCTTCGAACTCAGAATACTCTGTGCTTCTGTGATTTTCTGGTGCTAATCTCTGCAAATATAGGGCCTGTCCTATAACAAGGCTCAAGTGGAATTCGGACCAACGACAGCCAACCAGCGTCCCTGCTCGTTCCCATAGCTCCATTACGACTTGGGGGTGTTCACACTTAAGAGATAAGAGCCTTATCTACAGGCCACCCGCGCTGCCCCCGCCTGGGCTCTGCCGCCAGCGCCGCTCGTCCCCCGAGCGCTGGCACCCGGGGGTGCCGGGGCTGCCGGG
>WBMZ01007078.1:0-36782 GCA_013400975.1 Atrichornis clamosus | reverse complement strand
GGCCGCCCCGGGGCTCCGCGGGGCGGGCGCGGGGGATCGGGGCCGGTTGGGCCGCAGCGGCGGGCGGTGCTCCGGCCCCGGTGCTCGATCTCGGTGCTGATCTCCCGGTGCTGAGCTCCCGCTGTGCCCCCCGGGCTCTCCCGGGGCATTTCCAAGGCGGGCCGGCGGTCTGGGGCTTTGTTTGTTTGGGTTTTGGGGGCGTTGTTTAGGATTTTGGGAGGGGTTGGGTTGTTTTGGGGGTGTTTTCCTTTTGGACCCTTAACCCAGGTGGAAGCGGGAGGAGTTATCCAAGCGCCTCGTTCGTTCCCACTGGTGCGCGAGAGCGCTCCTGGAAGGAATGGGCGCATGGAGGAAGCGGGAAGGAGCGCTCGGAGCAGCCGGGAAGGAGCGCTCGGAGCAGGGAATCCGGCTCCTCCTCCAGTGTTCCTCTCTCCAGCCGGTTCGCTGCTATTCCAGCCCTTCCCGGCGCGCTGGGCTCTGCCTGCGTGCAGCTTCGGGCAGGAAAAGTAGGATTTGTGCCAGTGTTTGGTGAAACTTGGGTTGGGCAGGGAGCAGTGAGGATGCTTTTTGCTGGTTTTTGTATGTTCTTCGCAGTCCCTGCTTTTCCGCAGCTTTTTTTTTTTTTTTTTTTAATTAGAAGCTGCAACAAGCTTCGGGATTTGCTGAAAACAAGTGCAGCTGCCTGTCTTGGAAAGAGTGAGGAAATGCAAAGGAAATGGTCAAAAAACTGAGGGCTGGAAGCTCCTCAGTCTCCCTGTTTCCAGGCACACGGTCCCAGGATCCTGCTAGAGGGATGGACTTGGGAAACGTGGTGCCAGCACAAGGAGGGAGAGCAGGGATGGGACATTGGAGAAGAAGCTGAGCTGCCTTCTGGGACTGCGGGGGGCCTGTGGAAGAACGAGGTGCAGGGATGGGACATTGGAGAAGAACCTGAGCTGCCCGCTGGAGCTGCAGGGGGTCTGTGCGATATCCAGGTGCAGGGATGGGATATCAGAGAAGAAACTGAGCTGCCCTCTGGAGCTGCAGGGGGTCTGTGGGATATCCAGGTGCTATCCCAATGTGCGTGTGCTCATCTGCTTCTTTGGGCTCTCAGCCTCCTAATGCTTGAGTAACTCACAGTTGTTTCATTTCCAGGCTTCACTCGTTATTTTATCAGTCTCTTATTTCATACATGAGTTGTTCTCCAGCTTCCTGCTTTTCCTTGGGGCTTTCTTTTTTGGAATACCCCCACAATCCCAGGATGTTAGGCTGCATCCAAGAGTTACAACAAGTCTGTGCTTGGGCTCTTTAACCTTGAGCAGCCTCGGGGGTTTTTGTCTCATTGCTGGTGTTTTCTGTTGCAGCACAAACATCTCCTGGCCAAACAGGGAGCTGATTTTTCCAAAGGCATCCTCTAAAATCTGGCTTTCCATAGCAGCACAAGGTGGTTATGATGAAGGCCCAGCCACAGCCTTGCTGAGGGATCCCACAGGTGTCTTTCTAGGCAGTATTGCAGCTGACATGGTTTGTGTACATGGTTTTTATCCGGCTGGATCCTTCAGGCACATCCCTGCAGCCACGGGAATGTTGTGTGATCCTATGGGACACGGTGGGAGGTGACAGGGAGGATGGGGGGCCTCCCTTCAGCAGCAGAGTAGCTGCCCTGAACATGGCAAGTTCTCCTCTTCAGGGCTAACTCAGAGCATTTCTGAGAAGACAAACTCCGGAGTTCCTGCTTCCCAAACTGCTTTTCCTGTTCTGTTTTCCAAATAGTTTGTGTTCTCTTTTGTTGGGTTGTACTGGCCGTGTCCTGCTCTTCCTAGCACTGGTTTGGAAAGTTCAGGTCTCTGCTGCTGAGCATGTGCTGGGGCTTCTGCCTTTCTCTGCTCGTCCCTCAGGTGTGCCACACCGTAGGAAACACCTGGGAAGCAGATCAAGGGTGGGAGCAAGGTGGAGGAGATAAGGGAAGAGAGGGTGAGGTGAAGGAATTCCGTATTGAGGCTGCACGTGCGCCCTGCTGCCTGCAGCTTTAGTGTTCTGTGCTTTTTCAGGGTGTTTTTGTGTCTCAGATTCAGGCAGTGAAACACAGATTTGGTCCTAATTGTGAGTTACTCTTGTGGTTTTATTACAGTTGTGATTTCAGCCCCTCTCAGCGAGGTGCAAACTTTATTTGACCTGTTGCTGGAAGAAGTGAATTTTTAATGTGCGGCTAATTAAGATCTAAGAACCTCTCTGGAAAACTGTTGTAGAAAAAAGGAGGGGGGTGGGCTTAGCAGTTGCCCTTAATGCTGAGCTCCAGCAGCAGCACAGGTTGTTCTGGTGTCTGTACCCACCTCCTGGGTTGTGTCATCCCTGCTGTGGCCTGTCCTGAGGCGCTGGGAACCCTCGGTTTAGGGGCTGCTGTGGAGATCCCGCTGTTCCTGGAGAACCTTTCAGATCTGTCACTTAAAAGCAGCCGCAATTTAACCAGCAAATACGTCTGTCACAGTTCAGTGCAGGCTTCTCTAAGAGCTGGGGACTTGCTTTTTTCACCACCTTTGTAAATGTTTAGATTCATCTCTATGTCATCGAAGCCGCTCTCATATTTAGGTAAGAAAAAGGTTTCTGTAGCCCTGGTTTTACTGATTGTGTGTTCCTCTTTTACAGTCTTTAATAACTGAGTTTATAACAGCTCAAGTTCTGTATTAAAATAAGTGGAAAGACACAACAAATTCCTTGGGGCTGAGTCAGATTTGCCAGAAGTGAAGTGGCAGCTCCTGCTGTCCTCGTCCACGTTGCCTTGTTCCAACTCAAGAGCACGTTGCAATTACAGCCAGGACAGCGCATGGATAAATCGTATTCATTAACGTTTTTTGTATTCAAATCTGGTCATAAATTTGAGAGTGGACTAGGACAGCAGGGAGAAGCTGTAGTTTGTCTTGCTGTAGTTGAATTTAAGCTTCTCTCACGATGTAATCAGCTCCGTGTGTGTTTTAGGATTGCTGTAAATCTCTCTAATCAGAAATTTTGTATCTCCTGGTAGCTTGTCTCTTTGAAATATTGAAAAGTTGATCCTTGTTCTCTTACCTTGCTAGATTAATCAGATTTAAGAAAAAGAAATAATCTTCTTCTTAAGCTGAGCAGGAAGAACGAGAGGAAGATCTTGAAGATAATAAAAAATCCAGGAGAGAATATTCTTAATCAAATTGGTAGGAATTAATAAAGCTGCAACTAAAGTATCGTGTTTGAAGATGTGTTTTCAATGGTTTCAAAGAGGCCCTAGATTAGGAGAGAACAGTTTAGTTATATCACAGGAGATATCACTGCCAGATACTTCAGCCTTCCACGGGGCTGCTGCAGGAGAACCCTGATGGGTTTGTGGAGAGGGAGTTCACTCTCTGCATCACACAGCTGTGAGCCTTCCTTGTCTTCTGATCCCGCTTAGCCCGGGAGAGAGGGAGGTGTGGGATCAGGGAGAAGCCGAGCAGATTGCCCGGAGTAAGGCACAGTGTTTGCACCTGACACTGAGTTCCTGCTCAAACCTTGTAAATCATTTGTGTGTGTGTGTGTCTGGGAAGTTCAGTAGAGGCAGCAAACAGTGGCTGGGCGGGCCAGCTGTCAGGGTTTGGCTGGTTTGGATGAATGCTGTGAGAAAGATGTGAATTTGCCTCTCTAAAATAGAGGGATTAGTGTTCAGTTATTTAAAAATGGCTTCACAGAATGGCCCGGCAAGAATTCCACACACCTACAACTGCGCCAAATGTAAATATCAAATAAAGACTTCTGTTGTTCTAGAGGGTTTCATTTTGGCCTTTTAAGACAGGGATAAGCTCAGCCAGTTCTGCTGCTGCTTTGAGCAGGAAAATTGTCCAAAGTTGACAGCATGAACTGTAAGTTTTGGGGTTTTTTTTCCTTTTGAATCTCTATTAGCGATGTGGGGGTCTCAGTGAGTAGCAGGCAGCCAGAAGTTCAGGGAAGTGCCTGGTATTGGCTCAGCAGCAGCTGCTGAGCTTCATGTGATGAGAGAACCAGCAGTATCCCGGTTTTCCCTGTGCCATGCAATCCTGTGACCTTGCCTTTGCCTCAGAACGTGCCATTCATTTTTAATTTTGCCTTTATGCCCAGCTGTTGAAGAGCACGCTTCGTTCCACCTTTGTGCTGTGTTACAACCCATTCCAGCCAGGATTCCTGTGAAAATGGCCAGGCTTTTCCTTGCTCAGCTCCCGTCTCTTCCGTGCTGCTGGGGTTTAACCCAGTGTGTTCCGCCTGTGGCTGGTGGTGGTGCCGTGGAAGGGAGGATCAGAGTGTTGCTAATTGACTTTTGAGCAAACCAAACACAAACCCAAACCACAGAGGCCCAAACAAAACAAGCAAACGTAGAATTCTGCTGAGGAAACAAAAGTGCCCGTGGCCTTGTTGAGGGTGTTGAAGAATGCACTGCTGGAGTAATCCAGGAATGCAGGTGGCCCTAGGTGGTTTAGGATGAAGGAATTGCTGTCTGGAATAGTGAGAGATACGGAAACTTCTCTTGCCAGCAGAAATGAACAGCTCTGCCATAACCCCCTGTAGTGTTTTCTGCTTTATAAACAGCTGTAGAAAACAGTGATATTTAATAGTGGAGGGTGCAGCTTCAGGTGATGATGTGGACACTCGTTGCTGTCTTTTCCCTCTCCTGCCGCTGAAGCCAAAGTAGAGGCTGTGCATGAGCACCTGCTGGCTGTTTGTACTGAGGTCTTTGTCCCTGCATCCCCAGGCCAAGGAGTGCAACGGTGTCAAGGTCCCCATTGACACGAGCAAGCCCAACCCCAACGAGGTGGAGTTCGACAACCTCTACCTGGACATGAACGGCATCATCCACCCGTGCACACACCCAGAGGACAAGTGAGGCCCTGCTTTTGGCTCTTCCCAGCTAGCATGTCTCTCCCGACAGCTCTGCAGTCGTTACATCCAACGCTCTGTGTTTTAGGCCGGCGCCCAAAAACGAAGACGAAATGATGGTGGCCATTTTTGAGTACATTGACAGGATCTTCAACATCGTGAGGCCGAGGCGGCTCCTTTACATGGCCATCGACGGAGTGGTAAGTGTTGATTTCGTGGCCTCCTCTCCCTCAGCGCAGAGCACCGTGGGGTGGTTTGTGTTGGAGGGGGCCTTCAAGACCCTCTGGTTCCACGTGGGCAGGGACACCCTGCACTCGCCCAGGCTGCTCAGAGCTCCAGCCAGCCTGGCCATCAGCACGTCTGATGAGAGAGGCCAGCTCTTTGTAATCGTTTTTCTTGTAACCCTTGTAACAGCTCACAGAAAGGGAGTGATTGCCCAGATGCCACAAGAGAGCTGAGCTTTCCCATAACTTTTTTAGGCTCCACGTGCCAAGATGAATCAACAGCGGTCAAGGAGATTCAGGGCATCAAAGGAGGGCATGGAAGCTGCTGAAGAGAAGCAAAAAATCCGACAAGAAATTCTGGCCAAAGGTAGAACAGGGACCATATCGGGGGTTTTTCCATGAGAATCACCTTGTTTGATCACCTCAGTAAGGTTTAGAAAAGGGCTGTTGTACACTGCTAGGAGGAGGGGATAACAAGCCTGCAGCAGGCTGGATCTGTATTTTCCAGAGTTAAGAACTAAGATAAAACAACATGTCATCTTTTTCTTCTTCAGTCTCCTGCCTGAAATGAATTTGTGTTGAGTGCTCTTAATTCCTTTTGAAAATAAATTGAACAGAAGAGCAGGGATAAATGTAGTGGGAAACAACCAAAACCCTTATGGAAGGAAGTACACATTTGTAGGGCTCGATGAAAGGGGGATTGAGGCATAAAAGTAGGGATCAGGTGGAAATACTCCTGCACGGGGATAATGAGCTGCGAGCAAGACAAGTGGAAACTCTAAATTCAGCGAGGAAACAAAAGTCAGAGTAACTTTGAGGGTGGTGGTGACACAGCTGGGGTGACAGGGGCGTGTATTGCTGCTGTCTGGGCTCTGAAACCACTGCTGAAGTGACTTGGTTTGTAACGTACCAACTCCTGTAGGATGGAGATAGCACAGTGCTAAGAGCTAGCTTCGTTCTGGTTTGTGGGAATCTCTTTTTTAAACAAGCTGATTTCAGTGAGTTAATTATTACTGGGGAGCTGTCTGGGTTCTGTCATGCCAAAATGTTGGTGGTGGCCCATCCTGATGTAACTCTGCTCCCTGTTTTTGTTGCTCCAGGGGGCTTTCTTCCTCCAGAGGAAGTGAAGGAGAGGTTTGACAGCAACTGTATTACCCCGGTGAGTGACCTGGCCCTGGCCCTGCAATTGGCAGTGGCTGGGTGAGGGTTTGATTTGTTTTCTTCCCACACTTTTTAGGGAACCGAGTTCATGGACAATCTTGCCAAATGCCTCCGCTATTACATCGCTGACCGCCTCAACGGTGACCCGGGCTGGAAAAACCTGACTGTGAGTTCCCCAGCTTCACACTTGAGGAAAATGGAGATGTTTAGGTTGGGCTGGCAGCCCGTTAAGAGTAGAAATTTAACAGATTTGTCTCTTGGCCTGGCTCTGTGCTGTTATTAATAATGGGCCGCCGTGCACGTCCTGCTGAGGCTCCAGAGATCCATTTCCTCCTGATAACTCCATCTCCCAGCACCATTTGCTTTGATTTCAGTGAAGAGCAAGGAGAAGGTTTGCTGCTGACAGCCACAATTTGACATAATGGCAGACAGGGCTTTAGGAACACTTTCCCTTCCTCTGGGGAAAATGTTAAGATACATTGTAGATGTATTTTTGCACTGTTTCTTTTTTCTAATTGCTACCTCAGCAGGCTGCCTTTTCTCTGCTACTCTAATGCTGGATGGCAGGCAATGAAAATAATCCATGTCAGCTTTCTAGCCCTTCTGGACTTGGAAATCCTGTCCTCCTCTTCCTCAGGCACTCCACTCCCCCAGAGGTTTGTTTGTGGCAGCCCTGTGTGCGCTCCATGCGAGGGGCAGGGTGGGAAATGCAGCTGCCTGTGCTATTGCCATGAGTTGACTGTTCAAGTGCTCTAATTAGAGGGCAGTTGGCTCTGCTTGATTCCCTCCATCGCACAGGAGCTGGATGAACACTAATGCTCGCCGGGTGAGGAGGCTGTGATGAGATCATGTTTCAGTGCATCAATGAGCTCAGTCTCTGAGCTCTGTAGTGCCCATTTCACTGCCCTGGTAATTTATCAGGACACGTCAAATGTGACGTGATGGTTTCAGTGGAATTGGGATCAATATTTCAGCTTCAGCCCGGAGCTGGTGGAGGGAAGTGAAGGTCCCTTCACCAGTTCCGTGCTCCTAAATAATTTCATTTTGAATCGCAGTGTTTTAGTTAAAACCACAAATTATAATTTCAAGTATTCAGAAGTCAGATTCTGTGTTCAGTGTCTAAGTACTGGGTTTTTTACTGTGCAGCATTAATTATTGCCGTAATTGGAATGTTTTTCAGGTTATTTTGTCAGATGCTAGTGCTCCTGGTGAAGGGGAACATAAAATCATGGATTACATCAGGAGACAAAGAGGTAAAATTCAAATTAATGTGAACATTTTGGTTTAAGTGAAGGTGTGGCCAGTAATTGTTTATTTTACATGACTTTGACTAAGTGCAATTTTCTTTTGTACAGCTCAACCAAACCACGACCCAAACACTCACCACTGTCTGTGTGGGGCTGATGGTGAGTTCTCCCTTCCCAGCAATGTGTCCTGTTGGGCCAGAGTGACTGAGTTTGCAGGCTTTCACTGGGATTTGTGTAAATAATCCAGCAGGACTGTTAGTTTTGGAAAGCTCTGTGGAAGGGATGGGGAAGGCTCTGAGTCCCCCCATGGCTGTCCTGAGGGGTGGTCTGTGGGTAAGCACATCAACGTGTTCACTCCTGCCTAAGGCAGAATCTACTGTGCTTGTAAACCTTTTTTTTTAAAAAAAACCAAACCAGCTCCAAACTTGATGATGTTTATCCTTCATCACACTTTGTTCTTCTCTCTTGCTTGGTAGCTGATCTGATCATGCTTGGCTTGGCTACACACGAACCCAACTTCACCATAATTAGGGAAGAGTTCAAACCAAATAAACCCAAGCCATGTGCTCTCTGCAACCAGATGGGTCATGAGGTTAAGGACTGCCAAGGTTTGCCCAGAGAAAAACAAGGAAAGGTAAGAATTTTGCTATTTCTGGGATTTTTTTAATCCATAATGTATAATGAGAGCCTCAAATCGTTCTTGCTGTTGGTTTTAGCTGGAGCACGATGCAAATTGTGGCTGGGAATACCTAGCTTTCCTCTTAGAGGTAAAAATTGTGCCTCTGCAGTACAAAAGTATTGTGCCAGACCTGATGTCCTCAGTTGTGGTGTTTTGTTGTTTGGGGGTTTTTCCACTGAATGAGAACAAATAATCAGACGTGCAAAGCAGCAAAATGCGTGCTTGGCTTGAGGACTCGGGAGCCTGGTCTTGGATCCCTCCTAACTCCTCTGGAGGCAAGACTTGCAGGAGGAGCGGGAGAGGCCGTGGGATGAGCTGCAGTGTGACTCTGCTCTGGTTTCAGCACGATCAGTTTGCTGACACCCTCCCTGTCTCGGAGCAAGAATTCATCTTCATCCGCCTGTGTGTCCTGCGAGAGGTGAGGGGCAGCAGCCACTGCAGCTGCGTTCTGTAAATGCCATTTGAAACTCCATGCAGTGCTTCCTAAAGTCCCTTTTCTGCTGTTGCAGTATTTGGAGAGAGAGCTCACCATGGCCAGCTTGCCTTTCACTTTTGATTTTGAAAGAAGTGTCGATGACTGGGTCTTCATGTGCTTCTTTGTGGGAAATGACTTCCTCCCTCACCTGCCGTCTCTGGAGATCAGGTAGATGAGCAGATGTTTCCTTGTCCTGCAAGAGCTCCTCCTGTGCCTTTGGCTAACGAGGGCCTCACCCTTTGGCTTGTGTTTAGGGAGGGAGCAATCGACCGCTTGGTGAACATCTACAAAAACGTGGTGCACAAAACTGGGGTGAGACTTCTCCCTTCTCCTTCAAAAATACCTGCGTGTCTGCTGCAGAATGGGCTGGTTTTCCAACTGTTGTTCTCTGACTTGCAGGGGTACCTCACTGAGAGTGGCTTCGTGAACCTCCAGAGGGTGCAGATGATCATGCTGGCTGTTGGGGAAGTCGAAGACAGTATTTTCAAAAAGAGAAAAGATGATGATGTAATTCTTTGTTGTTGTTGTTCTTCTGTTCTTGGAGTTTGGTTTTAATCACGTGCATTACTGTTACTCCTTTAAGAGAATAAGGAAAAAAAAGTCAAATGTTGTACTTTCTTTGTTACAACCTCTGGTGAGTTCTCCCGTACCCAAAACAGAATCTGTGCTTCCAGTTGAATTTCCTTTCCTGGAAGTGCCGGTTTGATGTTCAAGTTTTCATTGGCCCAGGAATCATAGAATAAGAAATACCTTTCCTTGAGTCTCTTTTCCTATTTCTAGGACTTTAATGTCTCTCTGACATTTTTTTTTTGGCAGCTCTGCAGTGCAGGCAAGGAGTTTGTGTCCTCTGACACTGCTGTCACCCCAAAGTAAGGCTATAGCTAAATTTAGTAGATCATTTAAGCCATTGCCAAAATTGTGGTGTTTTGAGTACCCAGCTGGGGTTTTTTTCCCCTGTAGATTTTCAGGGTGGAGCAGAAAATTCCATCCTATTTCTGTTGGATTTACAGACACAAGGATTGACCCATGTGTTTATTCAGAATATTTCCTAAAAACATTGTGGTGTGGTCAGTTGAGGATTATCATGAAATAATTTTCCAATACATCTGTATGCTTGATTGACTTAATTTCCCTTTATTCTTTGTTTAGGATAACTTTAAAAGAAGGCAAAAAGAAAAAAGGAAAAGATTGAAGGTAAATTAATTCCTTACCTAATGCAAAAACTTGCCAGAATTTGAATGTCTCCCTCAGTTTTTGGAGGGTGTGCTGGTTGGAGCTGCAGGTGTCATCATGGTGTTTTCTGGCCTGTATATAAACTATTTCAAAGTTAAACCTTTCCAAATTATGTTGATCTTTCCTCTATTCCCAGAATATCCTGATATTTTCAGACTGGGCCTCTGTATGTTCATTTCCCCCCAGCGTTGATCTGAGCGAGCATCACCTCACTGCTGGGGAGATCACACAGCTCTTTCAGGGGCCTTGTCTGCGCTTATCTTTCAGAGGGATCAGCCTTCCTTTATTCCTGGTGGCCAGTTCTCCCCTCAGGCCCTGGGAAATCGATCCAGTCCTCAGGCAATCAGTAACCCTCGACAAGCTGCCTTTGAGATGAGGATGCACGACAGGCAGAACTCTGTGAGTAGCTGTTCAAAGGCACAGGGAAAGGAAGGAATCCCATCCCGTGCTACTCCAGACCCTTTTCCTCTACCCCGTCGAGCTTTCTTGAAAAGCAGGCACCTAAAACATCATTTTTCAAGGAAGTGGCTTTTAACAACCAATTTTTGTGAGACTGCTTGAATAAAATGGTCTTTATTTCTGCTTGGAATTATACCTTTCACTGGGGAAAGGAGCAGCTTGGATGAAGTTTCGGGCAAGGTGTAGTGAGGGAAAACTGGAAAGAAGTTGAGTGCTCTGTTAGAAGTCCTGTTAACTTTAAGTAATTATGACAGATACTTTCTTTCTGGGTATAAATCTTCATCCAAACAGTGAACAAATTAAAGGTTCTTTTCATCATAAAGAGGTGTGTTCTGTCTCTGAAGTCTAAATACAATGTGCTTTTTCAAAGTATAATTTCTGCTGTTATTCCCTTTTCATCTTGAAACTTTTTGCACCTGAGTTAACCAAATTGGTTCCTTTATGGAACAGGAGACGTTTCTTTCAGACTCTAATATTAAAATAAATTAAGATAAATTTGAGAGGAGTTTAAAAGACCAGCTGTGCAGAAACTCAGAGTATTTGTGTCAGTTCTGAATTAGAAGCACTGGGTTTTTTGTATGTGCATTTTTCACTAGTGCCGCAAAATGAAGTTGTAACAGAAGCTGCAGCAGTGCTCCAAAATGGCATGTTTAATCAATTTGTACTGGCTTGTTTACTGCATCCTTCTCTTTCTCAAACCCAGTGACATTTTTGCCCGTGTGCATCACTGCCTGCCTTGTAACAGGGATGTTGTTCTTTCCTTTTGCTCCTCGACGTGATGGGTTAAGGGTTGTGCAGCCTTTGCCTGGAGGTTTTTTGGAGCTGAAGAGAACGCCTGTGATTATCACAGAGCTGTTAATTTTAACTTGAATTTAAAAAGCCTCGTAAATCCTCCTCCTCCCCCCCTCCCCTATTTATCTGTAATAATTCTGACCCTAGACAACTTCATCATCTCCAAATACCAGCCTGACTCCTGATGGCAGCCCGGCCCTGGGAGGAGGAATTAAGCGGAAAGCTGAGGATACTGACAGTGAACCTGAGCCAGAGGATAATATCAGGTGAAGCCATTTTTTGTAGCACTTTGTTAGCAAATTGCTGAAATAGATGCATCCTAATTAATGCCATTTAGCTCAGTGCAGCAGCGCCTTCGGATGCTTTTCTGTGATCTTTTTATCCACCGGTAATTAATGTGGAGGGTTGGAATATCCAGTAAATTCCAGTGAGATGGGTAAGCTCTGGCTGTTAAATCTAAGTATCCAGATTAGTATGCGTGCAGGTCTGCAGCCTCCAAGCCACTGCTCCCTTGGAGACATTCCCTGATTATGTGAGCGGAATGCCGCCGTGCCCCTGGAATGTGGGAGCCGCTTCACCCGCACGGCTGGGAGAGCTGCGCGTGGGCAGCGGCGTTTGTCCTGGCTCCCAGCGTGTTCTGCTCCAGCTTTGCTTTGCAGCAGGCCCTGGTTTGCCTCTGGGTTCTTTCACTGTGCTAGGACGCCTGATCCTGGGCTGACGGAGACGGGAATTTTCTGAGAATTAACTCCCAGTGGGCCTGCATTGATCACAGGTTGAAATGAAGCTGTTGCTGTTCAAGTGGAGGGTGAAGGCCTTTCCAGCTGTTTGTTGAAGGTTCTGCCTCAGAAATGCAGCCGGGAGCTTCCTGTGCAGTCAGGCCGTAGGTGGCGGTGGGAAAACACTAAGGGTTGTTTCCTTGTGCAGTTCTGGTCACAGTCACCACGCCATGTCTGTGACATCTGGCCCATCAGCTCTTACATCCCATATTCCCGCTCTTGTCTTCTGTCCTGTATCTGCAATCTGAACAGACTGGTTTTTATTTTAATTCTCTTTTAAATCAAGCAAGCAGAATTTTTATATAAGATCAGGAGAAATGTTAATGTTCCTTTCCACTGGAGTTTTAGCTGAGGTTCTAAAAGAAGCTTGAACAGTTTTATAGCAACCAGTGTGAATGAAGTGTGGTGATTCATGAGCGGCAGCAGTTCTGCCAGGGGTGGTATTGCCAAGGAAAGGGATGTGCTACATCCACCCTCAGTTATTTAAGCTCTTCTGTAGCTCAGAATATTTTTTCAGGTTCTTTTATTAGTGGAAAATAATTTTATGCTCACCGTTGTTGTAAATAAAGAGAACTGCAGAGATGCATGACCAAGCTGTTTGTGAAAATATATTGTGTATTTAGAGTGACTTTGAAAGCAGAACAAATTGTTGTGGTCGGCTGCAGATGGGTTTTCTCTTACAGAAAGGTTTTGAATTTATGCAGGTGTCTGTCTGCCAGGCAGCTCAGAGCCTGCAGATGTTCTTGATTCCATCCCTCAAGCCTTTAGTGCCAGGAGCTCTGTCCTTGCTCACCTGTCTGGAAATCTTGGAAACACCTCTTGGCTTCTCTGCCTCCTCACCAGTGTGAATCATCTTTGAAGTAGCTCAGGCCAGATTTTAAAAAGTTTTAAAGATTTTTTTGAGCAGCTGGCTCAAAACAGAAGCAAGGGAAGACCCTCTTTGCGGAACTAAAAGAATGTAAGGAAACGTAAATGGGTCACGGCTCTCTCCGGAAGCTCCACACCCCGGATTTATGGCTCTGGGAGAGTCTGACCAGTGTGACTTTGCGGTGCCCTCACAGGTTACCTGTGTGCTTTGCATTCCTTATGTAATTTAAGGCAGTCACAGCCTTTGTGGAAGGGGATCTTCTGCCGGTTTCCAAATGGGGTAATCCACTGCCAAGTTTGGAGTTGTAAGGAATACAATTCTGCTTAAGAAAATAAATCATTATTAAGGGATTACCTGATTTGACCGGTTTGGTTTTTTCTGACGTGATACAGAAGGATTCAGGTGCCCCTGTGTGCACGAGGAGCCGGTGTTTGTTTTCCCTGCCCCATCTGTGGACAGACATGAGGGGGAGCTGTGTGAAGGAAGGATAAACTGTGGCCGAGGCAGCTCCTTTGATCCCAGAATCCACCTCTGGCAAGAGACTGAAAATCCTGGGTGAACAGGAACCAGTCTGATGTGAGGCAGCAGGCACAGGATGCTGAGCTGCAGAAAGTGCTGCTGGTCATCCCAGCTTGTCTGAACAGCAGTGGAACACAGAAATTATTATTTGTTTCCTTGCCTTTATGTTTTGAGTAGCAGGAAAGCTCTGTCAGTTCTGCCGACCATCACACTTTATTCTGTTGCTGCTGAGTATCAGCTTTTCTGCTTTCATCTAAACTGTATACATATGGGAACTGAAGTAGCAAGCGGCTTTGGCTTACATTGTAACTCAGGCCTGCAGATGTGCATCTGTTAAGGTGTATCCGTGTCTGGTTGCGTTGCAGGCTGTGGGAAACCGGGTGGAAGCAGCGCTACTACAAAAACAAATTCGACGTGGATGCATCTGACGAGAAGTTCCGCCGCAAGGTTGTGCAGTCCTACGTGGAGGGGCTGTGCTGGGTTCTCAGATATTACTACCAGGTACCCGAAAGCTGCTTCTCTGAACTTGCCTTTGTGTCTGTGCCCTCTTTTGGTTCAGCCTGCTGCTTGGTTTGGAAATGCTGTGGGGTTTTTTTGAGGCTGTAAAACAAATGGGTGCCTTCTGTTTGACACTGGGGGTTCAAGCACAGATTCACCAGCCCCGGAGCTGCTGAGGGAACAACTGGACGTGGCACTGAGTGCTCTGCTCTGGTTGACAAGGTGGGGATTGGTCACAGGCTGGACTCTGATCCCGGAGGTCTTCTCCAGCCTCAGGGATTCTGGGGTTCTGTTTCACACAGCAGCCCTTGTTGGTGCAGTAAGGACTGCTGCTGTTTTCCCTCTGCACTCCATAGCCAGGAATAATGACATTGCAGGTGACTAGATGAGGGAACAAAGGACAAAGCCCGTGGAATGCCAGTAGGAATTTGAAAGGGACAGAGTTGTCAGTCTCCTCCGTAGGTTGTAATGATGCTCCATGAAGTGTGCTGTGATTGAAGTAATCTGTATCTGATTTAAATCTTTTGGTAATTGAGATGTCGGATTGGCAGGAGATTAGTGGGACGTGGTGGGGTTTGTTGCACTGATGGTTAATAAGGAGCTTCGTGCCCTGGAGGCAGAGTAAGTGAGAGGAGGTGTGTGACCTGGGAGCAGGATGTGCTCCCGCCCACGGCACGGAGCGATTCTGGCTCGGCAGGGATTCGGAGCTGTGACGTGCTGCTGCATTGCTCAGACTGTGCCCTGGTGCCTCCCACCTGCCCAGCTGGGAGCACAGGCAGGGCAAACACCTCTCACACCTGCAAAGCACTGTGCGGGGTAAAACAGGGGGTTTATTCCCCCTTGGACAAAATGGGAATGTGTTCCCTTCCCTTCCGCCTGGAGTTTGGGCTCTGGCTCACGTGTTCTGGTGGATGAAAATCCTCGAGCTTGAGGTTTGCAAGTTCTGTTGCAGTTGATCTGCAGGAGAGCTGAGCTCTCCACATCCTCGTGACCTCCCTTTGCAAAGGACAGATGCCACCTGGGCACCTTTACAGGTTGGGAATTCCCAGGATCCTGCACACAGTTCAGGTGTTCTTGTTAACCATGAGAAGATATTTTCCTACAACTCTGTGTGTCCATCTGTCTCCAGGGGTGTAAGAGAGCCTTCAGCAGCTGGCAAGCTGCTTCCTACTCTTAGGGAAATTAGGTTAGGAAGCTGTTGGCCTGGGGGAACTTCAAAATAGGTTTGCTGGAGGATCTTTGTTTGGTTTCTTTTTCCTTTTTGCCATAATAAAAATTGACTCCAATAACTACTGCTGGCTGTCCATAAAGCTTTTGCCAGAATACATCATGTGCCTTTCTATTCTTATAGAAAGCTAATAATGCAGGGCATGTTCCACTAGTGGGAACATCTGTTTGGAGAGGAGGGGAAAAAGGGAAAAAAAAGAAGGAAAAAAAAAAAAAGCAATCCACCTGGCTTTTGAAACACTCTGAGTCCGTCTCAAGGAGCACATGGAATAATTACTGGCGCTGTAATTTCGTACCAAAAATATCACTGGAGGAGCCTCGTTGACATTTAATTGTTCAGAATTGGAAGTCAAAATAGTAGTGGGCTTTTGTTTCAAGTGGTGCTGCTAAGAAAAATAGCTGAGGAGGTGAGAACTTGACTCAGACCTCCTGGAGCCACGTTTCCTTTACGGAGTGCGTGGTGTTCTGCTGTGTTTGGAGTTTACTTGATTTCTCCTTTTGGAGGACACACTTTGTGCTCCCCGGTGTTCCAGGCAGAAGAGCGAGAGGGAGGGAGCAAGTGCTCCTCCAAGTGTGTGTTAGTGCTGGAACTGAGGAGAGACGTAACAGTTCAAACCAGAATGATTTCCAGCCTGCAGCAAATATTCTTCCCATTTCCACACCTCACAGGGCACATTAGGGGTCTCTGCTCCCACATTTTCCCAAGTCAGCAGGGGGATTTTGCTTTGGAAAACAGGAGTGTAAACTGTGCTGCCAAAAAAATACTTCTCTCTGCCATTTTGTCATCTCTGGTGGTGGGCTGCGTGATTTTAATGTTTGGTTTTTGTGTCTCTTGCCTCCGTGCCCCAGGGCTGTGCCTCCTGGAACTGGTATTACCCTTTCCACTACGCTCCCTTTGCCTCGGACTTCGAGGGGATTGCAGACATGCCTTCGGATTTTGAGAAGGGCTCCAAACCGGTAGGGCTCCTGGCTTGGCTCTCTGATGGCTGCCTGCTGATCTGCCCTCTCCTTGCACGTGTCCTACATCTGCTTGTCTGCTTTCAACAGTTCAAGCCTCTTGAGCAACTCATGGGGGTGTTCCCAGCTGCCAGTGGAAACTTCCTGCCGCCCACGTGGAGGAAGCTCATGACGGACCCGGTGAGCATCCCTGTGTGTCCCGTGTGGAAGGTCAGGCTGTGCCGCAGGGCTGTGGGCGTGACCTGCTGCTCCTCGCTTCAGGCACAAGGGTGCTGCCCACCAGGAGGGAAGGGCTCTGGTACTTCGCAGGGATTCTTCAAGAATCCTTAAACATGTTTTCTTGGAATTCAGATGACGCTTCCTGGCTCTCTCACGCTTCAGGTGGTTTTGTTTCTTACAGAAACCTTCCAAAACGTAGCTGGGGAGCAGATACCTTATCCCAATTAGCTGGAATTATTCTCTCCTGCTCAGTTTCTTATTTTAAACCTCTGAAGTGCCCATCCACACCTTGGGCTTAAATGGCACTTCATGAGAGATGTTTCTGTTCTCAGAGATCTTGGTGTCCCCTTAGCTTTGTGTCTGGTGCCACGTGACATCCTGAACCCCTGCCAGAGCTGGCTGGAAGGGTGATTTTTGTTTTCTCAATGACAGGAATCAAGCATCATTGACTTCTACCCTGAAGACTTTGCTATTGATTTGAATGGGAAGAAGTACGCTTGGCAAGGTGACATTTCAGTGATTTATTTTTCTTTTTAGACATTAATCTTAAGGATCTGTAAAAATAGAAAGCAATTGGAAAATGACCTTAGTGAGAAAACATTGCCCCAAGTCTCAAAGGTAACTTGTGTTACTTGTTCTGGGGAAAACTATTTAACAGCAGGTGTATTTTTGAAGAGAAATTACTATGAAGAGCAAATTATGGTTCAGTAGCTGGTTTTGGATTGACAATGATTATTGGTACTTTCAGCAGTCATTCCAGATTTGTTAATTTGTCCTGAACTAGATTAATCAATCATTCTTCTGTTTTTTATCAGCCTCCCTGTGTAATTGTCTTTTGTCTCCTTTGCATTTAATTAATGGATCTTGTTCTGCTCAATCAGTGGCTCATTAGTACTGTGCCAAAAACGCTTTGGGAAATATAGAAATATTTTGGAGGATACCAAGAATGGAAAGAGAGCTACAGTACTTCTGCAGCTTTTTCTTTCTTTAGAGAATATTAATTTTCAAGGCCCAGGTCTGTGGCTGGTTACCCTGTGTGTAATCACACTGCAGGTGAAGCTTTAGGTTGTCCTTCCCTTCAGTCCGAGGGCAGCAGTTTTGTTTGAATAAAGCCACAAAAAGATCTGACTTCTGAAGCAAAAGTGTGATTGAGCTGTGCTGCTGGGAGAGGGATTCTGATCCCTGATGGATATCTGTGTCTCCTCATCTCCCAGCTTGGAGTGATCTCTCCCACTGTTGTCTCTCAGTCAATTAATTTAATTAAATAAAGTAGCCTCGCTCTGTCAGGGGAGCGACTGTACCAGGTGAGACGAGCACCGACTGTCTTGCTGAGCTCCTCTTGCTCTGAAATGAGGCAGGTGTGGGTGGAAGTTCCTGCTTCCCAGTGCCTGCCCAGGGCTGGGGAGGAGGATGGAGTGTCCCCTGACACAGGTTTGCCCTCAGCAGCTTGCAGGCTCCCAGCCTCTGGAAATGTAGGGTTTTCTTCTCTGTGGCTGCCAGCAGCGGGTTCTTGGCTAAGGAATCTGTCAGCTTGTCATCCTAGTGTCTGGTTTTGGGGTGGTTCTGGGGTTTTCCAACAAGTGTGAGAAAACCCTGCTTTGGTTTTGCCAGGTGTGGCCTTACTGCCCTTCGTGGATGAGCGGCGCCTCAGAGCTGCCCTGGAGGAAGTGTACCCTGACCTCACTCCTGAAGAGAGTAAGCACTGGGGGTTTTGTTGCCACTTAACCCAAGCAAACCTTGTTTATTGAGGATGAGTTTATGGCAGACTTTTCCTCGTGGATGCTGCTGGAAATTAGATGGGTTTGGTTCTGTAGCTCTTGCTCCGCGTACAGAGGCCAATGTAGCTGTTTGTGTCTCTGTTGTACAGAAAGAACTTCTGATTCTTGTGGCTGAACTGTGGGAGGTGTGTGGGGTCTGGGGTTGGTTTTTTACCCAGCCTGTCTGTATCTGCAGTGTTACTGGGTTCCAAATTCAGCATTCCTTTACTGGACCCAAGATTCCCGTTATTTTACTGCCTGCCAACTCTCCTTGTGTCCAGGCACCTCCTGCTCTGGGCAGACATTGTCTTTCCTGCACTCCCAAGGAAAGCTGTCTCCTAAACCCCGGTGGGACTTGGCTCTTGTGGAGGTGTCCCCAGGACAGTGCTGCCGGGCTGCTGCGCTCCTTCCTTCCCTCTTGGCTCTGAACCCCTCTCCCGTTCCCTTCCTCCCTCCAGGCAGAAGAAACAGCCTCGGTGGTGACGTTCTCTTTGTTGGGAAGCACCATCCGCTCTGTGACTTCATTGTGGAACAGTACAAGACCAAAAACACAGAGGTAGGCTGTCCCTGCTCTGTAGGGACTGTGGAAATGGTGGAGTGGGAGGTCTCATTAAGTGCTTCAGCTGGAAACTCTGCTCTCCATAGGCAGTGGACATTCCCCCGGAGCTGTGCCACGGGATCCAGGGAAAGCTCACCCTGAACGACAACGCCGTTCTCCCGGAGCAGTGAGTGTGGCCTCTGGGCTGGGTTCTTGGTGCTGAAGGACCTTCCCTCATGGCTGTGTTCCTGTAGGAATGTCTTTGTGCCCACCAGGAGGAAATTAAAGCTCCCAACAAGGCCACTGTGTAGTTCTGAGGCTCAGCACCCTTTGCCTGAGGGTTCAGAGCAGGGGCTGTCACCCCCAGCATGTGGGAAATCCCGAGCAAGTGAAACTTTCATTCTGCAATCCTGTTTTTTTTAACTTCAGAACTTGGCTTTTAAAGCAGCCTCAGGTATCTTTCAAGCTTTGTTTAATTGCTGAGAGATCTTTGTCGTTTCACCTATGGAAGGCTGAGTTTTATGTGCTCAGTAATTATTAGGTAAACAAGGCCTGGGTAATAAAAGTAGTAGTGCTCAGTGGCCTCGTGCAGTAAGGTCATATTGCTTTGGCTTCTCTGCTTTTGTGGGAATGTTAACGTGGGCTGATGGGACTTCCCGATAGAGCACATTGCCTAAAAACCCCCAAATTCCGCTTTTTCTATGCTAACCTGCGTTACATTAAAGAAAAAACCCAGATAGTGATCTCTTGGATGTACTCTGCCTTTGTCCATTTAGGCTGCAGCACTAAAGTCAGGCCTGTGCCCAGCTACACAGACAACGAATGCTCATATTTTTTGTTTTCTGGAGAATGCACCTAGTTTGGGAAGTGACCAGTGTGATCTTCACCTTGTAGGACTCCCATGGATTTCTCTAAGTGTGCTCAGAGGCACTGCAGGTGCCCGGTAGCTCGTGTGCATTAAATGCACAAGCACTGACTTGGCTGGACAGGTGCTGTGTCCCAGGTCACACTGACAGACATTTCTCCATTCCTGTCAGGGCTTGTGAAGGATATCAGCAAGTCACAGTTGTTCTTGGAGGGAACAGGAACGAGAGAACCCTTCTGGCATTGTCCTGCCAGACAGGGCCTGAGAAATGTTGGGGTTTTATTTTTACCTAGAGAAGTAGTTTGTGAGGAAAGATGCACATCAGCCTCTTAAGTCTCAGTTAGAAAACCTGAGGTGCTGTGTCAAACAGCTGCTGGATTTTTGGTTCTTATTTTTATATTTTTACTTCCAACGCTTTTTCCTTCCCAGTGAAGGTTTGTGTCTGCACGTGTGTCTGTCTCTGGTCCCCTGCCCTCTGAGAACCTGTTCTGATGGAAGCCTGGCCATCCAGGGAGGTTTCCAAGGAACAGAGTAGCATTGAAGTTGGCAGGGGAGAGGGAAGTGTGGGACCCCTGTGTTGGACACTGGAGAACCCACAAACAGCTGCAAAAGTACTGGCATTAAGTAAGAAATAAGGATTCAGTCACTCCAGTGCTTTTAGAAGTGCTTGATGCAGGGGACAGGCAAGTTAAGTTTGAAGTAGGTGTTTTGCAGGCTTAGTGACAGAGCAGAGGATGGTGGGAAATGTGTTCCATGATGTTTTGACAGAGGTTTTTCTCTTGACCAGGACAGTGGAGTCTCCTGTCCCAATGCTGAGGGATCTCACACAGAATGCTGCAGTCAGGTCAGTAAACTCTGGGCTTTACTGCAGTGGTGTGCACCATTCAGCACTCAGAACACTGCAGGTCACTTCTGATCTGTCTGTGTAACTTGTTCCTCCACAGAGGCCCAGTTTGGTTCAACTGGAACAGCTCTGTAGAGGCAGTAAGACATGCTGAGTTGTGCCTGGTCAGGATACCGTAGGAAGGCTGTTCTAAATGGGGATGTAGTTACTGTGAGTGATGACTTAAAGGAAGGGTTTGGCTTTTCCACTGGCCACAGTCAGGAGACTGGAACTGTTCTGTGCTTCTCTCCATTTCTCTGTCACAAGGATTTTCCTTCCTGTCTCTGGAGATACTGTGAGCAGTCAGGGTTCTGCTCTTCAGGTCGTGTCACTTAGGCTGAGTTTTCCAAGGGACCATTATTCTCCTTCCTTGGAGTCTCATTCATTCTTGGTCCTGGAAAACAAGCATTCCAGCTGGAAGAGCAAGACCATTCTGCTCATCCGTTCGCTTTCAGCTTTCTTGGTAATAAAGCAGTGATTACTTTTTCACTTTGCCTTCATTATCCAATTAACCCTCTAACACTTGCTTCCAGCATCTCATTCAAAGATCCACAATTTGCTGAAGACTTTGTTTTCAAGGCTACAGTGTTACCTGGGGCAAAGTAAGTGTCAGCTGTCAGCTTTCAAATCATTCAATTCTGGTTTATTCACCGGAGTATTTGCGCTGAGAAGTGTTTATGGAACCATGCTTATTGTTAAGGAAACCTGCTCCAGTTCTGAAGCCAGGAGACTGGGAGAAAACCAACAATGATGGGAGGCCTTGGAGGCCACAGCTGGGCTTCAACAGAGACAGGAAACCAGTGCATCTGGACCAGTCAGCGTTCAGAACCTTGGGGTAAGGCTGCTGGGGTTACTGCCCTCCTTCTTCCCTTTTTAAACTGTAAAAAATAAACAAAGGGGATGGGCACGGACTGCCCAAGGTTAGCTGCTGGTGCTCCATGTTGGAAACTTTGGGGTGTGATAGTTCAATATTGCTGAAAACTGAACATTACTGCAACTTTGCAGTAATGCCTTGCTTGCTTCTTCATATTTTTTTTTTCCTCCTAAATATTTCACTTCCCTGCTGTTTGGGGTTTTTTAAAACTTGTTCAGTGGACACTTGCTTGAAGTACAGAAGATACAATGAGAATTTTGCACACAAGTGGTAATTCAGACTGTTAGAGATGTCTTTTATGCTCTTGAAAATGAAGAGGCTTTGCAAATTAAATGGCTTTCCCTACTGGAGAGTGCAAGGAGCCACAGACCTGACCTTTTTCCTCTCCACTCCCATGCCAGGCACACGATGCCACGGGAAAGAGGGATGCCAGGGATGTATCCCAACGCCATGCCCCTCGGAGCCTACGGGAGCCCCTATGCACGGCCCCTCATGGCTGGGCAGCAGCAGATCCCCAAACTGCTCTCAAGTAAGTGGGGCCTGCTTCCTGCTCCTCAGAGCTGGGAAAGTACAACGGGCTTGGGTTGGTCTGAATGTGGTCTCTATTTGTCTGTTTAATTTATTTGTCTGTGGTTGAATATGATCTGAAGAGAAGAATGGGAGGGATGGGAGGCAGGATTACCAGACAGGCATCACATTTTCGTACTCACCTCCAAAAAGAGAACATTTATATGGTTTGGGGGAGGAGGTTTTTGGGGGCCAGCAGCCCCTGTAGTGCTGTTCCTGTCGAGTCTTGGTGTGTTGTGGGAAGCACTTCAAACTGCTCTCTCTGTTCCACGTCCCTGGAGCTGATCCTGCCAGCGAGGCACTTCCCAGGCTCTCGTCCTCGTGGCACCTGAGCACCTTGTGCCGAGCAGGCAGCACTCTGCATGCAAATCCCCCCGTGCCATCTCTGGTTCAAATGAGGAGGCTGGGAGCCTCGCATGGATGAGAAATCCCAGGCCATCTGTTGGCCTTGGAAGAGCTGTGTGGTGGCTTTCTTCCACGCGTGCCTTCCTCGTGCTCGGAACGCCGCAGCCGTCCCCAGCTGCTGTGCTGCAGGTGTGCCAGGCAAACCTCAGAGCAATTGGTTGGGCTTTTCTTCCAGCCTGGTCGTGCCACCTCCCTGAGTGCTGCCTTTTCCATGAGGCAGAGGTTGCTGTGCTGCTCTTGTGTTGCTGCAGCAGGAAGAGCTCGTGTGCCAGCCGCGCTCTCCGGAGCTGCTTCCTGGCGCTCAGTTTTCGTGGGAGAACACAGTGCTGCACGCTGCAGATGTGTGCTCTGGCTCTTCATTGGGTTGTGTTTCTCCTCCTCTTCTCTGAGACACCGAGCTGTCCTGGGAGATCAGACTTAAACTCTAATTAACGTCTCATGTGCGCTGACTGCGGTGTGAAGTCTTTGCCGCTAATTACGGCAGCGCCTGACTTTGTGTTTGGAGATTCTTTCTGTCGGTGCCTGGTTAGAGGACGGCTCGTGTCCATCAGTGGGGTGGATCAAACAGCCTCAGGGGTGTGCTGCTTCCTAGAGCCATTCCCAAAAGCCTCCTGCTGCCTGGCTGGAGGGTCAGGCCCCAGCCCAGCCCACCTGGGGCTGTCAGTGCCAAGGGACCCGTGGGTGTCTCAGGTCCTCCTCCACCAGGTAGAGTCAGACTTGCTTAAACCTTTGTTAGAAGAACACCTCCAGCTGCCACAGTCCCAGACTTCTGCTGAAATCAGCCTTGCTGAATGTTCACATGCCTCACACACATCCTGGATTCTGGGTTCTGTGGATCTGGTGCCAAGCAAGCCTGTGAAGATGAGGAGCGGCAGCACCTCCCCAAACCTCGCTGCAGTGAGGTTCTTGCTGACTGGGGACAGTCTGCATGGACACTGCGTTGCTCCCGTGGGAATTCCTGATCACTCGGGCCAGTTTCCCCCTGACAACATTTTGCTTGGAATCCCCAAAGGTGTTCCTAGGTCTGGCAGCACAGCCACCTTCTTCCTTTTCCAGTCACCCCTTTCAGCCCCCAGGTGTCTCCGTCAAAGCACAGGTACCTTCAGCTGGAAAAATCCACTCCGAAGAAGTGGGAAGGCCGCTGCTGAGTTCTCTCTCGTGTCCAGCTCGGTTCCTCAGCCCTGTCGTTGTGAGGGAACCCTGCTGTGGCACGGCTGGAACACAGACACTCCTGAAAATCCGCAGCTGATGTGGCTGAAATCCCCCCATTCCGTGGGAGTGACCAGAGGAGCCCTTCACTTGCGGTGTTCCCTTTTCCCACGTGTGCTGCAGCAGAAGCAGCCTCGGGAAGGGCAGCGTGGTCGAGCCAGGAGCCGTCTCCTCCTCGAGAGCCGGCTGGGGGTGTTCCCTTCCCGGGCTCCCTGATTTTCCTGGGACGTGCCAATTTGCAGCTGATGAATAATTGTCTGTGCTGATAACCTGGGGGACTCGAGTGCAGCGTGGCAGCGCTCTGGGAATGGCAGGGTTGGGCCCTGCAGCACAGGACATCTGATTTGTGACGGGCACTGCAGTCAGTAAACTTGTCAATTAGCTGCCTTGGAAAAGTGATTGTGATTAGTGCAATCAGTAAACACAGAATCTCCTCTTGGATTGCCACCCTGATTAGATAAATTGTTACTTGAGGAGCTGCCAGAGAAGGCAGTTTCTTTGGCCTTATAGCTCTAGGAAATGCCTAAGTTTTGCAGCCTAAAGAAAATATTAATTGTCATTTCTTCTCCCATTTTGTGCCTTTCTGAAGTGCAATTCACTGCTCCAGACTCTTTCCCTCATAGATTGTTCTGTCAGCCATACAAATGAAGAGTAATAAGGGGGCTTTATATTTTTTTTGACGATGATTTCCTTAAACTGTTCCCTAGAGCTGCAGAAAGGTGTGGTTACAGCTCTCCTGACACGGAGAGAAGGGGCTGGAAACAAGATGTTGCCTGTGTTTCTGTGGTGCTGCTGTCTATGAAACTTCGAAATTATTAGAAAGAGTCATCTCAGGATGTTTTTAATGAAAATTGTGACAATCCGGGGCTGTCCCAAACTTTTTTTTTTTTTAAGCAATGTCATCTTCTCTGTTTCTTTAAGCTCCAGCTGAAAAATTGCTGATTTCCCCCAAAGCAGCATTGTGGGTTCTCTTGTGTTGCTGTGCCCTTGTATTCCAAAATAAACATGGCATCATGTGGGTACAGCCTGTCGAGGCACGGAAAGGCCCTCGGGGTTCACAGGCTGACCAGCAGGAAAGTGCCACTTCCCCCTCTTCAGTCCTGGTCATGCCTTAGACTGCGTTTTTTGGAAATGGGCTGGGAAAGAACCAATGGCACGTGCTGGGGAGCATCACTGGGTAGCTGTGTGCGTGCCTGGGGGGTGCACAGAGAGGTTCATGTGCTGGGTGATGCGGGTGTAATGCTGAATGAGTAACTCTGCAGGGGGCATAAAGAAAGAATGATGGGCTGGGGTGGCTTTGCCCAAGCCCTGGTGGGAAGAGCAGAGCTGCTGGGGCTGGGAATTTATTCGGTGTTCTCTTCACTGGGGGCTGCCCACGCCCTGCTCTGACACTCCAGCCAGAGCCAGGAGAGAGCCACAGATTTATTTATTTTAAGTCCCCGCCTTTCCCTTTCAAATCCCTGCCAAGCTTCTGTGCCCCAGAGCCCTGGCAGTGCCCCGGGGTGTCCGTGTGCCGGCCGTTCTCCAGCCGCTGGAGCCAGCCAGCTGTCGGAATCAGTCACCCTGGCCGGCCACTGCAAGCCGTCGGAGGTGTCCTCTGAGCTCCGACTGACGCTGGCTCCCGGTGCCGGGGCCCCGGAGGAGCCGGCCCTTTATCCTGTTTGCTGGCCAGGTTATTGAGAGGGACAGCGCGGTTTAATTGCGGGTCCTGCTCGAGCAGCGTCGGCCTGCCTTTGTGCAGGGCTGGTTTGGGGGGCACAGACAATGGACGAGTGGGTGGTCTCTGCTGCGCTGTGGCTCCGGCCAAGGTTTTACCCAAAAAGGCTGAATTCAGTCTGATTCCATTATCTGCCAGGTCACTAATAGACTTTTCTTAGTGTATCATCGCTAAGTTAACTTCTAAATGTGCTTTTACCATCTTCGGTGATAACATTTTTATATTACTGAATTCTTTGCCTTTTGCCTCCTAATTACAACTGTATTTATTTAAACGTGAATAAAGCAGAACCATCTGCTTTATTCCATGCTCTGGCCGCTCTTTTTAGTTTCCTTTATGGAATAACTTAGCCCAGTCAGAGGGAGGCTGGCCCATATTTTGGCTTTCATGTGTTTGTGGTGATACAGTGGTGGGGGTGTGTGTAGGAGTACCCATTTTATTTATATGGTGATGAATGCACCGGTAATAAATAGAAATGTTAAATGGAGTTGTTAGGGTAACAGACAAGGTTTTGCATCTTCAGAAATTCAAGAGGAGGCACCTGTGAAGCATCTAAGCACTAACCAACGCTAATTCTAGCAATTAAAATTCATAATCCATTATTATGAAGCTTATTGGACGTGCTAAAGCCAAAAAAGTTGCCTTTTATCGGTTCACAGCAGGACTCTGTCCAAACCAGCAGGAGGAAGCCATGACTTGGAGTGTGTTTGTGGCACATCCAGCCTGAGCTTTCCTCTTTGGCTGCTCAAAAGCAGCTCAGGGGCAGCCAGAGGAGTGGAGCACAGCTCTTGAATTATCCTTGCTCCCGCTCTCTCATTTTCCCATTTTGTTTTGCCCTCTAGATCTTCGACCCCAGGAGTCTTGGCGAGGCCCCCAGCCCTTGTTCCAGCAGACACCACAAAGGTAAGGCAGGAGGGGTATGAGACGTGCCCAGGAGGGTGGGTTGGGTTCTGCCAGCCTTCCCAGTGTTTGTTTTCCCCTGCTTTGTTTTGAATATTGCCGTTTGCATTTGTAGAAATCGTGCTGTACAGCAGGTTTTTTGAGTTAATTAATGTCCATCATTTATTGATGTTTTGAGAGCACACTACGTGGTGTTCATCCTTTAAAAGGCCCGAGTACTTTGTATTAAAAAAAAGGAGGGAAAAACACTTTCCATTAAAACTCAGGCTTCAAAATTAACTTTACTGTTGGTGCTTTGGTACCGTTCTTGGTTCTTTGGCCTTTATCTTATTGAAGCTTTTGAGATACTATGAAATTGAACACAGAGAGCTTAAAACTGCATTAGATTTTGGACAGGCTAAACAAATTTCTTTTTAGGAGGGCTGTGGAGCTTAATGAGGCATAACTAATGGTGTTCCACTTTTATCATTCCTGTGCCGCAGCCGCAGCATTAGCACAGACCAGCCATTGATTCTTGCTACAAACCTCTTGAAGTCCTAATCAGCTTCTTTGGTACAAGTTTTTCAGGCCTGACAAGCCCATTGTAGGGCAGTGTCACTGTAGGTCAGTAGTTATTAGTTGCCACTGAAAACAGTTTCTTTAACTACTTAAGGCTGAACTGAATTAAATGCAGAAGGGACTCAGGGAAGGATTATGGAATCTGCAGTCCAATAAGTGCCATCGAATAGAAGGAATGTGACATGGTTTGATAATCAGGGATGTTTTACATGCGTCCCCTCGTTGATGGCCTGGGTGTCCTTCAGTCGGGTGGGCTCAGTGCACTCGGGCTACCTGTGGCAGCCATGAATAATGACATTTATTTGTGTTTATGCAGGAGGGAGAGAAGTTCCTGCTCTGAGGCAGCTTTTTTCCCTTGGTTTTATTTGCAAATTGAAAATATGGGCTTTGGGGGAATTTACTGAGCTCTCCACAGTCACTTTCCATGGCAACCATTTTGATCCCCCCTGAAGTAAGCCTGGCTCCCTTGTCCTGTGCCTCATCTGTGTGGAATATTGTAAGGCAAGATTCATTCATGATGCAAACTTTAATATTACTTGGACCATGGGAGCTGCTCTCCCCCACCTTAATTAAACCAAATTTATGTCGTTTTATTTGTGAGGGATTGCTGCAGGTCTGTCACTTGTCCTTGCTTTTTCTTTGTTACACCTTGCATGGTTTATGGAAATCTCTGCCAGCACTGAGGATAAGTAATTTTGCCGTGTTCTTGGCAGGGTTTGGATTTGGGAAGCAGATCAAACATGCTTAGAGCTGATGCTGGGTTGTTGTACAGAGACAAGCACGGAGCCTTAAGCTGAAGGTTAAACAGAGAGAGACTTGCTGCAGGAACAAATGTCTGGGCCTGCTGAGGGCATTTTGCATTTCCCAGGTCATTCCCTGGGAGCTGCTGGTTCCCCAAACTGCTCCCCGCGAGGCTCTCCCCTCCTGCTGCTGTGACTTCAGGTGCTCCAGGAGCCTGGGATATCCTTGATTCACGACATCCAGAGAGGGATAAGCAAGGATTCCTGTCCCTGCCAGGAAAGCTTTGTGCTGTTTCAGGGATGGACTGTTGCTTCCCAGGCCTGAGGGGAAAAACTGAGCGTAAAGCTGCTTCTCCATAATCCAGCTGTTCCTGTCTCCTTTCTTTTAACTCTAGTGGTGCACCTCGGTGTGCAGCAGGGAGACTGAATTTTGGTGTCCCTTCTCCCTGTCCTGGCATTCCTGGGCACTGCAGACACCCTTTGATGCTCTTGAGCCAGTCTGGAGTTCATGGAGGGAGCTTTGCCTACCTGGCTGCTGGAAATGTGCCATCTGCTTGAGCAAATCCTTTTGCTCAATTGTTCACAGAAAAGACTCCCAAAGGGGCTGAGGTGTGAACACTGGGATGTGGCAGGGTGTAAATTCTCCCGAATTCAGCTCTCCTGGCCGAAGGTGTGGGAGTTGACGTAACTCTGGGTCCTGTAACTCCTGGGGTGTTCCGAGGGGCACAGTGCTTCCTCTGGTTACAGCTTTGCCGAGTGCAAATGCCCCCCTCAGGGACTTCCAGTCACCAGTCAGTGTCCCCACAGAACAGTGATGTCACTGCTGCTGTGTTGCATTTGTTAGATATCCCAACCTGTCACTAAACAGCGCTTGGAAAGTTTAAACTCTGTGCCAAATACGTGTTAGGGTCAATTCAAATTTGTGTCAAGCGTCCCTGTTCCAGGCGTGGAGCAAGTGCTGGCCTTGTATTTATCACCAACACTTGTAGAGACAGAGCGACTGTTAATGAAAGCCTCGAGCTGGGGCTATACAGCTAACGCCCAGGAGTTTTCCTCATGGCTGAGCAGCATATTTTTCCTGGAGCGTCTGCTGTTTTCCAGGAATCATGAGGGGAAAAAAGTTAGTACTCAAAATACTTAGTCAAAAGGAATAAGTAAGAACAAAATATGAACTAAGTTCATTCTAAGCATGAACTTAGAAACTGATTTTGGGTGTTCAGTCCCCACAAGTGTGATGTGCTCTTACCTTTAACTCCAGCATTGCTCCTCCAGAGGAGGGATTTGGGTAACACTGCATTTCTGGAGGGAAAAGCAAAGCACTCAGCTCAGTGTCAGCACTCAGCCTCTGTCCATGTCCATTTTGCACACCATATTTATCAGGTAGGAAGATGCTTTTCTAAACAGGAAATGAGTTACTTGTTTCTGGAGTTGCAGGAGTTCCTTTTGCCTTCCTGATATCCAGGCAGGTCCTGCTGTGACCAGGTGGAGCAGCTGCCTCTGCAGGCTATGGTGTGAAACCAAACCCACAGTGCCTTCCCATCCAAAACGCCTGTTTTCATCCATTCAATCTTACATCTGCCTGTCTTGGTTCCAACTTTGCTCCAGCTGGTGGGGTGTGTGTTTGTAGGCCTGCCCCTCCCAGCGCCTCTTCCTCAGTCCTCGAGGCTCCCTGTGCCTGGTGTTGTGCAGCTGCCTGTGGGTCCTGGCCGGGACCACCTCCCGAGCTGCCAGGGTGTTTGGGGGTCTGGCTGCCTCTGGAGAGTCTCCAGGGCTGAAACCCAGCACGTCTGGGCAGGGGCTCTTTGGAGAGGCACAGAGTGACGTGCAGTGCAGCAGGTAAATCTGGAATGCAGAGCTGCTGCTCCCTGCTGTCCCCATCCCAAATGTGGGGAGCTGCTGCNCCTGCTGTCCCCATCCCAAATGTGGGCTGCAGAGCTGCTGCTCCCTGCTGTCCCCATCCCAAATGTGGGCTGCAGAGCTGCTGCTCCCTGCTGTCCCCATCCCAAATGTGGGCTGCAGAGCTCCTGCTCCCTGCTGTCCCCATCTCCCACCAGGCTGGCCCTGCTCTGCTCAGCCACCTCCCCCTTCAGCAGGGGTCAGGAAAGATTAACTGTCTCCACTCTCCATGTTTCTCCTTTACCACATTACATTGTCCTGCAGAACCCAACCTGCTCGGAATTCTGCAGGGAGTTGTCCCTCACCCGTGCTCAGCTTTAACAGCCAGATCATGGCTGTAGCATCTCTCTAAATATCTTTAATCAAGCAATGCTGGACGTGTCATACCTGTTGCTTTGTAATTGTCACGGTGGAATAGGTACTTGAAGGAAATGAAAACATTTCTTGCCGTGGGTAATCCGGGATGGCAAACTGGGTGATAATGGATGTGGGATCTGCGTTCCCATATAAACTGTACACCAAATGTCAGTCAGCCCGTGCCAATTAGTGCTTATGTTGCTAGGTCACCGTGGTCAATTGAAAACGGCATCAATAGAACTTGAAAAGGTTTCTTCCCGATCAGACCTCCTGACATATTGAGCAGAATAATGGATGGGAAAAAGCAGCCCAGGCCCCTACCCTAGATTCCGAACGCTCGCCGTAAGAATTCATTTGCAACCTGCAATTAACTGGGAAGAATGGGCTCCCAGAAAGGCTCTGGGCGCTCACAGAAGAAAGCCCCCGGCTCCCGTGTGGCACATGTTTGCTGCTGGGGTGCTGGCGTGGGGATGGCTGGGCTTTGAGCCGGGATCGGGATCGGCCCATCTGCCCCTGGAATCAAAGGCGCACAGAAACCTTCCAGGGAACTGGAGAAATCTGCCGGGTAAAACTGAGTTTGCTGCCCGTGGCAGCACCTGGTGTGCAGCTCTCAAGCTGTGGTGAAGGAAGCGATCGGCTAAGGTGGCCTTTAGGAGAGTTTGGGAAGAGATTCCCTGCTCCCTGGTTCTCTCCAGCACTCGGCTCAGCTCTGAGGCAAATCCAGGCCTGGGGTTTGTGCCGTGGGACTCTCTCCAGGAGCCAGGCTCACTGCAGTGTTTCTTCCTTGCACAGAACTGGCGGAGCTGCTCCTCTGCTTGCCTGGAACCGCATGCTGCAATCCCCCAGTCAGTTCCAGCCGGCCCAGTACCAGGGGCTGGGACCCATGGGATACCCGCAGAGACCCGAGGATCGCATGGACAGGGGCAGACAGGTAGGAAAGCAGGGCCCCACTTCTCACCTCGTGCTCTCTGCCTTCCCACGTGGCTGTGGAGAGGGAGTGTGGCACGGGAAGGCATTCCTGAGCTGCTGAGCTGTGTCGCTGTCACCACGCAGGGGCGGGTGACACCCCAGCCCTGCCCAGCCCCCCGGGTGTGCCCCTGGCAGCAGGCCCGTGCTGGGGCTGCACCACCCCTGCTCATCGTGCTCCCAAGTCACACACGCCCTGCAGCCCGGGCAAACCTCACCTGAAGGCAAGTATTCCAACCAGACTTCCTTTTCCATAGGGAAACCTGCCCACTACACCCTTTGGGTTCTCCCCAGCGTGTTTAAAATGCAGGTTCTTACAACTTCCCGAATTTTCCCCCTCAAGTGTTTATTGGCTTTCTCTCAGCTGAAAAACTACTTAATGCAAGTGTTGGAATCTCGTAGCCACAGGAGTAAACATGTCTGGGAAAGTGCATGTGGGAATAGCTGTGTGTGCTTAAATGGAAGCAAGGAAACGTGATGGGAGAACCTCCTCCAAAATTACAGGTGACTTTGTCAGCAGTTCATGAAAATGCCACAGGGTGAAAATGCTGCTTGACAGCAGCCGGTGACTTTGCTTAGGGAATTTCTTTGGGGGGTGATCCCAGTACGACATGATCTGCATCTACTGTTGTACCAGAGCTCTGGGTGTTTACACTGCTAAATATTAATTCTAAATAAATTTCGGATCTCTAGATTAAACTCTTAGTTGTGCTGCTGTTTGGGGAGGTCAGAACGGTGGGAAGGTTACTGAGCAGTACCAGGGAGGAGCAGGGTGACGGAAACCTTTCATTTTGTGCTGCACAGGTTTGCCCAAAACACCAGAGCCAGAGGAGTAAATGCCTGATTGCACTAATCCATAACGGGGAAAGATCAGTGGAGGATCTTTGTGCTGGTGGAGTCTGGGCAGGGTTTAATTAGTCTGGGAAACGGACACTTGAAAAAGTCCGTCTGCCACCGCACACTCTGCCCTTCATCCCGGGCAGGATACACTCGCTAAAGGAGCCTGTGCTTCCAGCAGTTCATTCCCAGCCTTAAATCTTGGTGCCCAACAGCTGGGAGGTGCCCAGCATCCTGAGGGGAGCAGGAATAGCCTCCCAGCAGTGGGGGCCCAGGGAGGCATCCCTGGTTAGTTCCCGCTTGGAAAGCTGCCTGGGAGCCTCGTGGACATCCACAGCCTGGGTCACGGCGTGGGCTCGCCCAGAACAGAATTCCCCTGGCACTGACCTGGCCACATCTGCTGCTGCAGGAAATGTGGCGTCTTATTTAACCCTTTTATCTACACTCACACACGTGGTGGGGCCACGATTAAGGACAAATCTTCCTTCTGCTTCCTTCAAAAATTCCCTTCGCGGTTGTGCTGCTTTCCAGCCGGTTTTTATGTGCCTTTAAATCTGTGTTGCCTTTTTCTGTTGTTATTTTTAAATGAACTTCCCCATGTCATTATTTCCCCGGGGCTGGAGTGAGATGAGAAGGTACCTGAAAGGGTTTAGGGTGCCAACCTAATCATTGAATCCGGCCTTGCTGCCTGAAAATTTCAAAGCTTTAAAGCCTTGAAAAGGGATTCAAGTGGGAGTGGTGACACGTAGCAGCATAAATAATTATCTTTGGGCCCTTTCACCTCTGAATTCTTTTTTTGCAGCGTACAGAGCATGGTCTGAAGAGGTTAATAAACACGCTGCTGCAAAGTGCTTACAAAATTAATGCAGCTGCCATGGATCTGGGGGGCTCCCTGGGAGTGGGCCTCTGCTGCCTTCCAGCTCTCCCAGAGAACCAAAGAATAAACTTGGTGGTGCTGTGCAGGTGTTGGGCACTTTTAGCTGGGGCTGCAGCGGCACACAACAGAACGGGAGGGCCCGTGTCTGGTGCGGCTGGCCCAGACCTGCGCTTTGTCCTTCCTTGCCGCTGGTTTTCCAGGATTTCTTAAGGGACAGAGACAATCTGTTTCCTTTTTTTAATTGCTGCAATCAAACCTGGAAACAAACGTTGCCTCCCCGTGCCTGCAGCGAGCCTCCCCGGCAGGTTTGCTGCGCGGTTTCCGCGGTTATCTCGGCTGCCGGGGGCCGGGATAGAGCTGGATTTCTCCTTTAAGGAAAGGGAAGGAAGCCCCTTTTTCCCTCCACACAAAAAAAAGCCCAACTAAAGAGCAGACAAAGCCTGGAGCTGGTGCTGGTGCATCCTGTTTCATTAACTTGCTGGTCTCTGCAATATATCAGGTTTGGGAATCGCGGTAAATGCTTCAGGGGGGCTCCGTGAAATTTTCCAATGGATTTTTTTTTTTCTACTGGATACTTGATGTACCAAATGCCTGACTTTTAAGTATAAAATTACCTCTAATTTGGAGTCATTTCCAAAATGGGATTTGGGGCTCTTTGACGTCTTAGTAAAGTGAAGGACTGCTGGAAAATGCTGCTTCTGCAACAAATACCGCTCTGGTTTGTCCTTAAAACGTGTGTGTTTAGAAATGTGAGTGTGGAGTGCGAGCTGCCCCCGAACAGGTGTCTGTCTGTGCCTCCCCTGTGTGGGGCTTTGAGCCAGCAGAGCCCCCCAGAGGTGTCTCAGGTGGGGAGTCCCTTGCCCACGGCCCTGGCTGGGACTGGATTTATTTGGGATTCGGAGGCCGCGGCCGGGGCCGTGCAGCACCGCTCTCCTCGGGGGCAGTTCTGGGTTTTCGGGAGGCTCCTCTGAGGGATGTTCAGCCCTGTCCACAGTGGAGGGGGCTCAGCCCTGGCACCTCTCCGTGTGGAGGATGTTTTGTTCCCGTTCCGGGTGGCGCCTCAGGCTCGCCCAGCTTGTTTATTTGTGCTGTTAATCCAAAAAATAAATGCTTGCTTTTGTTTGTTTGTTTGCAGGCGTACGGCCCCGGGAGGCCCTACCCGCTCCCTCCTCCTGCAGGAAGGTACAGCTGGAATTAGCTCCTGGCTCCCTTTTTTTTTTTTTTTCTTTTTAAAGTATAGAAAACGTCCAGATTTTTTGCTTTTGTTCTTTTTATTATTTGTGGAGGGGGGGGGGGGAAAAAAAAAGGAAGTTGTTAAGCACCATTCCTGTAGTTTTTAAACGGGTACCTGTTTTAAATGTGCGCATTTCTTACGGACCTGATGGTGATGATTTTTGGGGAGGGGGCTGGGGAGCAGGGGATTGCAGCCCAGCCTGGCTGCTCTCCCTGGCAGCCCTCGGCCGAGGCGGGAGCCCTGTGTTGTCTTCCCGGCGTCTCCCAGCTGTGCCGAGCCGTGCCCGTCACTCTGAACTCCAAACATCCCCTGCTCCACACACAAGAGCCTGAAAGTAGACACGGAGTGGGAAAGAATGCCTAGAAATGGGATTTCATGAGCTCCCGGGGCCGCCCCAGCAGGCGGCCGGCGGCGCTGGAAGACGCGGCCCTCGCCGCTCCTTGCCGGACGCTTCCCTCCGCTCCTCCCAGAGAGGAGATTTTTCGGACTCTGAAGTGAAACATTTCAACTTTTACAAGGCGTGCCTGGTTCTGGCGTGGGGTTTGTTGGGACATAACCAGGCAGGGGAGGTGGATTTGTCTGTTTGATACCTAATTTAAAATAGCTGCGAAGGGCAGAGATTCCATTCGTTTTTAGCACTCTTTCTAGGGATTTTCTGTGTGAGTGTACCAAATCAGTAAATATTTTTATTTGCTTTATAAAGTGGCTTTTGAAATTCTGAGCGGTAGCGTGTGGTTCATTTCCAGCCCCCTCTAGACCCTGCTTGTATCTTTTTCCTGTGTGCACACATTTCTACTGCTTTATTGAAAAATAATTCCCCCCAGCCTCTACCCTAGCATTTAAAATCTTTTTCTAATTTAAAAAAAAAAAATTGAGGGGAGCATGAGTTCCATTAAAAACAGGTATTGTGTAAATCAGTAAACTTCCCAGCCCCGCTCTCGGCCCGACTCCACGGTGCAGGACACGGTGCTCCCTTCCTTCCAAACATCCAGGTGTTAATCACCAGCACCGAGGGAGAAGCCCAGGCAGACCCGTGTAACCTTGGAAGGAAGAAATCACCAACCTGGATTCATTATTTTCAAGTGATTGAGGGTGGAGCAGAATCCTTCATTGTAATGCAGCGTTCCCGGGGCTGGAGCCGCCAGCCCTCCCCACGGCCTTCTCCCTGGGCCAGGAAAAGACTGGGGGCTCCAAAAGAGTCATTTGGCTTTTCCAGCAGGACAAAACCAGCGGTGAGGGTGAGTTTTCCTGGGAATGGGCTGGAGGAAGGAGTGGGGTGGGTCGGCTACATGGCCAAGGGGGATGGATGAACCCGGGGTGCTTGGCGGCTTTGTCCCTCGCTCCCAAACCTGGGGCCGTGAAAACAAGTCTGGAGGAGCGTTCTGGGGGCCGCTGTGGGAGGGAGAGGCTCATCCCTGCGGGTTCCCCTTCGCCCAGCTCTTCACCCCCTTCAGTCTGATCCCGAGCGGAGCCAGCCTCGGCCCTGGGAGCTGTGCTGCCCACCGGGCCCTGGGAGCCGTGCTTGGAGCAAGGCGCTCGCCCGGGGCTTCGTTTCCTGGGCTCAAAAAAAAAGGGCTGGATGCAGGGCTGGATGCAGGACCTGACCGCGGAGCATCCCCCCTCCCTGGGCTCTGCTTCGGCGGCCTCTGCCCCCCGGCTGCGGCTGGGGCTGGGGGTCACCCGGGGACAGTATCCCTGTGGAACTCCCGAAGCTGCTCTACCTATAGACACGGGGGGGGTTTTCCAAGCTGGAGCTGAGCCTGACATATCCCCTTGGATTTAACAGGGTTGGAGGGGGAGATCACTCACCAGGCCAGGCTCAGACCCACCCTAGACACTCTCAGCCATTCCCTGTGGGAGCCAGCGGGGAGAAATTCTCCCTCACGGAAAGGGGACGGAGCCGTGGGGGTCCCCGGGTGGTGTCCGCCAGCATGGGAAGAGGGGCTCTGCTGTTCCCCTCCCAGGATAAGGGCAGGGATCCCCCTCCCCTCCAGGTGCCTGCTTGGGCCTTGGGAAGGGGTCTGGGAGCCGCTCCATGTTCTTGCAGAGCCCAAAATCCCTATTTTCCACCTCAGATTTGTTCCCGGGGCTGGGGAGCCCCCGCCGGGACCGGGGCTCAGCGGGTCCCCCAAGGATGGGGGAGCAGGGACAGAGGCAGGGGGGATGCAGAATTAAATCCTTGGCAGCCGAGAGAGAGGCGGAAAAAAGGGGATTTTGAGGTTGTCCCTCCCCGTCGGTACACCGAGAACGAAGCAGCCGACTCGTGAGAACAAGGCTTCCTTTTATTGTTTAAAATAAAATTAAAAATAAAAATAAAAGAAAGACAAATGGCCGGGAAGCCCCGAGAAGTGTTTCCCGATGTGCGGGATTTCCTCGGGAAGAGGCTCCGGGATAAATCCCGCTCCGGCGTGGCGCATCCTCCGGCCCGGCGGCCCCGGCAGCTGCGGGGCCCGATCCCGACGGGAAGCGGGGTCCAGCCCCGGGAATCCCCGGGCTCTCCGTCACCTCCGCAGGGCTCCGATCTCGTCGGGAGCTGCGCCAAGGGCCGGGGGCTGCGGCGGTTCCGAGGGATGCGCGCCCCGCGCACCCGCAGACGTTCATTAACTGAGCGATATTTAATAACAACAACGAGAAAAACGTTTTTTCTCCTTAAACCTCGGAACCGGCGCCCCGAGGCTCTTCCGCCACGGCTCCCGCCGCCGCCTCGAGCAGCGGCTCAGTTTACCTCCGACCAGGGTAAGAACGGGACACCACTTCGGGGCACCCCCACGAAATGAATTCTGCCGAGATAAGTTGCACTTCAGGAGGTTTATTGTGGCGTCCCGCGGGGCTGTCACGGCACACGCCGCGGCTCCCGGGCGCCCTGGGCTCCGCCGCCGCACGGGAGCGGGGCCGGGCCGGGCCCCGCGCTCCCCGGGCTGCCCCCGCCCCGTCGGGAGGAGCCCTCGGGCGGGACACGGAGCCGCGGGCACGCGTGCACACAAACAGCCGCACACCCCGTGCGCACGCCGTGCACACCCACACACGCTCACACACTCACGCGTCCCGCCGCGGGGCAGCCGTCGGGGCCCTTTATCCAAAAACCGGAGAGACTTAAAAAAAACTCGAAGGGAGGCCGGGAGGGGACCGGGGGTGGGGCGGCCGTCGGTGATCCCCGCGGGCACCGGGCCGGGCCGGGGCGGCCGTCGGGGCCGGGAGCGTCCGGTGCCGGAGGAGCGGGGGTGTGGCGGGGGGAGCACACGGGACGCACCGATTACCACGTCCTGCCGTAGAGCAGGTTGGGGCTGACCATGCCGCCGTTGTAGTCGACACCGGCCGAGTCCAGGGGGGCCAGGGGGGCCACGGGGCCGTGCAGCGCCGGCGGGCTGGGCGACAGCTCCTCCAGGTCGGCCGCCTGCCCCAGCGAGCCGGGGTGCGGGTGCGCGGCAGGGG
>WBMZ01007074.1:0-55759 GCA_013400975.1 Atrichornis clamosus | reverse complement strand
TCCGGGACGCGCCGTCGGGTGGCGGAGCCCGCCCACCCCCGGCACGCCCGGCCCAGCACCGACCCCCGGCGCCGGGCAGCGGCGGGGGGGTGGGGAACAGGACGGGAGACCGCGGCCCGCCGGGGAGTCCCACCCCACGCCGGCACCGGGGGAGGGGACTGTGGGTGCGGGGAAAGCAGCTGTCAGCGCCTGCCCCTCGGCCCCGCACCCCCTCTTTCCATCACCCCCCTCTCCTGCCCGCATCCCTTCTTATACCTTCCTCTCCCCATAGTCCCTCCTCCGGCACCCCCCGGCCCCCATGCCTCCCTCCCCCCCGGCGCACACACGCACAGACAGGCTGCCAGCCCCAGACCCCATTTCCCTGCCGGGAGATGCCCGGCCACTCCCTCCCTGGCCCCGCCGAGCACCGCCCGGCCCGGCAGCGGCGTCGGGGGGCTGCGCCCGCGGCCGCTCGGCGGGAGGGGCGGGGGAAAGGGAGAGGATCGAGGAGAACAGGAGGAAATAAGAAGAGGAGGAAAAGGTAAAAGAGGAGTAGCAGGGGAGGAAACGTGGATCCTCGGACAGGGCCGGGGTACCTGGGCAGAGCGCGGCGGCGCCGGGTGCCTCCAGCAGGCTCGTCCCCGACTCCGCAGCCCGGCTTGTGTCAGTGCCCTTCGTGCCTGCGGGCAGCTTTTACCGGCCGCCAGAGAGCGGGGAGAGGGAAGCAGGGAAGGAAGGGCGGGAGGGAGCGAGGGGTCGGAGGCTATTCGCCGGGAACTCCGCGGCGGGGCTCCGCTCCCCGGCTACCCGCCCGGCCGGGGCCGCCAAGCTCCCCCCGCCTCCCCTCTCTCGCAGCACGAACTCCTGCGGCCGCAGCCGGCCGCTCCCCGGGACCGCTGCCCCCCTAAGGGGCTTCGTCCGGCCCTGCCCGCCCAGCTCGGGGGCTGCCTCTCCCCCTCGGGGCTCCCAGGGTCTGGGCTCGGCCCGCCCGAGAATCCCCTGAGCGGCAGGGGAGCGGCAGGGGAGCAGCAGCTCCCGGGACCGCGCTGTCCCTCCCCGAGCCCGGCCCGCCGAGCCTGTCCCTCGGCCCGTCGCTCCCCGGCGGGCTGTAGCCTTTGCGGCTCCCACTTAACGCTTGTCATTCGCTTTGTTATCACAGGTGTAAACACGGGCAATGTTAGCGACAGACATCACCGACACCCAGCTTTTGCACTCATAAATAGGCACAGGGTCGGGACGGGATGACACCTGTGGTGTGTGGCAGGAGACTTTTCTGTGACGGATCTTCCTGAGCCTGTTTTACAAATTGATTTCTTTCAAACTGTGATATTTCATTTGGGGATGTGAACACTCTCCGAAATAAACTAGCCTGACAATAAGCTGAAAAATGTTTTCAGATTTCTACACGTTCCTTTTTTATTTCCTTGGGGGGTGCATGTGAGCTACTCTTTCAAAAATACTTACAGTAATGGCAAATCAGGTGCATGGCAGGCTGGTATATACAGGACTCCTTCAAATACGTTTTACTTCCCAGTAAGATGCCAAGACAATTAGATTTGCAAGTTCATTTTGAGAGTAAAACCCAAAAGCCAAGACCTCTGAAAGCCTACATCTGTGTTCTAAAAAGCAAGATACGTACAACTCATTTCCAACACAACTTGTTGCCTACCTTTAGAGTAGAAAGCAAAAATCCAAAAATAGCTGAAATTGCACCTATGGGAGGGACTACAGAAAACTGGTACCAATCACCTTGTAGACATCACTAGCAAAATCCCTCTCTCTGAGAACAGAAAACCTACTTTTTTCTTCCAACCTCAATCTGTACAAGTTGAAGCTGCATAAGCACATAGGATAATTTAGATGCCATTTAAAGGGTTTTATAGCCCCTAAATATACAAATTAGGTACAAAACTCCATGCTGTGTAGAATACACAACAAACTTTGTATATAAATATAATGCATGTAATCTGCAAATTTTTTTTTCTGAAAAATGTTGTTTTCACATTTCCATGCATTTTAAAGAGAGATAAGCCTGTAGAGCTATGTGTATATATTATGCACTACTCCAGGACAGATTTTCACATTTTCAAATGTTTTTTCCATTGAAAAGGTATACTGAATCATCTAGTAAACTGGCTTTTTCTTAGTTCTCTATCTGTAATTAGTGGTTACATTTCCCTTTTCTAATTACAGTGCAGCCACAGCCCTTCTAAAGCAACAGCCATAGAAAAAATAAATCTACCCTAATAATTTCTTAAGTGACAACTACCACAGGAGAGTACTTATATTATCCAGTGCATCGAATCTTCTCTTTGTGCTGGTCTAAAATTCATTAAATATTAACATCACCCGGTGTGAGAAACATACAAATCACAATGAGGGCATCAAATAATAATCCAGGGAATTTACTAATATAGTCTGGAAAATACAAACAGTAAAGATCTTTACAAAATGAAGACAAGAGGTGACAGCAACTGAGCTTCATGCTCAATCCTTGCCAAAATTCATTCAGTTAATACTTCATGAAATCATACCTAAGGCAGAGCAGTAACAAAGCAATATGCACAGAGCTGTTATGTGATTTTCCTTTTCCCGTGGGAGGAAACCATTGTGATCATCACTAAAGCACCTTCAGCACACTTGATTAGGCCTGAAACTTACCTCTGAACATGTGCAGCACGAAACATTGTCCAGGGGGTGAGTTCACTGGGTCTGCACATCTTCTGTGGTAGCAGCAGTGTTGGGGTGAGGAATTTGCCTGTCTTCCTTGCTTGAAGCACCTGCTGAAATGGGACTTTTTAAGTGTCCCTATACCATGCCTACTGCACACTTCGCTGCCTATTGCTGTCCAGTGGAAGAGCCTGCTGAGGGCTGGTTCTGCATTCAAGCCTCCCTGGTTCCCTATCTCCTCTGTCATCGGGGAAGCAGGGAGATGAGAGAGACGCTCATCCTTAGCAGCAACCTTTGTTGCTTCCTTGATATTGATAATGGTGACATATCACAGAGGGAGATCACTCTCTCATTTAAATCTCTCATGAAGTAAAACCCAGCCATCTTAATCCTCCCCCACCTTAGTTTCATCCACTCAGTGCTACAGGTATGGGGTTTGTCTTGGCTTTTTCTCTCTCCCTTACCCTCTCTCCCAAGCCTGCCTTATCAGAGATCAGCATCCATTTTTGCTGTAATGTTGCATTAAGTACAGTTTCAAGGTGGGGGGGAGGTTCCCTTTTGCATCCCCGTTTGAAGACGTACTTAATTTCCCAAGTAACATTCCAATCTGTGGCCATTTCAGCAAAAGCAGAGGGTCACACTGGAAACGGTGTCCTGCTATCAGATATGTACAGAGACTTCGTTGTATGCCAGCAGTTAAAACAGAAGTCATGTCATCAAACCACTTACCTCCTTTGTGTTTTTTTGGTCACCCTGGGCTCATCCAGCTTGATGGAGCGGTAGCTGCTCACAATTACCACTTTGTAAGTAACTCAGCTCCTTCTCCCGAGATGCTTTCCCAGTGGTCAGCCATAAAAGAATGTCATACATTACCTGGTCACCCAGCACCCACCTAAAAAGAAAAAAAACTTTATGGTTAACAATAGCAACAGTGAAGAAGACAGTGATCACATTCACATCTCTCTTCATGATTATCTTTTACTGGCAAGTCAAAATCACTAGCAAGCCCATTCTTCACGGGCTAGAGAATTCTACCAGAAGTGGAGGAAGGCACTGAGTCATTAGAATTCACTTTTTTTTTTTTTTTTTTTCTGGAAAGTTGCTCTTCTAGGTCTTGGGCATATGTCGTCCTAGGGGTCCCTTACCTTGCAAGAAAGCGTGCAATAAACATGCTACATGTACATCAGCACTGTGAGTGTTCCTGCTTTTATTACTTTTATCTTGTTATACATCATTTTAACACAGTTTCTTTGTATTTGTGGGACTTCTCAGCATAAAGAAGAAAATATGGCCCAGATATACACTGAAGGCTATGTAAATTGGCACAGCTTGCTGTTTCCAGTTCTGGCTTGCTAAACTACTACGCATTAACAAGGTACTAAAGCTGGTTTGCATATCAGATCGAGCTTACACATTTCTATTGTTATTAACATCTTGCTAAAGATAAAGAACTCTGATCCAGTAACTTACACCATGAAAATGAAGCTTGCACACATTTGCTGCCGTTGGAGGTGTGGGTCTGATAAGCTTCAACCCTGAAAATTCTTGCAGAGAGACCTGTAATTTGGGAAAGTGTTTTATTATCATGGTGCATCAGCACACAGCAATTGGGAAGCTCAGTAGTAACTCACAGGACTGTGAAGAAGACCTGGCACTTTCCCGAAGGAGAGCATTTGGGCGTTTACAGGTCATCCCCTTCGTTCTGAGCAGGCTGCAGCCTTTGAAATGCTTATGCATGTTCATTCCTTTCAATGCTTAATCGTGTTTTAAAGTTAAGAGTACCTTCCAGTGCCAGCAAACAGTATTTCTCTCAGGGCCACTTCTCCTTTAGGAGATGATGTTAATAAACCTCGAGACTGGCCTGATTATGTCAAAGAGGTGTTCCTGACAAAGCTCCCCTACTGCAAAATATTCAGAAAACTTAAATGGATGTAAATGAGCTCTGGAGACCACACCAAGAGGTTTTAAAACTGTAACAGGATTAAAAATGACATATGGTCTTTTTCTTTAAATAAAAGGAAAGTAAAGAAAGTATCTAAAAGTTACAGTGAGACTTACTTGAATAAATGTTTATAAATTTTATCAAACAACTCATCATTTTGACAGTTTTCCATAAACCCCCGGAACATGCAAAGCATTTAATTTATTTGTGGCAAGATAAAGATAATGAGTAACATTTTAAAAGTTTATTAACATAGAATGTCCTGGCACAGTCATACTTGCATACTTCTATTGTTTAAATTATATTTTCTAAGAACTCAAAAAAACTTACAAAGGGGAGCTTCTGATTGCAAAAGTATTCAAAATTATCCTCATTATCTGCATTCATAGAAAAGCAAACCAAACAAACAGCATAAACTAAACTGGATACAAATGCCAGCAGTACCTCAAACTGAAAAATATTGGTATGTAGCAGAAAATATGGCTCCAACATGGAGACAATAGACAGTCGTAATAGTCCACATCAAATATGCTAAAACAACAACAGAAGAAGTAAATTATAACAGAAATGCTGAGGCCATCCTAACGATAGGATTTCTGACAGAAGCTATTCCAGAGGCCACAGGCCAAGCAAACAGAGTAAAGAGGCATATGGTGGTACCCTTTGCTGTTGCTTCAATGCTGTAAATAGCTTGCCTTCCAGCGATAATAAAAATTATTTTGCGTCTGTTATGGGCTTTTTTGTTACATTTACCCTTGAACATCTGCTGCATCTGATAAAGCATAAGAGCTAATGAAATCACATGAAGAGTGGCATGCATGAGGTGCTGCTTTGCTTTCAGTTTGTGAGACAAACCAAACCCTGCATTTTTCCTGGCTGCTCTCCTACCTGATGAGTGCAACAAACAAGGAGTACTCGAGAAACATTCTATAAAATGGAAGATTGGTTGATTTGTTGATTGATTGCAGATGAGGACGGACCCTTTCTGTACTAGAGAAATTCTTTATCCCACCCTCTGCCCCAGTATTGTGACAGGAGATCGTTCCTTCCAGCCAGGATCCAGCTGAAAAGCACAGCACAGAAAGGCAAGGTCTTGCATTTTTGCCAAAAGACAAATTTCCAGCGCATGCATTCTCTCAGATCATCACTTCAGCTACTAAGAGTGTACCCTTTGAGCTCATTCCTTCTGCTGCTGGTCTTTCACAGCAGAATTTCTCCCAGGCCTTTTCTTGAACGACAAGTAAATGCTTAAAAACGCAGAGGCGAGGCTTGAGGAGAGACATGCGTGCAGTCGGAGGCTCCTCTCCTCCACGCGGGTGCCCTGATTCACGCCCAGATGCGGAGGCTCAGAGCATTGACCGTGAGCCGCGTGCCGGGGCTGCCGCTCGCCGCCGGGGGCGGGCGCGGCCCGGGTGCTGCGCGGGGCGGCTGCCGGCAGGTGGCGGTGTCGGGAGCCCGCAGCACCCGGCGGGACGCGCCGGGGCTGCTTCCACGGTTAACGAGAGCCACGGATCCGCTTCCAGCCAGGTAATCCAGGTGTCACGATGCCTGGCTCCCACTCCGGCGACGTGCTCTCTTGGTTTGTTCTCAGAGTGTGGTTTTTCTTTTCACTCTTCTGGCTTTGGCTGTACAGGACGCTTTTTGCTGTCCCAGCAATTAGTACAACATACCTTATTTTACCTGGGAACAAAAGACAATTTTACAAAGAACCCTTATTTATTGTTACTTGCCAAAGACAAATGTACTGATTACTTTGTTTCTTCAGTACATACAGCATTGGCCATACAACATTACAGCTGGTACACGTAAGAAATCCTCCTTACTCTTTCTTCTTTGCTTCTGATTTAAATGAAGCACACTCAATTAAACTTTAATACCTGATCTGTCCTAATGACTGACAGTCCCACACATATAGAAAGCAATGATCCGGCAATCATAAGCAGTCTTGTAAAGCTCCATCCATCAGGATATGTTCAAATAATACACCTGAGCAAACTGGGGTAATCCTGCACTGATCTGTTGAAATTTCTGCAAGTTAGGCAGTTTCATAATGAGTAATATAACTATTATTAAAGAAACAGTACTGCAAGATTTAATGATTATACTGAACTGTCCAGCACTCCTACTGGCTTAATTAAATCCTGGATATTCTGCAGATGCTTAAACAAAGTAGACCAGTACACACACACACACACGCATGCAAAAAAAAAGGCAGAAATAAGCAATCATTCTAGCAACAAAGCAGAAATTCATTAAAAACACATCTCATTTTCCTACTGATTTACCCAAGTCAGATTAATCTCAGACCTTCACCAAAAAGAAAACACAGAGCCACTTGGGCAAGAGAAAAAAATGTACTTCCAAAAGGCAGTGTAATTCATCTACCTGCCTCTCAGCTATCTAAGGCTCTTTCAGGAGATGAGAGCAACTTTAAATGTGCCAGAGGTGGGCTTTTGGTGTCATTACACAAATCCGCAGGGAGTTTCTGCCAAATCCCCGAGTTCTCTGACAGTAGCATACCTCCAAATACATCATTTAGAAGCATGAGGTGAACAGAGACAGGGAATAGTATTTACTTTGGGAAAGTATCAGTCACATGTCTTGTATATATTAGCAGGTTAAACCCAGGAGAGGCAGCTGAATTACTTGTGACCAAAGAAAACAATTAATCAACAGTTTTAAGGCTTCACAGAATTTTAAATATGTATTTACATGTGGTGTACTCTATTTATTTTAGGTATCTTTAAACTTAGACTCTGAAGTCTCAAGGTGGTGGCTGGCAGGTATTCCAACATTCAAAACAAGGTCTTGTGAGAGGGTGGTTGGTGATAAACTATTTTCAGACAGAACAGATTTTGTGGCTTAGGGGATTTGAGGTTTTAATTAAACTAACTTGAAAAACAACACAGAGCTGCCTCTTTTTATCAAGTCACTTAAAATTCTAACTAGTTGTAATATTGTTAAATATTATTTTAATATTGATCAAATTATCTTTATTATTGTTATGTTTGGATTAAATTGAAGTCAGTCTGTATGGCTGTAGTGTAACTTGTATCAGTATGGAAGTCAGATAATAAATAAGACAGCTATTACTAAACAGAGAAGATTATGGTGCTGGAAGTATTTTGGAAACTGCTTACTGTGTTAATAGACCACATAATTTAGACCTTTTCCCTGAAAACATTCACGCATCAGAGTAGTCCCAATACAAATTATCACATCATAATAAATACAAATAATCACATCATGGGCAAAAGGTCCTCTCCTGGAGGCACTTGCTCCAGCAGGTGCCCAGAGGAAGGCAGGATAACTCCATCAAAAGGGGTGTGACTACAGCATCAGGGTGCCCGTGTTCAAGGTTCTCTTTGTGGTGGATTATCCAAGAAACAGGTCTCTTCTTCCATGGGGGCTCCATCTCCTGCAGCCCCCAAGAGTAAGAATTTAGGTCTTTAGTCCCCTAAAATTGGCAGCATTGAGTGCTGTGCGGACAGCCAACCACATCTCCGACCAGAAGCAACTGAGGACACCCCACCCTATTTAGTTATCCCTTGCATTCCCACTGGCAAGAGATACAAATTAATCTACAAACTCAGCTAAGCAGATGTTAGTGCCTAGGATTTCCTAGGCTTCCACGGAGGCAGTGGTTTCATGGAAACTAGAGAGAAAGAAACACAAAAGTCCAACTGGAAACCTTTGGAGAAAAGGTGTGAGACTGCCCTGTGCCAACAGACTACACCACACAAGCTGCATGACTTGGCTGCCCACTGGCATTGCTCGGGTGGCTGGTGTGGGACACGCACAGCATGGAGCACCTGCAGGATGGAGACCCCAACCTTTCCCTAAGAGATCACCCAGGATGGCACTTCTTAGCTTTCACAGTTACTTTCTTAGATGCATTTGTTTTAAAATATGTGTTTACCTTCATAAATGCTCATACAAAGAAAGAAAAATATCAAATAATAAATTACAGAATCGAGGGTTTCTCTGTCCCACAGTAGAGCTGCTTTCAGTTCTGCTGTGCCAGCACTAATGAAAACAACTGGACTTCTTAAAGACCATTTCTGTGCATCTTTATTTAAAAAAAAATCAACCTCATGATCCAAATTATGATGACATCTGAGCATTTCACAAAATGACAATACAGGCCATCTATTAGAGAAAGTAATATTGTGAGCACTAGCCAGCACTCACAACAGTTCCATGCTTTGCTCTTGGATCCACTCCAACTGAATGAATAGACAGCACGTTTCCCAAAATGCAGGAATTTTGCTGCTATGAAGCACACCGAGGACAACAATCAAGCCTCAGCTTCGTAATGATAGGATTTCAAAAAATGACCACTTCATTTAAAATAGTCTCTGTGGTTTGTAAAGCTGTTTCTGCAGAGCACACAGAGGATAAAATGCACATGCTTTCAGAAGTTTTCAGCTGCTGGCCCCAGTGCAGAGAAGGATTAAAGCAAGAGAGTTTGAATTTACATGATGCAAAATAGAAGAATCTGGAAGAAAAGATGGCTCTGAAAACTATATTTTGTTTTGTCCTAGAAGAGGGGTAGTGCAAACTAAGTAATTTTTTTTACAGCTAGCAGGATCCAGCCAGATTGCAAAGGTATGAGCATGGGAGCAGCCAAACAATAGCTCTATTCTCTCACAACCAAATTCTCCAAATCTGGAGTCTCACTTTCTGGGTTCCCAGACTGAGCCACAGGCCTCAAGTTTAATTGGGGTATCTAAAAAATGAGCACAATCCAACTTACTGAGTACTTTTGATAACACAGGCCTTAGCAAGGGAAAGAACAGGGACTGAGCCAAGCCTAGCAGAGTGTGGTACAGTAACCATAAAATATTCCTGTGGGCACACAGTGAAGATGAAGAGAGATGTAGAAGACTGTAAGGAGAGGAAAAAACTCTTATACCAGCTTATGAGTATTTTTAAAGCATCACCTGGTGCTATAGTTTACAATGGGTGGAAAATATATAAATAAAGGGGAGCCAGAATACACCTCTGACATGAACCAGGAAAAGGCACAGAGCTGGAGGAATCCTTGATGCATCTTAAAGGATGCTGGCACAGCTCTGCTGGAGTTGTGTGCTGGAGCAGGAGATTTAACCTTGAGAAGTAAAACTGGGCATTCCCATTTCTGCTTTGTTCAGGAGCAGACAGGAGCCTGTGCATATGTGGGAAAGGGGAAAAAGGGCTAATGCACGGCTCTGGGGCTGCACAGGGACACTGAGCTTTGACTGAGCCCAACTTCAGTTTGTCCTAGCTGAGGATAAAACCCACAATCTTTTCACCACAGAAGCCACATGACTAACAGTCTAGCCTCCGGCAACAATGAAGCAGGCACAAAAAATTACGAAGGAGAAGGGTGCTCCTTTTTCTTATACCCTATGGCTGGGGTTTTATTTCTGAACAAAAATGTCCCCTGGCCACTTTGGTGAGTAAGTTTACCATTCAGGGAACTGCTCTGCCACACCCACGGGATGGTGAATCAGGGAGAGTTATACAACTCTGCTATTTGTGGGCGGTTTGGCCCTCTTACCTCTGCTGTGCTGCTCACTCCGCTTGCAGGCATGCACAACCAGGTTTGAAGGATGGGTAGCCAGGAGTAAAAGTGATATGGAGAAGGAATAATTTGTCTTTAAACTTGGTGAATAAAAATTTGCAGTAGTGAGGACAATCACCAGAAAGACAAACAAAGAGACAGACAAAGAATTTCAAATCAGAAGTCAACCTAGAAATTGTTTGGTAAAGAACCCCTATACAAAAAGTCTCAGTGCATGTGGATTTCCAGAAATGTTATCACAGAGCCTCCCCCAGCTCTACCACAGCAATCCAAATGAACAAATATACAGGTAAATGCCTGAATTCACTTCCTAGCTCAGCCCCCGAGGTATGGATGTGCCCACTGGTTTGAGATCTAAGAAGCCTAATTCAGCAAAACCCTTCAGGGTTCAGATTTGTGTACTGGCTATCTCTAAATGACAGAGAAGTGGAAGAGCATTTGTAGAAATTGTTCTTCTGGCCATAATCAATAATCCTGAACAAGCAGGACCAGAGTGGGTTTTTGTGCCTGTTAGTTTTTGTGTGATCAAATTGTCAAGCTGAAGGTAGGGAGCTCACCAGGCTTAGCATCTCTCAGCATACTGGAAACTGGAAGACAAAAATCAGTGGCTAGGCTTGAAAAAGTTGGTCTTGGTGAGAAGCAAGAAAGGTTAAATGAATGAACTCTGTTAGTCATTGGGATTTATTTGCTCAGTTCTAATTTTAACTTTGGTTAGCCCAATAAAAGGTATCACATCACCGTCTGGGTAGCTGTCGTACAAAAAACAATGCAGCTACCAACTTTCCTCCATTGGATGACATACTTGGACAGTAGCCCTTTAAAAAAAAGCTTCAACTTCTTTAATGCACATTTGGTTTTCCATTCATTATTTTCCTGATGCTGAAAGAAATGGTGTTCATGGCAGAGAAGAAGAGATACATTGTATTTCAAAAGTTTAACAAAACACTAATTTTGCTGCAAAGTTATCCTTCTTTCAGGATTTTAAAAACACACCTATGAAGTGGCTGCTGGGCAAAATCACCAATTTACAGTCAATAGGTTCTGGGAGGGAAAAAAAGGAAAAAGGAAAAAGAAATGAATGACAGGATTGCAAGAGCTGACTGCTACCTACAAAAACGCAGATGATGAGAAGGACTAAAAGCAAAGGAAAGACTCAACATAAGATGAGCTAATAAATGATAAACACGGAATAACTTTTTTATCAAAGAAGAGACAAAAACACACTGTGTACCATCCACACTCCCCACAACACTTTCCCAACTCTCTTCCATCTTGCTTTTGCCAACCTCACCTCTAGCATTTGCCCAAAACAGCACCCCTTACCTTCTCCAGTTCTGCTCGCCTGCAGTGAGGAAGTGTCACCCACTCCTTGCACCTCGCTAGATCAGTGCAACTGACCCAGCAGTGATAAACCATTAGCTACTCTGAAAGGCCAGTCACATTGCCCACATTCTTCTGTGGTTCTTTGGCCACAGAAACATTCATTTTCAGTCTTCTTTTACTGATGTCAAGCTGCTTGTTTTCACCGCATCCAGCCCTTCTAGCTGACCACCCAACACCCAAACGTACTAATTCTGGGGACACGGTCTAACCCAGGTGGGGCAGAATTCCTCTGCTCAAGAGAATACTCTGTGGCAGCTGGCATGGGAGCATTTGGACATGATTCTGCAGGGAATCCAGCTCTTTGGGTCTCCTCTTCATTCTTCCAGACCTTCTAAGTAGCGGCAAGAAGGGACAAACCCCTACATTTGAAATACTGTTGCCCAGAAAAATGGGAAAATTCTCCCAAGTCACACTCCTCCTGACTGCTTTTGGGACTTGCACTCTGAAATATGCAGCCCAGTGCCATGGTGAAAGAATCATGTTGTACCACCATGAATAGTTAATGGTAGAACAGGGCATTCAAATACACTGCCAAGAGAAATTCTCTTTGTTTCTACTGGATCAGAAGCAATCAAACCATGTTAACCAAGCTGTATTCTTACAAGTTTGTAGGTCCAGTCACCGCTCAAGTGGAAAGAAGACACCACACATCCAGGTAGCTGGAAAAAGCAGTTCCTGCTATTTATGCAGCAGCTTGACTGTTCTCCAATATTTATGGATCTTGACTTCATTATGTCATCAGGGAAAAAAAAAGTACAATAATCCCCTTTATGTCTTTTGTAATTGAATCCAACCATGATTATAATATATTGTGAACATTTGAAGTAACTATTAATTACTGACTGCTTGCTTCATAATGAATTGGAGTATTATCTGTTATAGACCAACTTTTTCATATATTCTCTAACACTTCCAAGATGCTGTGGAACTGATCCATCCTTTAAAAGGAATGAAGTATTAAAATCAATAAACTAAAAGCTCTTTTCTTTCCCAAAGAGACTGTAAACTTTGCAATACAGTCTCATCAGACTTAGCAAAGTAAGGAGGACTGGTCTAAGCCATCCTTGGATCAAAACCCTTGCTGGTTCCTAAGCTTTTCTAAAAATAGCACCTATGCTACATTCATTAACAATGATAAAATGTCTCAGTATAATTAGAGGACACTGGAGCTTCCAATTTTTGAACAGTGTGTGAAATTCAGGAAATAGTAATCATAGTAACAACATCCATTTAGAGAAAACATGGCAACTTTTTAAAAGACAGAGGGCCAAGCTTTGTGTTGATCAAATGTCAAAATAACTAAGTTAATTCTTCTTAATAGAATGTGTTCTGGAAGTACTTCCTTCCCATATTCTCCTGGTCGAGGAACAGAAGGAGAACATGCTGCTCATTGCTCGATTTCCTAAACTATTTAGTAGTGTTGCTATGATTGTTGAAAAGCTGCTATCATCATCCTAAGGGTGACTTCATCTCATAAGTGGCTGAACTAACACGTATAAAATGCTCTGCGTTTTATTTTGCAAGGGCCTATTTCATGTATAGCATTACTCTCTACAAGCTGTGTAGAGGGAAAGCAATCACTTTTAGGGTGCAATGTGGCAGCTATTTAATGAATACCCACTAGCTGAGCCTCATGCATACTGAATTTTGGGAATAGTACCTTTTGGAGCTACCCTCATAATTTATTACATCATCTAGCTAGGAGTTCCATGGTGCTTATGTGTCATCTTATTTTGGCATGCAGCCCCCAGTAGAAGAGTATGGATCTTCTCCTGTCATAACCAGTGGTAAAATACTCAGCTAAATTTAGTGAAAGAAGATTTGGGCCTCTAATCAGGTTACAGTAATGACTCAGGATGACCAACCACCCTTCTAGATTTTGCACCAGGCAAGAGCTCACACAATTGGACCGGCTCTTATCTTGTTTCTGCAGCCGACTATACTGTCAGTCTGCACCCAGATGGGGCTGTGGTGGAGGGCGAGCTATGATTGCCATTGATCATTCCCACTTAGGAAGCACTCCAAGTCTCTATTCTGCTTACAAAGATGAATGAAAATATCTTCTCAAGCACTGTTATCACTTTGCTCTAGAGCATTAACTGGTTTTGCAAAAAATAATTTCCAAAAGGAATATTTTTTTATGACGAGAGTGTAGTGTTAACAAGGTGCTAGCAAACAAAGGAACAATATAGCATCAGTATGCTGATGATATATTGAACGGAAAATACTTCCTTTAGAGTTAACATCAATTTACATGGTGTAGCCTGAGGGTGGGGATCTCTTCCAGGGCTTCTGGTTAATTCCACAATTTTTTCCTGATACATAAGCTAGATTTTGCTCAATCCTTTCATTTAAAGCACGAGGATGGATACCGAAATCTTCAATACAGCAGGTTCATCTGCAAGCATGAATGCCTCATACATACACAGTAAATCAAAGCACACAGCAACACGTGCAAAGGAAACACCAACTACAATGAGTGCATATGAAAATAAATTGGTATTTTACTCCCTTTCCTGATTTCAACAACATGAAAATCTTGAAAAATACCACAGTATTTTAAAGTAACAATTATACTTGTTTAAATGTATGTTCATGTTGCATTTGTTTGTACTCCTTGATATGGCAGATGTAAAGATACAGCAACCAGGACACACTGCCAGAGAAGACCAGGTCAACTCAATTAGCTGGGTTATGCTTCCATCCCATGATTAACTAAATCACTTGCCATACATTTAATGCAGACAGAAGTGCAAAGAATCTCTGCTGTGATCTGCTGGTCTCCTAGAAAAAGCATATTCCCCCAAGTTAGCAGCTTCTATACAGCAAACAACTTGCTGTCTTGCAAAGAAGGACAGAAATAATCATTCCTAATGCTGTTCACTATTGTAAGAATTTGCAAGATGGGACAAACAAATAGAGAGGAAGTTCAGGACTCTAAAACAAGCAAATTTTTTCAGTGTTTATATAAATAATAAACTTGTGTTGAGCTTGGTCTACCAGAATATTAGGATAAATTCTCATTGAAGCAATGCATTCAAAACCACTTCCAGCTTAGGTCAATTTTGTTAATTATAAGCCTGGCCCTGTGGGGATGTTCCCTCGACAGGATCAAGCCTCATGAACCAGCATAATGCTGTGCCAACTTTACCGCTCAGCTGCAAAGGAACTAAGTCACCTGCAAACAGCACATGAAGATACCACAGAAATACTGGAGGAACCTTATGCTACAAAGAACGAAATCAACAAAGCAGCAAGATGTGAAGGAGTGACAGCAAACAAAGCTGTGGGAAACTCCAGGTTAATTTCAAATGAAGAAGGGATACAGGAACTTGGTTTCAGGAGTATGTCATGTATGTTACAGTACTTCTGCAGCAGATTTTTTTTAATAGATTATTTATAAACAGGATATTCTGATAAGAAGGAAAGATACTTATTCAATGTGATGCATACCCTGTAATTTTATATTTTTATTTCAATGCTGGAAGAACTTCACATAGAAATACAATCTCTGCTTAACAAATTTCAGTTTATGGCAGTAAATTACTCTTTATAAGCAATAAAAGAATACTGAAACTTATCTCTAATTCGCTCTGTACAGTAAATGCTGAAGAAGAGAAAATAACAAGACAGTATAAAGCAAAGTCTAACCCCTTGAAATAGAGAAATGTTGTTTTTCTGTGTCATAGTTGAATAATAGTTGGACAGAAGAATCAATCTGGGGCTGGAAAGCACAGCCTTAGTTTGAAATCAGCATTGTGCACAAAGCCCAAAAAATGAGCAGCGTCCAGACCTCCAGATTTTGGTCATCAGAGTAATAACTGTTTTAATCTGTTTTTCTAAAATGCAATAGCAGAAAAACAGAATTAAAGAAAAACCGTTGGACAGTAACATTATGAAAGTAAATTCTACAAAGAAAATAAACTTCAAAAGTATTTACCTGTTTAACAGAAAAATATATACTTTATGTTAGGAGTTATTTTAGAAAATGTATTTTAAAGTTCTATATAATGAAGATACCATGACTCACAGTGTGATTTTCAAAATGTAACAACATTCCTTTTAGATCTATTTTCAATAAAATTGTCATTTTAAATTAATTTTTTACCTGTGAGCCACTTAAACATATAAAATTCTACTCGAATAGCTAAATGTGCAGGTAGGCTGCATATTTAAGCTGACCACAAGAGCTGACCAGGCATTGCTCTAAAATCCTGTTCAGAACAGTTTGACTGGCCTAGTAATGCCTCTCTCAGCCTCAGAATCATCGCTGATGAGAACTAAATATATGGGCCCCCTCCAACTAGCAATGTTTCCTTACATTTTTCAGTTGGCCACCTCTCTAGCTTCCAAACTTCCTGCAATTGGCCTGATTTTTTTCCAGCCAAAAAGAACTTTCTTAAAAATTCAAACTACATTTGAGAACTGCTAAGAATTACTTTACAATATTTCCTCTTAGTGTGCTGTGTAAATGACTACATTTCAATTACTTCCTTCCTCTGAATTAGATGGACTATTTGGCATTGGGTAAAACTAAGTAATTTTTACTCAATTCAACTTTTAAATCCTGATGATACTATCAAATGCTGCAATTTAGCGCAATATACAAAGAGGTCATACATTACTTCCTCAGACAGTTCTACCTTTTTCTTCTCCCCCTCCTTTATTACCATTTTTTTCTCCCCTTTTGTAAAACTATTCTCATGAGACCTTATTTTACAAAGCATGGCGCAGAAAAGGCAAATAAGAGTGCTTCTGAGCCTTACATCTTAAAATGACAGAAAATAACTTAAATAAGAGTGGATGATATAATTGACCTGAGTGCCTACTTGTCATTTACCCTAAACTCCCAATGACGGCAGGCAGCTCTGAGCACTGGGATCACATTCAATAATGGGAATTATGACAGAGTAATATATTTCACAGAAGTCTCATAGCAGTGTACTTTCCAGCTATATTATATGCCTTTACCTTAGGATTCTTTGGTCCAGGATTCTACACCACTATGGTACAAGCTTTTGGTAGTAACTGTGCTTGATTTTTTGAGATTACCTAGTAGCCACTGACAAGAAGACAAAAGAAGATTACAGATCTATAGTTAACGTTTAAGCCTAATAGCTACAGTAATTGATTAGTTCTCCATGGATTTTCTTTGGTCACTGAGGTGTGTACAGAGACTACAGGAGATTACTTTATTGTGTAATTTTCACAGTGCAGCAGGGTACCTTGACAATGGGTTAGATACCACCCTCCTGACAAAAACCACGGGGGAGGGATCAGAGGGAAGAAGACTCAGAGACCAGAATCACTCTGTAACAAGCAGGGGGTAGGATTTTTCCTTCCTGGGAAAGAAGGAGAATTTCTGGCCCCACAACTTGTAGATATATCTGAGGTCTCCTGGGGTATAGAGCCATTTTGGTGGGGAGTTACAGCTCATTTCAGTCCTAGAGGTATCAGAAGCCTTACCCAGTTCCCTGGCTACTGAGCTCTACTTAATAGCTAACATGTTGAAAAAGGTTTCTTGAAACAGTTGTATCGTGTGTACTGAGCCAGAGTAGGACCAGAGGGTTAAGCAGCAGATGCAAAAGTGGTGCAAAGCTGGTTTTGTTTTAGGGGTGGATGCAAAGATGTTGAAAGTAGATATGGAGATGATGAAGGTTGATGGCGTAAGACGTCCTGAAAAATAATCTCTCCTTATTATCTGCAGATCTAGCTAGCATTGACCACAGCAACTGTTACAATTTCTCCTGAAACAGCACAAAAGTGATTTGGAGCTTTTCTACAGCTAGAACAGGAGTTGGTGAACCCCTGCTGAGGAAACCAACAGGAGAGAGGGATGCAGAGATGGCTCATGCAATTGCATCTACCACAAACTAAACTGGGGCTATCAGTGCATTTTGTATCTGCCATCCCAGAGACTGCAACTTATATTTTAGTATGAGCTAAGAACAGTCAGGAGAGGCCTTGCTCAAATGCCTGTTTATACACTTGATCCAGGTGTCAGTTATTTTCAGTTCTAAGTACATTTTAGTAATATATCAAGTCACTCTCAGAAATACAGACACAAACATGACTCTTCCAAACTCTAGGCCAAGGTCCTCTCAGATTTTGCCTCAGTTGTTGGTTGTTGCATTTCAGGCACCTTGCATGGGCCTGACCTTTAGAAGGAGAACACTCAGCACTTTCTAAATACACAACACTCAAAGCACCCTCCAACTGGATTAATAAAAATTAAGGCACTCAAAAATTGTTAGTTACTTTAAGATCTTACCTATAACTAGAGCAGACTGATTGAGAAGAAAAACAAAAATCACAGGTAACCAAAGATCCATGTGTTGCTGTGCTCAAGGTACTTACAGCGTAAACTTTATTCCCAGTCATAGTGACATAGTTAATGGCAAAAGGGTTTGCCCTTTATGTCCAGTAACCATATTTTACTCTATATCTCTGGAGAGCAGGAGTCTGTATAAGCAATGAGAGAGGGGGAAAGGAGTTGATGGATTACCAGTTTTTCTTCTGGTGGTGAATTCAGCTGTCTGGAATCGTGAATGTTAGTACAGGAGGAAATGAGATAGTTATCTTTTGTCAAAACTGTGATAGAACAAATGTTAATATAATCTCAAAGGGAGGTGCAGTTCAGAATATCTTTTTTAAAAAGACAAAACATATCCTGAAACAAAGGTTGCTTTCAACTATGTGTAAACAGTCTTTGATCAATCAACTGAACCCTTAGAAAGGGATGATATATCACAAAACAGAACACAACACCCCTACCACAGTTGGGTATGTGCTTAAACTTTGCTCACAGAAAGGATCCTAGTAGTTGGCAGGGACATCCAACCAAAATTATTAGAATTGAACTTTTTAAAAAATATAAATTAGTACAGTTCTCTCCTTCAGGACGCTGCAATCAGTACAGAGTAAAATGGATTGGTAATGCTGCATTATAAAAGCATCTGACATCAGATGGAAATTCCTCCTGAGGACTGTCTTCAGAGCTCGGGGTTTGTTGCTTCCTCTGATGCATCCTCAGACAAACCTGTAAAGCAAAAAGAAGATACTTAAAAATTCAGTGTTGGCAACTACATGCACTACGTTGTTGATTCCATCAGTTTGTGAAAGCCTTGGTTACAGCTGGAGGAAAGAATTTATTACATGCAAAATAGTTAGGATAAAAAAGCCTAACTTGCAAATTCAAGCACTCACAAGTTCAGAATATATAAAAAATTAAGGCAATAAGGGCAATTTCATATCAGTTCTTCTATGCATATCATGGACGATAACAGTTCAGATTATAAAATCACAGACTACTTTTGCATCAGAGAAAAACAACAGAGAACAACTGGGCATATGATCTGAGACATGGTTACTCCCATCTACTTGCATTTTTTCTGTCCCTTTTTTTGTGAAAAACTGACAATACAAATTGCAAACAATAGAAAATTTATTCCATGCACTCATTTAACAAGGATATACTTCTATAGATATAGATGATATAGATATAGATAGATATGTATATCAGCACCGGCAAGGGGAAAATAGCCATACTTTTGAATTGAAGATAACTTCTGCCTTAAACCAAGAGAATGAGTTTCTTATTTTCAAATATTAATTCAAGAGATTCTTGGATAGGATAATAATCCTTGCAATAATGAACCTGATGGAATTTGAAAAGGAGATAGAAACTCATAAAAAGTTGTTTTGAATATCTAGGGAGAAAAAGAACAGTGGGTAATCACACAAATTTGTATTTACACATACTTGCATGACTTAAAAGTGATTATCTCACCCAGCAGTTTCCTACATATGCACTTTTTAACTTAAATCCTTTTCTAATTAAAGCAATCCAAAATAAATTGGCACCATCTCCAAATGATATATGAATAATAATAATAAAATAACACAGATTTTATGAGGTTTGTTTTGATATGTTTTTTTCCTTCTTCTCTTAAGAAGGCTGAAATCCCACCCCACACAGTGAAATGATCTAGCAGGTCAGCAGAATAAAATTTGAGCATCCAGTGCGCTAAACCCAAGCCACCAGCCTCCTGTCAAACTAACTGCCTTCACAATCATACTCACACAGAATTTAGCACCAACAACATAAATAAATTTAAATCAATATGGTTTCATTTAGATCTGTGCAATTTCACATGATCAAAACCATCTAGATTTCTTTTCCAGCTTTTATTTTACACTTGCAATGTTTTTAGTGCTTGGGAATGTTACTATTTACAATGATTTTCATGGGTGATGGTACTAAACTGAACAAATGTTATCTCTAGACTTGAGATACAAAAGGTTAAAGCAGTAAAATTTCAGCAACAGCTGGAAGCCCAAGGCCTGAAGGGGCTAAGAGATTCCCCTTACTGAAGCTTCTACTTTTTTTTTTTTTAAGGACAATTAAAAGTACCATGTTAAGAGCTGTCTGGTATTTCCAAAGGTCAGCCCTCCAATGGCAGCTCTTTTGTTCCAAACTCTTATCAGGTAGCACATGCTGGGATGGCAAAGGGACCAGCAGCAGGGCCCATCGTGCTTCATTAATGATCATAAGGAAGGCGGTAGGTAGCATGATAATGAAAGTTGTGGATTATAGGAAACCAAGATGAGCTACAAAAGTTGCGGAGAAGGAAGAAATATTGATCTAGGACTAAGAGATTAACAAATATGAGAGATGATAAAAGGAGATACCACTTGGAATGCATCATGGAAACAACAAACTTTAACTTTTTCCACTGTGCTACTTCTGCAAGGCATTTCTCAGCAAAACCTGTGTTCAAGTCATGCACTTGTGGTGAAATACCCCCCACAGCTCATTGCAGTGTAGCAATCACTACAAAGTCACAGCTAATACTCTTCCTCACTACATAGTTTTGTTGAGATCACATCTGCAGTCATCTACAGCTCTGCATAAAAAAAAATACCAGAGAATATCCTGCTTTCCCACCATAATCAAGGAAAATAGTTCAACAATTAGGAAATGGGCTCCTGCACATTCCTATTAAAGCTGAACACGCACATAATCTGAACAAGTAACAGAAAAAAGGAATTATGACTGTGGTCAGCTGTTTGTACCTAGAGAAAGGCTGCAGATTTACCAGAGACCAAGAGTCTACTACTCTGTGCAGTAGTGCTGCACGCTTAAGACATGACACTGCCACTGCACAGTGCCCTCAGCCTCTCTACATTTGAGGATGGGCTGACTATAGGACCTCTAAGAAGCATAACAGAACAGAAACGAAGGACAGGAGGTTTACAAAAATATTTGGGGAAAAAAAACTCTTCATGAAAATCCTATGCATTTTTTTCCTTTGTTAGGCTGAAAACATGGCCTGTTAAAAATTAAAGTGTAATTATAAATTTTAAATGTAAAAAAGATTCTTTAAGCCAAAAAGAAGTGCCCAAGACACTGTCTTCAAGATCTGTTACTTCCCTGACATTGACTTCTTACAAATATCCCTTGTGCCTATTCCCACAAGTTGCCATGCCAAAATGAACCATATGAATGGTTACTTTCAAGCTCAAGAAACGCTCTGGATCCACTAAATCTAACACATTTACTGTAATTACGGGCTGGCAGAACCGAAGTTACAGAGCAGGATTTGCCTCGGTTTCACACAAGTTTGCCCATCAGCACTACACATGGCTGTAGGGAACCTGGAATGCTTCTGCATGGATCAAAGAACTACTACATGAGTAAACTGTGGGAGAGGTGAGCTGACAGGTGAGGTACACACTGCAGCTATTTTTATTGTGCAATTCCAAAATAGGAGGCAATGTAGGATCAGGAAAACCCAGCTTGCAATTGCCAGCCTTCCCACCTCCACCCTGTATTTTTCCCAACATGCAATATTTATTAGTCATCTAGGAGAACAACATAAATGTCACATTGATCTAACTGGCACATTCTACATTATAGCTGATGAGATAATTAACATCTGAGAGGTTTCTCATCAGCATATTCTGACAAGCTTAGGCAGATCCTAAAAAATACAGAGTATAAATATAAATTCTGAAGATTAAGGCTTCTTTACCTCATTTCATGAGGAAAAAAAGCTTCCTTTCATCTTCATATCCCCCATTATGAAGTTCTCAATGTTTTATTTTATAGAGCACCCAAAAATCCTGTCATAATAACACTGGTCTGAGCACATACACTTAGACAAATGTATATTAAAAGGTTTATGTCTCTATTTATCAAAACAGCTATCAACTGGAAAGCTGCTTTTGGAAATAATCATGATAAATTTTAACTCTGTAGTACGCAACTCCACGCAATTCCAAGAGCTTTTGGAGTTAAGTTTCCAAAAGAGAGTCAGAATACATGATTAAATTAATATCCTGATTAGTAACATGAGACTGTGTATATCTGACACCAAAAAAGTCACTAAAATCCCTCAAATGTTGTGTATTTGTCAATCAGAGAACATTAGCACCCTCAAGAAAGCAGCTTCTATAAACAAAGTCACAGAATACTTCAGTCATGGGATTTACCTCTTGAAAAGCATGACTTGATACACACATATAATTGAGTCACAGGAAGTTCATTTGTAGACCAAAATGTACTTTTGAGCCTTGAAAACCAAAAGTTCAAAGAAAACCAAAAGTTCAAAGTTTCAGTGACAGAAGCACCAAAGACAACTGAAAAACCCCAACTTTCCTGGGATTATTATTCATGCACTTAGAAGAAAAAAAAACCCAATGACACATTTAAAGGGAGAGATGATATTTGAGCATGATGGCAGAAGGGAGGAGAAAGAATCATCTTCTGTAGTCATAAATTGTTCACATTAAGCAGGATGGTGTAAGGTTTGAAGATGTTCAGGTTAAATAATTATGCAATGGAAGAAACTCCCCAGGGAGGTGGCTGAGTCAAGGATATGAGAAGTTTGCAGAGATAGGGTAGATCAAATCCTGGTGGGGATTAGTGAAAAGGAAGATACACAGGTTTTGAATTGGATGTCCTGAAGGATCTTCTCCAATCCTATCATTTATGCTGCTATGATTCATCCTAAGGAGAACATTTTGGACTCTTATGAATTACTGGCTGAGTTTCCTGGATACTATTGTACATTAGTCTACTCTAAAGCATGCATAAAACTAAGTCAAAGTTGGCTTTGAAGTGTTTGATCTACAAGATCCAATACTTCCATACAGTGACTCAGAAAAAGAGCTGTTATAAGAAGACAAAAGTTATTTTGAGTTCAGATTAAGTTAGAAAGGGAGGCACCCTGTTCTTCAGCTATTTCCACCTAAAAGAGGAAAAAAACCTCACCCCATCTCATGGCCTAATGGTTAGTCTTGCTATTTCTAGACCTGACATAAGACAGCTTTAGAACAAACTACAGCTTTAAAGTAACTGTTTTTCATGAAATTTTGGATCCAAAACTAAATGTTCCAAATGACCGAAGCTAATAGCTTTTTGCTTTTTTGTTAACAAAAGATGAGAGATTTTTCCCAGCACCTTCAAGTTATATTTCTGAAAATCATAATTCTCTTTTTAAGAATGCCCTGCTAATCATTCACTGCTAATAATTTTTCTTTATCATTGTAAACTGCTTGAGGAAACATATACAGCTTCCTTTTTCTTAGTATTTAACCTCTATTCAGTGAACACAATCCAAATGATTTTTCAGAAAGTTGAAGAAAACAACAGTGGCTGACTGATCAAACAGACACAGTTTACTTGGAATTGGATTACCGTAAAATCAACTCCAATGCAGTGCAGAAGATTGATCACCACAATGGACAAGCTACAAACTTTCCTACATTGCTTAACTGGGAGAAATGGGTCTTGATTGGTATTCTGTATCATTTTTAATGGGCAGATAAACTGACAGTGAGCCTCACCATTGCCTCTCCAAGTCACCAGTGAGTCACTGACCACTGCATATGTAATTTTAAAATGCTCAGATTTTTTTATCAGAAAGTGGAGTGATGGTAGCTAAACGCGTGGGAAGCATGGCTGACTCATTCATTAAAGCATTGTGTAAAACAAATAAATTTGTTTTTCATTTAGTGTGACTGAGAGAAAGGGCTTCATTCAGTGAACTTTGCTTTGTCCTAAGGGACCATACACATCACAGGGTGGATAATGTGAAACAACCATTTCCATCACTCTAAATGTGCCCCCTACTAACTGCGACTAACATGACAAATCCAACCTACATGAAGTTTCTAAATGCCACAAAACAGCAGGGGTAGAAAGGGCAGCTCCGACCTTGGGGAAAGAGGAGGCTCTCTTCTCACAAGACTTACAAAAACCTTGCTAAAATCTTTCTTTTGTCATTTTGACTTAGTAGTGACATGTAGTAACCACGTAACACAATTGAGGTAATAAGCAGGTAAAAATGACAAAGGCAACATTTACCAAGTGTCCACATCGGGGTATTTTAATTAACTTTTAAGCAACTTGCAAAGTTGTTGCGCATTCATGCCTCTAGGCGTTAGTCTTCAGCAGCACTCAGGATGCTTTCCTTAGGTCTTTCTTCAGATTCATATTTGGAAAATGCTGAAGACATATGTAACGTTTCTAATATAAAGTTATCAAATCTGAACATCAGGAAGAACACCCAGTGACACGACTAAAATTTCCCAAGGCGCGCAGCTGCTTCTTCTAATGACCTCAGTTACACACACATGTACATATAAACATATATATACACACACACAGTCGGAATAAACACATTCTCTAAGAACCAAGGAGCTGCCAAAACAACAAATTTAGCTTACATATGTAGATATTCTGGAGATCAAGAAGAATGGGATGCTAGTTAATTTGAAGCAATGTAGAGCTCTGTAAGCATTACTCTAATAACAGTTTTAAGTTCTATTTAGAAACAACAAAAAAAAAATCCAAAAATTATTACAGAGCAAACTGTTATATGCTTTTAGGATCACAAGCTATTTAAAAAGCAGTTACCTATCTAAAATGATGTCATTGATCTTTACTGTGGGAAGTCTAATTTTGATGAAGTCAAAATTTTGGATGAAAAATGCTTATTTTCTCCAAATATCTGACTTCTCACAATCACCTATCAAATCCTATACATTTTTATAGGAAAACTTACAAGGGTTTTGAAAATTGATTGTTTTCATTTAGAGATGACCAGAAGAAGAAGTCACAAATGACACATTTCAGCTGGAACAGGTATTTCTTGCCAGGAAGTAAATCCCTACAAATGAGTTTGCTTTTCAGTGGCCAAACCTCCCTTCTTTCTAATTAGTTATCAGCCTTTGTTAGGGTGATAAATTAATTCAGTGGCTTCTAAGGCAATATAAATCAGAAATTTAAGTAATTATGCCCACAAAATGCCATTGCTTCAATTTATTCTTCATCATGCCTATATCTTCCCATTTACTGCAACCCACAATCCTATGAAGCTTTTCAGAAATGTTGGGTCTTGAAGAATTTGCTGTCAGAAAAAAACCCACTTGGACCATGTATATTGAGATTAAACAGACTATAAGATATTAAAACCAGGGCCTTTTTGTGTGGACGTAACTCTTCTCTCTTTCCTGGGGAGAAGCAATGCCACAGCAATCAGTCTTTTGCCTGCCTGATTCGTTGTGCTGTTCTGTTGACTTCCCAGACAGACGACCAGCCCGCTGACTATTAACAAATCCTTTATCTTCGATCACCATGACAGATAGGCAAAACTCCAGGGGTAGGTTAGCTTTAGGGCAAGATTTTCCACCATTTTCATATGAACAGCAGTGAATCCTGCTCCTGGAGACAACCACCCAGTGTCTGCCTGCAGGAAGATCTAAGAGCCTTCACGGATACTACATATATTATAGTCAATTTCTACTCCTACAGGTTGGCTGTGGCTCATAATTGACATCTGAAGACCTACAACCTTCCCCTTAGCATAACTTCAAACATTCCTCACCTACATAATGTAACTTTAGCTAATACTGCACAAACTTTCAGCTGAGAATATTTTCATTTGAAATCTGTAAATACAGGTCAAATAAGCCTTTGGTCAAATTTCTGCCGAATTTGTCAGAACTATTTGGCTAAAAAAGTAAATAATTATAGCATTTTTTAGATTTCAAAATCTTTTGAATTTTCATTTCACACTGAAGTATTGCAAAAAAAGTCTGTGAATATAATTTTTTTTTAAATAAGAAGGAGATATGAAGTCTAAGTGAAATATTCCTTTTGAGAAGAAAAAAAAGAAACCTGAATAAATCACTGGATGTTGTCCCAAAATAACAAATTTTCCAATTTATTTTTCTTTAAGTCAGAAACTTCAAAAAAACCCCTAAACCAACCAGTTATTCACAGAGCTCTACTCATGTTAGTGTATCTGTAACTTAAGTCAAAACAGCCCAGTTATCCTCTTAATATGCATGATATCATTGCTAGAATGAAGCTTTCAACAAATGTATCTTTGACACACTCATTCAAAGTACAGGCAGCTTTATCCAACACCATCTTCAGTAAAACACAGAATAAAAAGTCTATTAAGTTTATAGGGGGGAAAACCTCCCCACCTTTTCATGAATAAAGAGTCTGATATACAAACTTGTAGTTAGGGCCTGTGCTGTGTTTCTTGTATGACTTTCACTTGTACAGCCACAAAACAAGTCAGTCCCTTCATACATAAACATCAGTTTATCCAATAGAGTTTTCCAGCATTTTTATTATAGCCTAAAGTACACATAAGCCCATGGCTCCTCAGTACCAGAAAGATGTAAAAAAATAGAAGAAATTCCAAAAAGAACAGCATAAATAATTGTGTGATTTTGTGGAAAACACAAAGAAAAGAGGAGAGGGAGAGAAATAAAACAGCTAAAGGCAAAGCAACATTAGGAATTGTTCAGTAAAGCTAAGAGATATGAAAGAGGATCAAGAAGATGAAGTCAAGGAAAGGAATATTCAAGGCTGCTTTAATGCCATATATTGTCCCTAGGGAAGTGGTGGAAGCCACATGGTTTATGACATTTGCAAATTAGTACAACAATGAAGACAACAATCTGGTGGTCAGGGAGATGGTCGAACTGATATAACAAGTTTTCCATTTCTAACTTCTATTATTGTAGAGCAGATCTGAGGTGCTACAAATTCCTAAGTGCTTTGTAATACTCACAGAAACATCAGCTTTTGCTTACCATCAAGTGTTCAGCAACTGAATACTCTTCAGTATGTTGCTCCTTGTTAAAATGGAACATTACAGTGCAAATGATAAAATCATATTCAAGATTTCCATGGATTCCTCTGGAAATAACATACAGCAGGATTTTACCATTTGATGTCATTTTTCCTTTGGAGTCTTGTGGGAAAAAAGACTTTGGTAGAGAAGCAGGTTTGAGGAAAAATGTGTTTAAAAAAAAAAAAAGGAAAAAATACTTTTGTATAATACTTTCCAATCCTGAATTTCACACATTCTTTTTAAGCTACGGTATATGAGAAAAGTGCTCTAGGAGGTTTTTCCCCAAAGTGATCTTTTGATAAGTCTCAGTGCTGGCTTAAAAGCAAAAGAACAGAATAAAAAGAGCCTGTATTAAAGCAACAGATGAAATGTCTATAAATGGTCACTTAACTCCTTTCTATTGCTCACCAACAATCTCTATCTGCTTTTTCTAGTTGTTCTCTTGGGTTTTTTTCATCCCATTTCCCCTTTTTCCCAAAATCTTATATTTGCCAATGCAAGAGATGATTTTTGGGGGTAGAGGGGTAGTGTATCATAGAATCACTGAAGTTGGAAGCGACCCAAAAGGATCATTGAAGTCCAACTCCTGTGTAAAAGCAGTTTGTATGTTTTATCTGATAGGTATTCTAAACTGTCTTAATATCTCAACATACTAAAGATCTGTAATGTAATTCTCCTTATTTCCACCACTTTTCCACTGCTAACAGTCTTCTCTCATACAGATGGAAGTTAAGAGTTATCCCCTGCTACACCCCTAAATATTTGCAGGCATATCTTGGCCATAGTAACTATAATGGCAATTTCAGTACTCACAACAAAAACTGTAAAGCTACTCAGATTTGATGATCCAGTTAAGGACCCTCATGGCCCAAAGCTGAACAACAACTAGAAATTTCTGTGCCCTCCAACCTCACACCAAGATCCGCAGAACCAGAAGAAGGGCAGCACTTTGTGGGACTGAGCCTTTTAGCACCTTCAGAAAGAGAGCAGAAGCCAACACACCGGCATCTAAGGCTTGGAACGATGAAAGTAACAGTTTTAAATGTATTATGGATTTTCTCATGGGCTCAGGAAGCAATAAAACCTAAGTACAGTCAGACTGCAGGAAACCAATATAGCTTTCATGATTTTTTGTGACTTTAGGGAAAACATGCTCAACTTTTATAGACAGCCAATTCAGTATTACAAATTTTCAGGAAATGTCACTGCTATGGGATTCCCACAACAAATGTAGGTTATGTTGAAATTACTGTTTGCTGCAAGGACACTGCTCAAAATACATTCATGTTGTGTAAACAACGTGAATTTACAGCACAACACAACTAACTCCTTAATCACAGGCTTCTCACAGAAGTGGAAACTAATGATGCTAGGAAGAGCAAAAGATTTCATTCTGGTGGTTATATAACACTGACTATTTCCTCATTGACTAACAGGGTAAGTGCCTCAACAAGGTCAAGAAAGCAAAGACAAACATGCTAAATCGAAAAATAATCCCCAAAAGATCCAATACGGTAAAAAAATTCCAGCAAATACACTGAAGTACAGGGTGAAGGAGGTCTTTTGTTGTGCAATGTTTCAATTTATCAATCACTGAAGTTCTTTTCAAATCTGGAGGAAGTTGAAACAGCATCAGTGGCTTGGAACACTTTAAAACAAAGTGCCGAATCCCAGCATAGTTAAAGGATATACCACGGATAGTTAAAATTTTAAAAATCCTTGATTTAAGGTCAGGTACTGTAAACACTTACTGTGGTTTATGCATAAGTAATTCAACAGAACTTAAGGAGTCCTATAGGAATTCTTGAACATGTAAAGGCTTGCACCAGAGCCTAGTTTTCATACTATATGGTTTTTTAAGCTGCCAACCAATTTTCTCTTTTTATTCTGCTGAGTAATATAATATTATCAATTAGATATTATTAGTTAAAGCAAACAATGATCTCTCTTGAAATATGAAATTCAGGTTTCCCTGATAACAATGCCCATTTAGTAACAAAAAGAATATATGTTTTTAAAATCTTTTGCATTGTGCCCACGTGCACATGACTTGCAAGTAATGTTGATATGGGGTTTTTGTGGGAGGTTATAAGTCTAAAAAGAATCTGGTGACATCACCCAAGGAAATACCTAAGTCCTATATTACATTTAACTCAATACAATTTTGATTTAAGCTTTGGAGACAGAAAAGCATGTTTCCTAAGAAAGTGTTCTCAAAGGAGTCTCTGCTTTTACACATGGCATTTCTGATCTCTCACTGCAGGAGAGCTTTACATCAAAGTTCACAAAGAGCTCTGAAAGCTCCATTGGAGCCTCTCAAGGTGATAGTTTTGGCAAAATTAGAGAGAGAGAGAGAGAAGTGTTACTGAGAAACATTTTGTGATAGCAAAAGTGAAATCTAAATACAGTAGATTAAGATTTATCAAAATGTAGATGTAATCCCACTGTGCCTGCTCATTACCTGCTTCTACTAGGATCCTGCAACAAGCTGGATGCTATTGCTTCTCTCCCAATGCATTTGCAGTTTTAAGTCTCGTTGCTGTAACCAGGGATTTTGTTGGAAGAAAGGCAATATACCTGACATGTAAGATGCTTTGAAAGGAGCTGTGAGTTAAGGTATAGACCAGTTTTATTTAATCCTTACTTGGAATGACAAGAGTGTTTTCCAATCTCTCATCCATTAAGTCATGGTCCGCAACCCATGAAATCACACTAAACAAGAAAATAAACATCATCCTCACAGCAATTTCAGCTAAAGTTGCAAAGATATGATCGCCTGAATGAAACAGGCCAGCAGAAATGCATGACTGTGAGCATGTGAAAACCACTTGTTCAATGGTGCATGAAGATGGGAAGTTTCATCTACAGACGATGAACAAGAAAACAGTAAAACATATGAAAAACAACATCTAAAAAATTTTAAATACATTGTTTAAAGTAACACCTACCCTTCTCTCACGCTTTTCAGGAGGCAATAAAACTGAAGCACTGTTGAAATAGGCCCAGGTATTAGAATCTCAATTTAATTGGGTTGCTGTATGGACTACCAAGCAGCTCAAGACAGATGGTTCCTTTAGGCATGGTGGAATACGCTTAACCTAGCCATATATTCTGCACCCACACAGGAAGAATCAAATCGTGCCATCAGAAATAGTATTTGCCCGACAGATTCCTTAGCTTTTACCAGCCTGAGTTCTTGTGCAGTAGCTTGGAAAAGGATGGCTAGTCATTTTAACAAGTTACAGATTTAAAAAAGAATGAGCTATTCTCATATCTATCACCATCATGGATAGGATGACAAGTTAAATGACTTAATGTTTGCAAAACTGAAATGGATCATACTGAGATACCTATCTTCAGAGATGCTACAACACTGCTTCCCTTTCAAGTTGAGACTGTTTTGAATGACACCATAGAAACACTTCTGATATTTCTTTACCTTCCACATTCCAGGCTTAAAATGCTCTCTTCCTTTTTTTCTTTCTCTAAATCTGATCTAAAAATCGCTTTAGCTGGCATATGATGCCACCTTCATATGACAATGCCCAGATCTGGCACATTTCAAACTTCATCTGTTTTTCCAGGGTCTTCCAGAGGAGACAGAAATAGATGAGGAAGATTATAATAAAGTCTGAATACAATTTGAAATTGACCACTTTCTTTGTGAGATCTTTCTATATAATTTTTACACTCTGAGCTCTGTATTGGACTCAATGACACACTGAGCTCTGTGGTTGGACTTGATGATCTTAAAAGCCCTTTCCAACTTAGATGATTCTGTGGTTCCACAACTCTATTATTACTGCAATCTATCTAAAACCTACAAACATTAATAAATATTTTTAATTAACTTAATTAACTGATGAAAATAATACAAGGCTCTGCCATATCTTCCTTAAAGGCCCTGGGTGTTTTGATCACAAAATACATCATCTACTTTCTGAATCAATGGGTACTCAAATCATGTCAGGAACTGGCACTGGCCTTCAGGGGAGGAACCAAAGCAACCCTCAAAGCTCAATGGGATCATGAGTCAACTGAAGTCATGAGTTAACAGCAGCCTGTTGCTGACTGACTCTGCCTCACCAGTAGGTGTTACTTCAGCCATTAATGCAGAGTGCTGTATGGCTGCAGGGATATGCATGCCTGCCAAGGTACATAAAAAATATCCAAACCAAACTCAAATCTGCCAGATCCTGAAAATATCATGTAACACCCTGCCCTGTATCTGCAACAGCATCCAAAGTAATGTTTGGGAAAGCTGACCACGACCACACCCATCCCTGTGTCTGCAAGAGCCTGAAGGCTTTTCATTGACGGCCGTTCCACTTAATCATTCAAAGTGATGCTTGGCTATTTGATTGCTGTGATTTAACACAGTAATAACAATAATCCAGACTATGCTTAAACCACTCACAGTACTTCCAAAACTGTTTATTAGCATTGGCTTCTGCTTTACTAGCTATTTTCAACACTCTTAATACTGAAGTTCCTCCTCTGGCACCTCCAAGAAGGCCAAGAGTATATGAAAAAGGCTGCCTTATTTTTTGTTTGACGGCGTAGTTGATAACTGCACTTAACTTCACAGTTTATTTATTTAACCTCAACTCAAGCCATCTAAAATGCCCTGTGCATTTTAACTTAAGGTCCAAGACAGAACTGCATACAGAACAGAGTCTCTTTCATTTCCCTCTTGAAATGAAACTCAATTGCTCCTCTTCAAATCATGAGTCACCTGCAAGGCCATCATTTAATAATCCCATCCTTTTATTGCAATCATAGTCTGAAAATTCAGGCCCCCATGCTCAACACCTTTGAGCAAAGCACCAGACATACCAGACTAAGGACTTTTGTCATGCTTTGACTAAATCCTGTCTTTGAGCTGTTTTTTTCCAACTGGTAATCAAGACTCTTTCTGAAGACCTCCACAATGGGAAGCTCACTACTGACAGTCTATTCTGCCCTTTCTTTCAGCACAAGCCACACTTTCCATGGACTGAAACGACTTCTTTCTTAATGCGTTAATGTCATCCTTCTAAACATTAGAATTCACAGAAACTGAATGCATAATTTAAGACTTGTACCCCAACAGAAGTGAACATTTTTACCAAGCAGCCATTAAAATTGAACAAAGAAAATGGCATTTTCCCTTAAAAGTAGGTTTTGTTCAACAGGCAAGGCACAAGAGCAATTATACAACATAACAAAATTTTTTTTTAATTGAATATAAATTATCTCACATTGGTTTTCTGAAAAGCATCATCTGTTTAAAGTATGCACTAGTATTTTTTCCAATGTTTCTAAAAAACTTACATAACTTTTCTTGTCTACACAAACACAGTACATGAAAGGCAGAAGTATGCATCCTTTCATCTATACACAATAAGAAAGAACAGCATTTCTCTGGGAGGTTTTTTTGCTGTAAATCCAATGCTTATAAAAGCAGTGTAATTGAAAGAAGGTGGGATGCAGTACAAGGGTTTCTCATCGTTCTAAGCGTACAGTTCAGCTCACTCAAATAATAAAAACTCTATGCTTATTCAGTCCTGTACTTCTCTTAAAGCGAGGCCACTCAATTGTGCCAAATAACGTGTTGTCCAACTTGGACTAAACTGAGAACACTAAGCTCATTTTCCCAGTGAACTGTGCTGTACTTGTATGATTTCTACACTACGAACAGAGACATTGTCTATAAGTAGAAAGAAAACTTTCTAAAGTCAGGTTTTTTTCAAATTTCTTATATTACTGGTGAAAACTTAAGGGATAATATATGAGACTAAAACTTAAAAAGAACATTATTACCATGATGTAAATATATCTATACAATCATATATAATTAGATAACCATGTACATACATATATTCACTCTGCCAAATTCTGCACCATCATCACTCTTTATATTTTATCTGATAGCTGGAAGACACTCCTTAGACCACTTTCTTTAAAACTGTAAACAGTAGATACCATCATCTTTTACAGTCATTAAGGATTTACAAGTTGCTAACCAAACTTTCACCACACTCATTTTTTGCTAACTTGAAAGTAAGAAGAAGATAAAAGGATAACTTGTATCTCATTATGTTGAATTGTAACAGTGAGAAAGAAAAACAAAGAAGATAATGCAGAGGTTTACACAGTAAATCTGCTGATTGTTGAACATGTTGAGATAAAATAAGGGCCATAAATCAACTTGGAACACTTGGAAGTATTAAAAAGAGCAGGTAACTTTCTGGTGTGTTTCAGTCTTTCCACTTCAACTTATCTATTTTCATAATAAACTTCTAAATTTGGCTCATGATTAGTATCAAACACTAGAATTAGGAGTAACTGTAAGAATAGCTTTTTTCTTTGAAATCTGACTGACCCTACTGTCATACAAATTTGCAAAGGCAGTTCTTCTGAGATCTGCATACAACACTGAAGTACCAAGAGGCCAGAATAATGAAATCAGAATTTTTTAAAGTCAGATTTTCAGTACTTGTACTGGACAAATACATATATATATATATATATATATATGCATATATTCTGAACTGTGCAAAGTCTGCAGTTGCAACTCAGTTCTGGAAACCGAATGCTTGCTTTATGAAAATGTTGGCATTTACTATATCAAAACTTGGAAATATAGCAAATAAAGAAACTTTTCACTAAGCTTCAGATCAGCAATGTTATGAAGAACAGAAATGAAAAGGTCTCATTTCCTATGCTTATTCCTACTCCTGATTTTTGTCAGATTTACATACTTCCTCTCCCACAGTCTGCCCAGCTAAAGCCACCTAGGTCTCCTCTCATCTCACCTCACAGCTACTCTTCACATCTACTAATTTCTTCCCAAGCAAGAACCACAAATTAGGCTGGTTTTGAGGTAAGGGCGTACTTACTCAAATTCACACTAAACACATTAAATTCATTCTTGTTTGAGCCTTCTCCCCTAGTAATCTGAACCTCTCCTTTACACCCATCTGACAACCTCTATGAAATTTGTATGAAATTATGTATTTTTGAGATGTTCATCTCTCTTCACAATGCATGAGAAACTGGCCATGGGGTTCAACACGGGTGAGGAGAAAAGAACAAGAAGCAACAGTCATGATTAAATAAAGTTTCAAAGCAGATTAAAAATGGAAGGTATTTTTGTTTAATACAAAACAACTCGATGCAAACAAGACACTGTGAAATTATAATTTTGATATATTCTAGCTCTGCAAATCCAAATGCCCCATTTCAATATGGGTCCAATTCTTTCACGTCAAATAAAAATACATGCACTTTCAGCTTGGTTTCCTACAATCCTTCTGTGTCTCAGAGATATTCACTGAAGTTGTGTGAAAAAGTTTATGTAAACTAATTCACCACTAATTTCCATTAATTCAGTGGGAAAAAAATGGTATTGATGGTTTTCCCTGAATAAAAGTAGCTTTAGATGGGAAATTTTGGAGAACCAAAAAAACCATTCAAAATCAAAAGCCCACACCATGACATTTAACTACATACTCCACCAGGAAAACAGTCCATAAGGAAGCACTTCTAAGTTAGAGGCTAGTATTAAACTTAAAAAACAACCCTACGATTTTGCCACCAGTTAGCTTTACAAAATGCCACATGTTAAAGAACAATCATAATTTAAAAAGGGGAGTGAATTCAATACCTCTAAAAATTCCCTCCTGATTGTAAATGTTCTGTAAAAAGATGGTAGCAAAAACTGCATCATTTGAAGAGAGATAAAAAACACCATTTGAGATGCGAAATTTACCATCGTGTTTCTGTAGAACGGAGCATGGGGCTCATAAGCTCTGTCCCACGCAGGTATGATCAACACACTGGTAGGATCCCAACAGATACCTCCATGCACATGAACAAACCAAGTGCCAACACTGGAGTCTCCACCACACGTCCTGAGCACAGACAGCTCTGCCAGCTCCCATGAGAGGCGCCCAGGAGAGCTGCAACCTCCCTGCTGTCCCTTCTGGCCCTCGGTCACTCTTACAGCATAGAGAAGATTTCAATGAAAAAGGTGGAAACCGATCTCTGTGGTTTGCTGCCCACAGAATAAAGGAGAGAACAGGAATCTATGGAGCAAAAACTTCTCAGTAAGGGTTTGCAAAAGAGATGCTAATTTTCAAAAGGAAATAGTGGGGGTCTGTTGGGGTTTTTTTTAACATCTAGTTCAGGATGAAGACCTGAATTGAAGGTCCTCATCTTCACAAGCATAAGAGTGATGTGGAATTCTTTCAACTGCTACCATACAACCCTAAAGTGCACCACCAAAGTGACACTTTAATGGATCAGTGGGGAAAGAAAGATGTGGTTATCCATCTGGCACATGCACAGTAAACACAAAGTACTTCTGTGCTGGTGAAACTCCCTGTTAGGAACCTAAAAAAACCTGCTGGAGCTGAACTGAGCAAAATTTGTCTATTTTAAAGGAATACTGGATATTATTGAGCAGCCTTTAGAGTGCTGCTCTTCACTGGGGCACACCACTTAAGAAAACAAAGTATGGTAACATGAAAACATATGCCTGCAACCTTCACTTTACACAGATTTTAAAGAACAGAAGGGCTTCAACTACGATGATCTCAATACAACCATCTAGTTGGATGTCTGCAATAATAGAGAGTATAGAATTTCACCCAATAATTTACTCAACAAGCCCTTAACTTCAAGTTGAGCTTTTTGATGCAAAAATTTCAAGTGAAGAATGAGTCACATCTGTAAGGAAGCTATTCCTCTCTGCCCAAAATTTTCCCTTATTTCTAGGTCCAAATTTTTCTTGGACTTTTTCTGCTTCCAGGCATGTACATGTGCAATACATCGGCTCTAAAATAATTATCTGCTTTTGTTCATCTCTACTTTACATCAAACAAAACACAAGAGGAAGTAAAAAATAGCTGTAATATGCACATTACAGAGCACTTAATCTCACGTCTAGTGACATACAAACTACGAGATAGTGATCTGGAATATAACACACATTGTCTACTGGAATTGTCATTGCTTGGATAGCAAGTTCAATTTGCCAGTACTAGAAGGATTAAGTCTAGGTAAAGGACATATTTGAGCAAATTATGTCCAACATGAACAGTTTCCTCATTTGTCAGGGAGCACTTTTGGAATGAAGGAGACAGAAATGACACTCACTAGACTGCGGTTTTGCAGATTCAGCAGATTTTTCTCCACAGAATATGTAATAGTCTGGTGGACTTCTCTCTCTTTTTTTCAAAGTATGTTTGAAAGCTGGATGACCTGCCTTATGCAAAAAGCTTTGCTTTAATAAGTCATTCTACTGCAAGATAATTATCTTTATAAAGTAACAGTACTTCTGTTTGCCGAATTTGCTACTCTGCACATTGAAACTTTACACCAGAAGGTTCCCTGCTGATTAGGAAGGACACTGATGTCTTCTTCAGCAGAAGGCATTGGCAGACATATTTCCCCAGAAGCCTTCAACTTCAGGGTCATAATACAGTAACAACGGTAGAATGAGCTTTTTGTTAAGAAAAATACATACCTTATCAATGCAGAAGAAATTAGGAAGCTCAGAAGAGCAGCACGTAGAGAAATAAAGACAAACTGCACATTTGTTCAATGTCCTAAAATTACCATTTGAGCACATGAGCTAGGAAAAGAAGCAGTACGGGAATACAGTTGCACCAAGTTGCATCAGCAGCATAAAAGGGAAGGCAAAGCCCACAGTTTCATGCTGTTTCCAAACCAGGGGTGGTTCTCCATCACCTCTGATGGATGGCACTGACCAAAGACTGTGGCTGGTGGTGAAACCTTCAGCCAGGCTTGCAAGATTAAATGGCAGACAGGAATAGAGCAATGCCAGCTCTCTGTGGGACACTGGCTGAGCTGAGGTAACAGACTTCATAGTGTAAACATAACATTTCAGGAAAGTATCATTTTACCATATTCATCAACAAACCAAGAACAATACCAGGAACATAGTTACACCCTCATGTACATCATCTTTTACCAGAGCCTCAAGTCCTAAAGCCATTCCTGGCAGCTGCTCCACAGAAGGTAGAATTACTAGACCAAAGACAGCAGCTTAGCAATTTAGGTATACATAGATACTGGGACCAGGTCCCCCAGTCGGGTCATCCGCCTCAGAATCAACAGGCTACTGTTGCTTTGTTTCTAACCACTTCCTGACTACAGTTTGGCTATTTAGTCTTTCGCCACCTGGTTTATATTTGATTTGCAAAAATGAAAATAAACAATCTCCCTCAAGGAACAACTAGAATATTGCACAGTTTGCAGTTTGTGACCAGAGAGAGAAGGAGTTGAGGCCATGCATTCTCTGGTACCTAAGCCACAGGTCAGACTGGTTGCCAGCTAAGCCAATATTTCTGGTCTAAAGCATCTGCTGAACTCCTTCAGACAATTAGAAAGATTTGTTCCATCACTGAAATAGAAAACCAAATTTAAGAACGGCTGTGTAAATAAACTGAAAGTTCATTCAAAACCAGGGACACAGACGCCAGCTATTTCTGGAATATAAAGAAAATTAAGCTGGGAAAAGTTTTTAAAGTTTGAAGCTACAATTCTGCTGATTTCTTTCATTATAAATGTATACACAGGAATAAAAATGTCTCCAAAGTATAAATTTAAGTAATAAGATTAGTATTTTTTTAGATGTTTCTCTGTGGATAGAACTAAGGTTTTAATTTTATTGTTAAGCTTAAAAGTCACTTCCTGAATTTAAAAACTGGGATTTTTTCTTGTAAATGCATGTTTTATTGCATATACTTGCATTTAAAACTGTAATATCATCAATATTTTGTAAATAAATCAATCCATTGTAATATTTTATAGATATCTCATAGCTTATCATTTTAATTTATCCACACTGAAGAGCAGGGAGGAAAAAATATAAAATCTGTTGACTTGCAATTGCACATGTTCACATGCTATGGCACTAAACCAGGGAAGAACTTAATCTATGCTTACATTTTAGCACACACATATTTTCATTTCTTTCTGTCTCAGTACTCACAAGTTTGAAGTTAAGCATAATCCAATTTTTTAGAATAAACTGGCTAACTCCTCCTTTCCATTTCCTTCTGTGCCTTCTGTTTCTGCCTAAAACCAAACCTTTTCTTACCTTTAAGACAAAAAAATCTTTCAAACAGTACTTAAATAAAAGTGCAGGAATGTTAGTAATTCTCAACTGATGTTTCTTTCATAAATTCATCCAATCCATTTGCATTTTGGGTTTCAACAGCATACAGCAGGAATGTGTACTGCAATTTATATGCCATGTAGAAGGGCATCCCCTTTATTTTTTTGCGACCTGATGCCTGATATTTCACTCGGTGACTCTAATGTTAGTATTTTCAGATTTTTAGATGTCGTGGATGCCCCATGCCTGGAAACATTCAAGGTCAGGTTGGACAGGGCTCTGAAAGTAAACTGATCTGGTTTAAGATGTCCTGACTTACTGCACACCATTCAAGGTTTTCTATGTCTCTATCATATCATCTCATGCCTCATTCATCTCTCTTCTATTTTAGAAAATATAGCACCTTGTCTACACCTTAAATTTTGCCCTTTGAATGTCTCCTCCCCTTTCTCTGTCTTTGCCATCTCCATGGATTATGAGCAGCACCTCCCCTCTCCATTTCCTAATAGATTCTCTAAGTGCCTTGATAAGTCTATCACCTCCACACATCAATTTCCTAACTCAAGAAGAAATTTGTCCCTCTTTGGTTAAGTGGTCACAGCTGGGTAAACTATGGGTTTTTCCCCACCAGTCAGACTCTGTTCCGAAAAGATTTCCAGTCACGTACTTCCCTTCCGCAGCAGGCCCAGGAGGAGATAGCACAGGTAGGGACAACACTTCTGTTTATAAAAGGCCCCATTGTTTTGAGCAGGTGAGAGACAGGCAATACCAAAATGGCTAGATTGCCTTCTCGCACCCGTCCAGACACTGTGCTTCCACCCCTGCTCCTTAGGTGCCAAATTTCTGCCAGCAGAATGTCCTCATTCACGACTGTCACAAGTACAAACAGGACTCACAAAATAAATGGATTCAAAACTAAACCTAATCCCCAAACTGTGACAGAAGCCATTTGAGTAATCCCTTATCTGTCAGGGCTGTGCTCCACTTCCTCTCCACATTTCCCACCAAAAAGGGCAGAGATGAGTACCGCAGTTCAGTTGTGGGAAGCTGCTGGCATGGAAGGAAGCTCCAGCTGAGCTTATAATGGAAACCACCTGCCCCTTCATTACGACAGAACAGAATTTCTCATTATATTCCCCCTATACTACTTATAAGTAAGACAGATTTTCAGTGCCATGCTAAAAAAAGGGAGGATAAATGCATACAAAGGAGGTTAAAACCAAAAGACTACTCTCTTTTTTTGTTTTTAGAGGGTACACCCAGCACCTTGGTGGGTTAGTTAAACAAAAACATACAAGCAAGATACAAGAAGTGATGGAAAAAACAGAAATCAAAAGTAAGAGTTGTTACAGCTATTTCTTTTTATCTCAAGATAATGTCATCATTGCAGACAATAGGGGAAAAAAGGTCCATCTGCTTTCAATAACCAATGTGTTCTTGGCCTATCAATGTTAACAAAGCAAGAAATAACCACCATTGGCATGAATCCATTCACTCTTTCTCCACCTCAGCTATGTTTTCTAGTTTGGATAAAAGTCATACAGAGCACATTGAAAGTTACAATTCCATGGGAAAATGCATTGTTTTGTGTCTTGGACTTTGTTAGAGTTGATTCAATGCATTTGCTCGGTTTTAAACAAAAGCTAAATCACCTACCAGAAAGAGCAGATGAAAAAGGTGCTGCCACTCTACAACAGATGACAGACCAGGTGATATCCTCCCCTCTCTAAATCAGTATCAAACTACCAAGGCATGACAGTAAGAGAGACTGTTTGTCCGAGAGGACACCCCATTGAATGGAGCATCACTGCACTTTGAGCTAAGTCAGGCAAACATCAGTAGGCAAAGATCATTCAGGGGGACCTAGAAGCAAGTTCCCAGCCCCTCGAAGTCATCACAACGATGGTAGAATGCAACCTAAACTAAGAAGGAAAAGTAAGAGGCAAAGAGATACGCTGTCTAACAAGATTCACCCCACAGTCTCAGTGGGATACAGTATTTTCTCCACACTCTCTCCTGAACTGTTGTGTGTGTTGCTATGTACTGTTGAATACTTACCACATTCCACCACAGGGGTGGCTCCATTTCAGTACTGGGTGAAGTGATCTTATTTAAACATTACTTAGCTCACAGGAGTGCTGTGAAACTTAATTAAATTAATGCCTGCAAAGTGCTTTGAGGTTCTCAGATGAAAGGTGCTACAGAAATCTGAGGTACTATTAGTGTTTCTAAGGATGGGTGAAGCAGTTTAGATAAACTAAAAACAAACATAAATCTTCCCTCAAAGTAACACTTTTTGTAGTTCTGGTTAACTTATTTTTTAATTTTTTTTTCATTTTTAAGACCTGTCCAATTCCTAACTTCACTTTCAATTTAAATAACCATTTTAGAGCTACACAAGACAAAGCGTACTAACACCTCATTCACTTTCAGCCTCTTTTTCAGAACTTTACCTCTGCTTTAAAAAGTGCACTCAATGTTTCAACCCACATCACTGTTGAAGAAGATAGCCAACTTTTACCTGCGATCCATTATGCAGGCAACTTTATTAGATAAAAAATAACCAGGTCTTGGCTCTTCAGTGAATCTACAGTAATGGAATTAGCAATCAACTGTTATTAGAGAGTTAGCTCCAGTCTCTAATTGTACCAAGTTACAATAACATGATGAGATTAAAATGCAAGCTGTAACTACCATCATCATCTTGATTCTACAGACATGAGAAACAATAGCTTTCAGAGAAGGAAACAATAGCTTGGAGAGATGGGGTTTTCTCCTCTGTCTTAGCGACTGCCTTTGGAATAACACACTTTTTCGTATGTCCAAAGTAGAACACTTAAAAGAATCTTCTGTCTTAAAAAAAATAAAAGAGTTCAAAAGATTGTAATCAAAGTGCTCTGTTACCATGTAAACAGAAGGCAGTCCTTTACATGACAGATAGCTGAAGACTATATAAAAAATGCATTTCTAAAAAGCATAAACACAGAGCACTATTAAAATCATGTCACGACACGTAAAACTTGTACTCAAACAGAAGGTAATTATATCCCAAAAAATTCATGAAAATGCTTGTCCTCATGAAATTCCCATCTTATTTTCTGGGTCAAAACAATATGAATAAGTATCCTAAACAGAAAACTGCAGAAACTGAGCTTTTAATTCTTTTGAGATTTGCCCATCACCATTTATTTCCTTTCCAGACTGAAAATGAGGGAAGGAATGCTGAAACTCTTGTCACCTGCAAGTAAGTACTGAGGGATGTGGGTTCATAAAACGATACGGCTACTCCACTTCAGCATCACTTTATTCAATGCAGACCAAGAGGAATTTTTATTGATTCAGTGCACTTTGGGGGTTTGGCATCTAGTTACAGGTTGTATAACACTACTGTGAGAAACCATTTTTAACCTTGAGTATGCATGACTGCTTAAGACTACTTTTATGTTATGAGGTAACTACACAGGAACAGAGAAGGCTGTGGTCGAAAGGAAGGAAGTCCCAATCTCTGCCCTATATATTCACTATAATTGCCATCTGTGTATAAAAATATGTGCTTGGTTTGACTAAAACCACATAGAACATGCACATTCTTTCGAAAAAGCACGAGAATATCAACATGAAGCAAGATAGTATAATGCATATAGTGTTGCCCAAACATGACAGCGCAATTTGACAAACAGGTAAACACCCATCAGCCTGGAGACTGATTAAACTACAGAGTATTCTACTTAAACGCAATCATAGAAGTCAGATCTGGTGGCTGTACTAGAGTATACCCATCAATCACATGCCACAACTTCCATGGCAAACTGGCTCTATCAGAGCCTGGCACATATTTTTGTTTCCTGTGTTGCCTACTGCTGCCTTTTTCCGCCCTCCCCCACTTTTGAGCGTCAAAACAGAGGCTGGAGGCAGATTTTATAAAGGTAGGGAAAAAGCAAAAACTTTATTTTGGAAGCTTTTCTGAAATATAAACAGGGCAAGGGCAGTCCCTCCCCCCACCTGGAACAAAGGCCCAGTATACAAAAGGTTTGGGTACAGGTAGGGTGTGGGTAAGGAAAAGATGGCAAAAGAAAAAGATCCAAAGATGAAGAGAATGGTGTCTCTCTACCCCATAGCTCTCTATATATGCTGTTCTAACAAAAAACATAGTTTACAAAGATTCTCCAATTAAGGCACAGAATTAAACATTCATCTTTTGGTTGTCACTCTGCGACATTCTGTTCTCAACNGACAGCATGTTCTCAACCCTGGAAGGCTGTAGAGATAGGTGGCTCTATTTTGTCTAGAATATAGGGTATTATTAATCTGAAACAGCTTAGGAATGCTAGCATGGGCTAGGCAAAAAGGCAAAAACAAAAAGCAAAAAGCCCCTTGGCATCACTACCACCATGGACCAGGAATCATTCATACACAGATTTCCATTCATACAGGGCAAGAATCCACCTAGAGCATTCTATTCATTTAAGCCTGTATATGTTCACTAGATATTTTCTTTCAAATATTTATCCATCTCTTGTCTGAAAACTATAATAGTTGCTTCTCGATTGTCTTCCCTAGAAGCTCTACAATATTAATAATGGGTTTTCTAAACCAGCAATTCCTCCTCAATTCCTTCCATACATGGCACTTCAAGTCTTGTCTGTATCTCCTTGTTTTCTGTCCCAGACTAAAGTTCAAAAAGTCTTTAAAGACCCACTCTTTCAATTCCCTTAAAAGTTACACACTTTTTAAGTGGAATCCTTGCTACTTCAATAAGATCTCCTTCGTTCCTAGAGAACTCAGATCTAGTTATTTGGCATACTTGAAATGCCCATATTACTGCATTATTCTAGTTGTACTTTGCTCTGCTTTAACTTTTCTCTCTCAGTATTTTTCCCTCTTTTAAAATAACATGCATTCCTTACACAGACCTAAAATTATTTCCCGCAGCTATTCCAGAAATTTTAAACAGTTATTTTTGCAGTTTAATACAAACAGTATTTATATAATGCTTTCTATCCAAAAAGCTTGAAAAACTTAACACTTTCTGTTAAGTTTTACCATATCTCCATGAACTGCCTCTTTATTTACAACCCTCTTCCCTCTGGGCAAGTAAGACTATATCCACTTTACAGAACCAGAATCTAATGCAGTGGGGACCAGAAAAGCCTATGGGCTGGCTTCACCCTTGGCTGAAGCTCATCTAAGTATGGGCTGCGGCCCAGAATGAAGATCCACCCTTCCTCCTCCTCCCTCCTCTTGGGTCCCTGTGAACAGGGCTCACACAGCCAAACCAGGGAACAGAGGATACAGCTGAAAATAGACCTCTCTGCTTCTGTCAGGTTGCTAACTGTCTCAGCTCAGCTGACCATCCCACCCTGCACTGGTGGTGTCACCACAAGGCAGGGAAAACACATGGCTGAGAGACGAGCATAGCTCCTGTTTCTTCCAGCAGGAGCTCGAACTTAAATGATTCAGATAATTGCAAAACTGCAGCCACAGTGCAGAGACAGGCAGATGGCTGCTCTAAGGAGTCATTAATACAAAATGGAGTCTTATCTCCTGTCTCTTACTCAAGCTGCTTGTTCATTTCTTCCTTGTGCTGGTGCTGAGGCCCACCAGACTTCACAACTGAATTATCACATAACAGCAAGGAAAGCTACAGTGACACAAACCACACAAACATTTATTTTCTGATGATTTAGTGAACAAAGTGCTAGCACACGGCCAAGGCAGGAGCAAGAGAAAAAAAAGGAGAACAATCTCCTCTTCCCAATAAGGAGTGACCCTGGACCAGCATAGTCATCTCATGTAACTTCACACTAAAGGACTTCTGCAAAGGGCTGCAAGCTAGTGTGTTGAGAGAATTAACCAGAAATATGCACCGCCTGTTTAGTGCTGTACTTGCAAACACTTTAGACTTTTATCTGAAATAGCCTTAAAGACCTTCTGTCCACTCACTATTTGCCAGTATTTGTCGACTTCCTACTTTTTTTCTCAGCCTCTTAGTTTTTAATATCTTACAATTCACCAACTAAACTCTGCTGAGTATGTGCTGACTCTAACAGTCTAGTGAGAGTTACCCAAACTCTGAAACACCCTATTCTCTGTGTATAAATCCCCTTCAACTTCCTTGACTGTTTTATCTTTCACTCAATTTCTTCAACATATTTCTCATAGTAAAATGCTGTTCTCCTTTTAACTTTTTCACTAGAATTGGAATTTATGCAGCTTTACTTTCTGTTACAATCATGTCTTTCCTTAACACAGCTCTGAATTTCCAGTCTTCCCCTTGGAGCTAATTGTCCGCAGATTCAGTTTGTTCCCTCTGCTAGGGAAGAAAGGCCATCTTTTTCCAAACCCAAGAATGGGCAGTAGTTGTGTTGCACACACCACAACAGAACCTCATTCCAAGAATACCACACGCACAAGTCAATAGAAACCATACAGCTAGCAAATGACATATGTATTGTAACAAGAAGCTGTCATAGTCTGTAATGGTTGCCTCCATTAAAAATGTGCTACAAGCATCACACCATAAGCTTTAAACTTAATTTCACCTTCTCTCTATGGGGTCTCCATCTTACATTCAGATCTAATCAGACTGTGTTAACAGACAGTGCTGAATGAAAAATCATTTAAAAAGAGACAGAATAGGAGATGAGCAATATCCTCAGTAGAAGGACTTGATCCCATGAGGTTCTAAATGCCCAGAAGTTTTAATGTGAGGGTACCAACTGAGCAGTAAATGAATGTACTGCTTCAACAACAATATGTCACCACTGATGTGAACAAAGGTTATATGCCAGGCTATATAGATAGATCTGCTCCTATGAATCTCTAGAGACTCATCTTACAGGAATGTTTTTCCAGAAAACAGGAGATAATCTCTTGCCTACATGACACAACCACTCACACAACAGCAGTTGTGAAAACCCCTCAGCATTGCTCCAGCCATGAGAACTTGTGGTCGCCCTTAACTGTAAACTCTTGACCAGTCCTAAAGCATTGAAGAGTGATACAACTGCATAAAGACAGACACACAGGCTTTTGCAGGTCTCTTCAGAGAATGAGATGCACATTTCTTAAAAGTAAGATAAGAAACCCTTTTTATTTTTAGTGTAGGAATGCAATGTATTTTATATTATGTTTAATATTGGGGCATATTTAGCTTACTGTACTTTCTTACACCATCATGCAAAGAACAAAACTCCAAGGAGAATGTCATTCCTTCAGCTTAAGAAGCCCCCAAAATCCAATTTTAATGCATTACTACTAAGAGGACAAATTGGCTATTCTGTCAACAAAGAACACCAAGAAGTCGACTAGTCTTCTTACAAGATGGGCGAAGATGAAATGTGATGAATATGCAGCTGATGAAGGAAATGTATAGTGAAAACTCTTCAGGATGGTACTCAGTCTGCTAGCAGAGGGCTCTGCCTTGCCAGCTGCCAGAGCTCAAACAAAGTCTTTGATGAAATCACAACTACCCTTGTCTCATTTTCACAAAAAAAAAAAAAGAGGGAGACTGTGGACAGTTTAATTATCACAGAACCATTACCATCAGCGGCAGTTTCATAATCTTGAAATGCTGCCATTCTCAAAAGCCATTTGCCTGAAAAAAATCCTTAAAACACAAGAGGCTGTCATACTGTCCAAACAATAGAGCAATTCTTATACAATCAGACGCCACAACTAATTATTCAAAACAAAAACACCCCCCCTATTTTTAAACAAGGGAACAAAGGATGTAAATTTTATCCAGAAATATTAGATTTTAAAAGGAGTAAAAATATCCAAAAATCAAAACAGATGAACACTGTAGACCTGCCTTTCTTTCATGCTTGTATGTGCACAAAACTGATTCTGTATTAAAGGAATGAGTACATACACTGTTTATGTTCCTAACAAATGCAATAAAAAATAATAAGTAATAAAAGCAAACTGTAGGAGCTGTTTCGGTCACTTTCACTTACATTTCAAAGGAATTGCCTGCTTCATTCACGCTCTATCTTATTCAGGTTAATCAAACTGTATTTTATTTTTTCTTTGGCACCTATAAAGATTGCACCGATAAAGTGCCTATTAAGATAAGTGTTTCAATGTTCTTTCTTCTTACTATTAGTCACAATTTCCTAATGCTGATATTTTGCCAGGAAGACGGAGGAAGCAGATACAAATGCAAGTGATTAGTATGTGTATGAGTGCCTTGACACACAGTTTTGGTCACTTACTAATACAAATACTGAGCTGGCCTAAGGGCATCTTTGTGTCATTTTCCATTAATAGAAACGTATGAATCCTTTGTAGCAAGTTGCTACTAAGCATTATGTCCTTGACTTCTAGCGAGTTAACTTTTCAAACATCTGATGTTTGTTATTCATTTTGTACAGCATTTGGACGTTCTAAAAACTTCAGTAATCAAAGCAATATGCGCATTGGAGAATGTTCTTTTTGTTAGTCTGTACTGGTCATATATCAATCATCTGACTATACAGAGACTGGACTAAGTTCAGTTTATTTTTCTTTTATGAGACAGATCCATATGTAACAATTATATATGCAAATAGTGCCCAAACACATGAGAAAAAACCAACACAGACAGATGGCAAAATCCTCAGCCAGTTGACTTGAGTAGGGCCAGAATTACATTCCTAAAATTTTGGCTACAGAAATCCTGTTTGAGAAGGTAAAAGGAGTCCAAAATGATGGAGTTTATGAAGAGGAGACTCAGAGACTGGAATAAAAACACACTGCCAAGATAGGAAGACAAGTTAGGAATAGCTAGAGAGGAACTGCTGCATGAAAAGTGTAAGTACAGCTGAAAGTCTGAAAGGACAGTTTGAAAGCAATGAAATGAGGATGAACATGGGTGATTCAGGCAGGAGACTAATTAATGAAAGCAAATAAAACCAGTGGCTGTCAATAGCAGAAGTGATTGAAGAGATGTATCTACTTTGCAATACAGTTTATTTGACATAAACGAGTGGGAGGAATCTGGTTATTAGTTGTCAGAAGGGGTCCCAGACAGGCAGGGGGGTTTCAGGAGAAGTGCTTTAGGCAGATCAGTAGTGGGTTCAATCCAAATCTGAAGTGGGCATACAGATCAGACTTCTCACTTCTGATAGCCCTGCACTCGGAGGTGAAGCTCACAGCCTGGTACATACGGAGAACGGATGCAACAAAGGCAAGCAGAACCAGTCCAAGGCTTGAACACAATCAAGTGAATCAAGTGACAGGAGCAGACTACAGAAGAAAAAAGGCTTGCACCTGGAGGCTCTGAACACCGTAAGTGGCAGCTCCTGTTTCTAAGGTGGCTGACCTCCACTAAGACTCAAAGAAATCCTTTGGAAGAAATCCAAAAGCATTTCTGCTGCTACAGGAGGGCCCTGGTACTTGCGGTCACCTAGTGTCCAAGGGAATGTTTCTCTGGCTGACCTGAAATGAGAAGAAGGCAGAAAAATTTGCTCCACTCTTCTGACCTGGCTGCTTTTCCTGGAGTCTCTTAAAACAGTAGCAAAGATGTGTAAGGCAGCTTCTACAAAAATACATCCGTGAGGATCCATGGAAACCAGTTACTGTAACCAAGACATGCCTTCCTTGATTTTAGCTATATATTTTCTAGCTGCATCAGAAGAGGAAAAATGCTTCTTCCTCCTTCACTGCCTGCTTTTTATTTTTTTCCCTACCAAACAGAAAATTAACATATAAAGTTATTTGGGAAAGGTGTGCTGCACTATGTACATTATCTTTATAGGACACCTAACAGCCCATGAGGAATAACTTTGAAGATGGCTTTAGCTCACATCCACATCCAAGTAATTTTTGCACAGCTGAACTCAAAGGTGACTTCCATGACGTCTCCTTCCACTGCCAGTGCAACTTTCAGCTCTGCTCCTAGCCAAACAACCATGTCTAGAGCAAAATGTTTTAAATTCCGTATAGAGGTAAAAGCAGGGAGAAAAATAATCCCTTCAATGCCATAGAATCAGTTAGGGAAGGGATAAATTACAAAACAAATTCTAGATGTAACTAGAGTTGAAGTGAGGTGAACTAGTAAACCAGCAAGATACTGCTGGCGTCCTGTGAGACATTTCCATAAAGTCTAACTTTTTTCTTTTCCTCCTTAGAAGACACACAAAAAGGCTGTTCAAGCAGGATGCGGAGCCCTAACTAACACAGTTAGGAACACAGACAAACACTTGGGAGTCTCAGTGGCTGCCACTACACAAACAGGGAAAGCAGACTGGTGTGGTAAGAGATTACCTAAACGTGTGGCAAAGAACTTGGATCTAGCAGCCACTGCATCAATGTCACCTGCAAGAAGGTTTCTGGGATACTCTGCTTGGCAGTTTGATTGGCCCTACGCTGAATCAGAAAGCACAGTGATGTTTGTGTGCCTGGGTGTATAACTTTAACTAGAGCAGGTAAAACACTATGCAAAGAACATCTCAACAATCCTGATAACAATGAATTTACTGAATGTAAAATAATATAACATAATATAGGTGAAACATAATTTAGACCATCAGTCTTCTACAGAATCTACATATGTGCTATTTGAATTTATAGACAGCAGGAAGAAAGATTATTTGGAAGGCTACCACATTAAACAACAGAACAAATGCATAAAAAGTATGCATCCTTTATTTGGTACTTGGCATAAAACTGAACGGAGGGAGAAACACCGCCATACATTGTTGACAGAACAGGAATGTATTTAACACTTCTTCGATCTTATATAAATAGTAAGCTTATTCTATGAAGATTTATGACACTAATTCCACTAGATTATTTATTTTAAATGAGGTATTTAAATCAATTCACAAATGGATTGTTCCACGCCAACTTGGAGAGCTCACAGGCACTGTACAAGGATTTTAACATAGTAGCCCTTTTGGCAGGGGAGGGGAAATAGTGGTGTTTTTCCTTCCCCACCAAAAAAGACTTTTCTATTAGAAATATAAACTCAAATCCAGGGTGACAGCTCATCTCTCCCTAAATCTAGGCATGTTTTTTTAAAAAGCCTATGAAATTATAAAGAGTTAGGAATTATATACAAAATAAAAATATGACAGAAAGGGAAGCTTTCATCTCTCATGGAAGCAAAGACTGTTTTTGTTGATACATATGGAAAAAATTAGGCCCAATTATATGTTGTGCTTTGGCACCGGGGTTCCAACTTCACCACAGGCTTATTTTTTTCACAGATATACCATTACAGCCAATTCTACCCTTGAACATTTGAACTCAAACTTTGGAACACGGGCATTTTTGTTGCTAGATTACTTGTACCCTGGATGAAATGCTCTGTGTTACTGTTGCACTATATTTAGAAGTTAAAAAAGGGTTATCTGTATAGACTTCAGAGAACATATAAAAATATAATATGCTTAAAACATCTTGTGAATAAGGCACACTTTATTGCAGGATAAAATCTCATTTTATAAATTAGATTGTAGAGAGGTTGAATCTGATGCGGTAAGAGACAGAATAATAGAGATAATCTGAGAGACAGAGGAAAAAAACACCTTAAATAATATGTGTAACTTTTAACCAGGAGAGATGATGGAGAGGGAGCCATAATGAAGAGAAGATCGTAAGACTCAAGGTAAAGACAGAAAGGACATGAAGGGGAAAATAGACATAAAAAGCTGAGGTTTACAGATGAAGATTGTTATGAGAATTGTATTAATTGTCACTTAGGAATGACAATGAATAAAACTCAGAAATAGGAATCTTTAATTTGTTATCAGCAGTCTATTAAAGGCCTTGAAAAAAACAAATTTTCATTACAGTTCTGCAGCTTTTTTGGAAATGGTGATATAGTTTACAAATCAAAACAGTCTGAAAAATTACTAGTCCTAATTAATCCATAAGCACCTCTATGGCTAAGTTCTTATAAAAGCTTAATGAAATTTTATTACTTGACCAGAGAACACAGACACAGCTATCTTAAAATTCTGCATTAAATAGATCTGTCTGCAATACCTGTGAAGATCATTAGTCATAGCTGTGCTAAAGATACAAGCTTCCCAAAGATCACAGGCATAAGCAAACATGGCCAGGTTGTCTATAACCTGGAAGAATAAAATGTCAGTGCAGTCAAGCCAACAACTGTCTATTTGTGGTATTTTCTAAATGCCTAACACACCTCGATATACAATGTCACCCAGTTGAAATACTATAACAATAATTGGTTCTTCCTGTACTTAGACAAGAATGAACATTATGCACAGAAAATGGAGAGGGACATAAAGGACAAGGGAGAAATATTAAATGGAAACATAATGCATGTACTGAATACTAATAACTTGAGCTATTGTGGCTTACTGGGAAGGGTACTGAAATTTCCCCCTTGTGTAGCAAGGGTTGCTGCAGAACTAGGAAAGAATTCTTTTCAAATGGAATAATTTTGATAACAACTAAATGAACAGAACAGGAAAAATTTCTACAGATTCAGATGTTTTAATTAAGCCTTAAAACAACCAGAACTTCTTTAAGAATCAGGAAATTATGTATCCTAAATAAAGTTTACTCACTTTAGAAACAATGGGAGAAAACCTGAAAGTGACTAAACATATCCAACATTTATCCAGTATTTGGATAGACAGGGGCTTTTTAAACATGTTTTTCTGATGCTTGTTTCAGACACGTAATTTATTTTCCTCAAAATTAATATTGTCCACAAACAGCAACAAAAGAAAACACCAATATTGTTAAGTAGGTTGTGAACTTTAATGGTTTGTTTGAAATGAACTCCAGCCATCTTGAAAATACCAAAGATGCTTTTGTGAATACAGTGCCCCTTCCAGTCTTTCACGGGAAAATACATCTACTGTTGGTATCTGCAATCTTGACAGTATGGATAATCACATTCTGATAAGATCATGTTGTCTGGGCACTGCAAAATTACATACTTCTGTAGTCTGCTACAGGTTTTTCATTACATGCACGAAGACAGGAGTAAGCTGCAATGTCTGAAGCAATTCACCTATCAGGCTGATGTCACATTTTCTCCAGATTATTCAAATAAAATTTGTAACTAAACCCCACAGTTTGAAAAACAGACTTTAACATGAACTTTTTAAGATTTTAAAACTGGTGTTTCAAAACCAGTGGAATACATATGAGAGGAACAGAAAAAAAACCCTCAAAAAACACAAATATGTGGCCTTTTAACAAATCTATTGTTTATTTCCAGTTTTCTATATTCCAATATTCCCACTTCCCAAAAACTCTACTAAGGAGTTTATGCTTTCATAGAATTTTGACTGCCTTAAATTAGGAATAAAAATATTATAATGAAGGAAGAAACAACTTCATCAAGACAAAATTAATTGAATTGTTATTATATATTTGATCTGGCACACCAAATTTAAAAAGCACCAACTATCATTATTATCTCTTATCTCCAGCCTTACTGATTCTTCTTCAAAACTTATAGCAGAAAATCATACATACTTTTGTAGAAATATTTTTCACTAACTAAAAATGGGATAACACAGTAAAAAGTTATTTATAAAGTCAGTAATGCATCCTTTAAAGGTGTGTACTCACATTAGAGCAGCCACATTCTCTTACAGCACTGATTATTGATTCAGTGGTATTTGAAAAAAAAAATCCCATTTTACACTTTATGTTTCCTGGAAAGTTTCCTAGGATAGCTTCTCACGAATGATGCTTCATTTAGTAAGAGACCAAACCTTCTCACAGCGGTTTCACAATGCACAACGAGAATGATGCTGAGCCTGAAGAAGCCTAAGGCAGTCAACCCAGACAGTGCTGTGGAGTGCCAGGTATATTTCACAGAGTGGCACACGTAACACAATGGCTGTGGGAGTAGTGTAAGTCTCTCCACACGCCACTCTCACTTTTGGAGCAAAAGTTGTGGGATTTTTTTTCAACAAAATCTTCCTATTCTGTTCACATGATGAAATTAAGCCCCGAAGAAACATCACACTACTGCCACAGAAGTGAGGCAGTGATTCACTGACTGGATTAGCCACATGCATCTGGGTTCTTTCAGGGAAGTTAAAGTGATTAAACAAAAAAGTTTGAAGACTAAATGCATTAAACAACATTTGCTACACCTTGTGAGCGGAGTATTTTTAGCAACCTGATGGCACACTCTACTGTCGTCTTAATTCTGGAAGGAAACCCTTCACAAGGGCATCCATCCAATTTTGGTTTATGTGCTTTATTTCTCAATCTTAAATAAATTCACTCTCACTTTCTTAATCATCCCTCTATACACAAGCACTCTGGAAACAATTCACTGCAATCCTTTTCCTTTCCTCTGTCTCCACAGAGAATTATAAAGGCCACAGTTTTGAAGAAAACACAGTTTATGAGTCAAAAAGACTGTTTGGGGAAATACAAAGTAGATGACAGATGTGTAATACAATATGGAACTTGCATATGTGTATGTAGGGACATACAGGTTAAATTATTGCCTGATGGATTTCCCATGGCAGCAAAATATAGGCAGTCATTCTGACCTTTTAAAAGTTGTTCATTGGTGCTCTGGTGCTGAAAAACAATCATTAAAAATTATTTTCTGTAGTAAACAGATGGCTCACCTTTGCAAAGGAGCTCTCAGATGTTCAACAGCATGCATAATGACTCCTGTATTTCCTTACATCCCACCTGCTGGTCACCAGGCAAGGAGAAAAGAGAAATAGCTGTAGCGGCCCTAACTCTGAGTAGACTCTTGCTGTCAGCCTTTTGGGTTTAGAACAGGTATGTATAAATTTATGACAGCTATTAGAGGAATGATTTTGAACACTACAAAGAAGCAAAGAGATCTATACTGCTCATGTACATTAGGTTATCTAAATCTCTGTTAAGTTGGTGAAAGGCAATCCAAGAAAGTAATACATTTTTATTAGACACATCTTTTGAGAGTTTTGCCTGAGTAACATTCCTTCTTTTCGGCCTGAGCAGGAAGCCAAAATTCAGCATCCTTAGGGTATTTCTACTACAAAGAAAAAAACGAAAAGAAAGTTGCATGTTTCTTTGAAGCAACTTCTCACTAACAAAGTTATTTGCCTTTCACTCCAGATTTGGCCTCATCTTAGCTCAGTCTTTGCTTTCTTCTGAGGCTCAGTTTGTACAACTGTGTGTCTCACAATGCTCCGCAGGCTTGGTTTGTTTGTCTTCCCTGTATTTCCACAGAGAGAGGGAAGGCTTATCAGGAGTTCTGATGGGCAGCTCTGTGAAGATTTGGCCCCAAAGACAAGCTACAAGCCTGCTACTGGTTCTCAGTACTCTTTGGGCCTGCTGGTTTGTGCCACCACATTGCCACTGCTGGTGCCACCAGCACTGGAGTAAAGCGTCCTGTGCGGAAGTCACATTCTTTCACTTGCTTAGACATCTAAGCATGTGGTCAATATTCAGTAGGACTCCTGAGACCACACACATTTTGCTAAGAGTTAATGTTAAGTAGCAAAATATATCTGTATCTTGGCAGGAAACAACTTTCACCCCACACCTGTAGCTGATTCTACAGAAGTTTTACTGCTTCTTAAGCTGAATTAAGTCTTAGATTGCAATGTAATAGCAGTATCATAAAAAACCTACCAAACAACAAAGTCAAGGGTTAGGATTTAAGTTTTTGATTGGATTCAGAAAAGTAATGTTGAAGAACTGTTCTAAGATGTAAGATTTTGGGGCAAACTCAAGAGAAATATAATTATCTTGAATTCACAAAAGTAAAATGGAACACTTGCCAAACACACTGCACCACACAACTACAAAATAGAGCACTTGCTGTCAACCAAATGATATCCACAGTTCAGACTGAAATTAGCCACAAACAAGTCCACAGCCCAGCTCTGGAAGACACTTTCCATCTTCAGATATGCTCATTGAAGCTCAGACACTCTCATAAATATGTGTAAATATTGCAGCAGTTTTTAGCTACTACCCAAATCCTCTTATTTCACTGAAATTGACTGAAATCTGGATGGATCAAGGAGGACATTTTTTGAATTTATTGGGGGGGGGCAGGTGACAGATTGCATACACCTTATTTTGAAATGAATGCAAGTTTACCTTTGATGTCTAGTATCAGCAATGTATTTTTTCAGATTTTCTGTAATTAATGTATCTATACACATGCACAAAAGCAGTATTTTGGTCGTGGATTTACTAATTCTTTAAAGTAGACAAACTCAATTTTTTAAGCTAACACTACCCCTTTGGTATGGCTCTGGTACAAGACTACTTAACTAATCATTTCATTTTAATGATGTAATGAAAATACCACAAGGCTGTCCTTACAGTCCTAATTACTACTAAAGGGATCTATGAGGATACTTTAGAATATATTCATCCTGTACTCTGTATACCATAAATTCAATTAGCAAGCTATATGTTCATACTTAGATTAATATACTTTAGAGACATTAATTCTTCATTAGTGACAGGTATACTAAATACTTCATTCCTGTTTGTACCAGTTGCTACCCTAATTATGATTTATTCCAGGGATTAATTTCAAGACTTTGATGTAACATAAGATTACCATTGAGTAGCAAATAGAAGCAAGATTTAACAGTACATATATTTATCGTTCTCAAGAAGTTAATATGAACAAGTCTATCTAAAATAAAAATATAGTCTGCTTTTCCAGACAGCAAATGTGTAAGCTAGATGCAAGAGCAGAATTTTAACCATGAAACTTTTTTGATTTCTTGCTTTATTGTCCCAGCTCAAGCATTTTCCTATGTACTACATACCTCATGTCTCCGTGTTTTTTTTAGATTTAAATTGTACTTAATTTTAAAATGCTCCACACAAAAGGACAAGTTTAAACATTCTAAATAATGAAATTAGATCCATAGGAATTTTTGAGGCAATTAAAAAAAACTATGCCCCACATATGGGGTTTTATAAAGTTAGCCTAAGTTCTTCTCCGAAGAATTGTTAGAGTAATTATCTTCCTCCCAAACTTCCTCTTGCCAGAAGGAGTCTGAATATGCTCTTAAAAATGAGCAGACTGATTATTAACTATAATATTCAAGATCAACATTAACAACTACATTATTTGAGACTGACATTCTTGAAGTAGATTTGCCTTTTCTGAGTCTTTTTTCAACCTGTCAAAAAAGAAACCATGGGTTCTTTTCATTTCACTGCAAGTGTATAAAAGCCACATTATTTCACTGTCCACCAGCACAGATTTCTTTTTCTCTTTTTCTCTATTTATAACTGAAAACAGATGAACTCAATAAAACATAAGTCCACAGAATTATGGCTTCCTTTATTCTAGTGGTGAAGAAGTTATACATAATTGACACATAATTTTATCTAGTGGTTTAAACTTTCTCTTGAAATAAAAAAAGGAACCACTCTGTTTAAAAACCGATGGTTTCATTTCAGTTCAATCCATCATATTTTTTGATGCTAGTAAATGTGGATTAACTAAACAGCACTGACCTACTACATTGCTTGATGCTCAGAGAAGCTTCTCTATTTCAGACTCAGAACTAAAGTCCACACTATTACAGTGGACTAGGACAACAAGTAGCTTATCAATATAAGGACAGGGTGGCTTACGAAGATGGAGGCCAAATTCTCCTTTCACAATAATGATGTCAGGAAATCAAATCCCATTCAACAGAAAGCAGAACTTTTCCCTCTGTAATGTCAATACAATATTAATGAAATTAATCTATCTATACATTTCACTGTTATACATCAAGTTTTACTTCAGGCATATACTAGAGCTTAACATTTTCGTTTCCTGCCAGCACTCAGATGGCAAAAACTGCTTTGTATTGTCATTTGGTTATTTCTGGGTAAAACAATCAATTACCGAATCTTTACGTGCTCATGAGTAGTTAATAAATGCCAATTCTAAAAAGTGACTGACACAAATATATGGCAGTGCACTCAGTTTTGGAGACACTAATAAAGTAAAAAGTGTCGTGGTTTTGCTAGTCCTG
>WBMZ01007073.1:19389-48774 GCA_013400975.1 Atrichornis clamosus | reverse complement strand
CACCAGGCTGGTGAGAACCGGGGGGACCGGGGCCGTGTGTAGGGCCGGGCGGCGACAGGGAGAGAGGGATGCCGGGGCCACCCGTGTGAGCGCTCTGGGACAGGAGGTGGTTCTGCCCCTCGGCGCTGCTGTCGCGACACGGGGATGCTCGGGGCTGCTCCCTGCCCGTAGCCGCCACACGTGGGTGCTCTGGGACCCTCCTGCCTTCTGTCGCGACATGCGGGTACTCAGGGACACCCTGTGCCATGACACGTGGGTGCCCTGGGCCCCCCGGCCTGGAACGCTGAACTCGAGGCTTTTTTCACTTTCCCTTCTCTGCTCCGTCTCCCGTGCAGTGGAATGAGATCACCAAGTACTTCCGTGCGGGAATGCCGCTGAGGAAGCACCGGCAGCACTTCAGGAAGCACGGGAGCTGCTTCACCGCCTCGGAAGCCGTGGATTGGCTCCATGAAGTGCTGAGGAACAACAGCAACTTCGGGCCCGAGGTGACCAGGCAGCAAACGGTGCAGCTCCTCCGGAAATTCCTCAAAAACCACGTCATCGAGGACATCAAAGGGAGGTGGGGAGCTGAAAATCTGGAAGACAACGGTGCCCTGTACAGGTACTGAGGTTAAAACTATTCCGTGGCTCTTCAGGGGGAGAATTTGGTTTTAAAGTGCTCAGATTTGCAAAAATAACTTGGGCCAAAAATTTCATTATTAGCATCGTTTTGCTCTTCTCAGTGTTTGACTTTGCTCTGACTCACAGTATAGCCCACACATCCTGTCTGTGTCCATGCTTTTCACTGGAATACACGTGCACTCCAGGGCTTTGGAGGGGAGCCAGAGGGCTTTGTAGTAGCTCCCTGCTGTGTTTGCTTCTCTTGGACTTTCTACACAAAGTCTAAGTGGGAAACAGAGCCAAACAGCTCCAAAGTTAAAGGTATTAATGGTCCTCACTTCTCAAATTCTGGGCTCAGTCTGTGCCAACATTTTCAGCTTGGCTGTGGCCTCAAGAAAAGCAGCCCAAAGCTAATTTATCATATGATAAATTTACAAAAAATCAGTGTTTTCCTTCTTGTTTTCCTGACTCTCTTCACAGTTTTATGGAGTCACAAAGGTATGGAATCATAGCTTTTGTTTTGCTCAAGTAATTTATTTTATTTATTCTAAATGTATTTGACATATCTCCTATTCCTCACAGATTTCCTCCCATGTCTCCAGTTAAACCTCTACCAAGCCCACCAAGAGACAACTTGGAAAACTTCTCTGGAGACAAGGAAAAACTTCTTAAACTGCCCAGTTCCTCCAAGAAGGCTTTGAAAAAACAGGAGTTCCTGCGGTCTCTGGTGATAACTTCTGTTCCTTACAGAATTGCAGTTGTATTTATTGTCTTTATTCTTTTAAAAAGTCAAATTAGAATCTTTTGGTGACACTGGTCTGTTGTGGCATTTTCCCTTCTAGCTTGAGAAATAATTCGGTAGTAAAGAAATAAAGAAATAAATTGATATGAAAGGGGGTTGGGGGTTTTTTTGGGTTTTCTTTGTTTTGTCTTGGTGCTGAATTATCCCTACTAAGGGATTTTAAAGTATTGGGAGGGCTGGAGGGTGAAGTTCTAGAAATGATCTTCATAAAATGTCCTTGTTGAAACTGAAGGTATTTGTGGGGACAAACAAAAGGCACAAATCATTTAACTGGTCAGCTTTTTGGAAAAGATGGAATGTGTGTGGCCCTTGATTCATCTGAGATTTGTGTGCATAAATTCAGAATTGGCATTTCAGTCCTAAAGGAGGATCATTCACATCTGGATTTGAGATGTTTCTACCTTTTAAATTGCTGATTTGGGGATTGACCGGGGGTTTTTTTTTCATAGTGTCCTCTTTTTGTTCTAGTTGTGTGCTTGCATTTCAGTTACTCCCTGGATCCTGTGGAACTTCATGTTCCACAGAATGCCCTAAACTTCTGATTCCAGTTTTTACTTAATTTTTAATTACCTTAAGAGGCTTCTTTATCTTACAATATAAACCACTCATTTTCAGGAAAACTTAGCAAAACCAAAACCTGTTGTAAAAGAAGAGAACAAGGAACACATGCTGCAAAGGAGGGAAATTAGCCAGGAATATGTGCAAGAAACATGGAGAAATATCATCCTGATCCAGTAAGTAATGAACTACACAAAGCACCTTCTCATTTAAGTCCTTTAGCTGTGAAATGGCCCAATCAATTTGGTTTTAATTCTTAAAATTACGTTTTAAGTTGAATATTTTTACTGACTCTTACTTACACAAGTTTCCTAATGTATTTATTGATTTAATTATTTTATTGATTCCCTAACATACTTATTCCCTAATTGTATTTATTGTAACATTGGATTGCTGCATTTGAGGAATTTTTGATTATGTGCTGTTGCTGAAGTGTCTTTTAAATGCCACAGGTGCTCTTCCTTATGGATTGTTGCTGTTTCTCCCAGGGAAAATGTTCCTCAAATTGTCCTCCTGGAAGTGAGAAATTATTAAACAGCACTTTAGGTTATCAAGCACCTGGTTTTGAATAAATATGGAAAATTTCTTTTCCTTCCTTCCTAGCAGACCTTTCAGCCAACTCCTGCTCTGTCCCTCCCCACAGTTTGCAAACCATTCTGGGCCTGCCATCCCTGGAGGAGGTTCTGCAGCCAGCCCAGATCATCCCTGACTTTGTCATGTACAACATGAGCAACACCAGCCAGCACGGGGTGCTGGTGCTGCAGAACAAATCAGGTGACATTTACTGGCCTGGCTTTGCTTTGAGGTTTTGTACGGCCTAATTAAAACAAACACTGAATAGTAATTAATGGATTTCGTAGTCTGTTGTTGGCGCTTTTTTCCCAAACCACAGCGCAGCTCAGGGATTGTAAATCCCATCCAATCCCCCCCACCTTTCACTACCCCAGGGTGCTCCAGCCTGGCTTTGGACACTTCCAGGGATCCAGGGGCAGCCCCAGCTTCTCTGGGCACCCTGTGCCAGGGCCTCCCCACCCTCACATCCAAGAATTTCTCCCCAGTGTCCCATCTTATCCCATCTCACCCTGCCCACCTTCATCTTAAAGCCATTCTCCCTTTTTCTATCAAAATTACAGTGTAGCAATATGTGAAATGAATTTTAAATTCCATTTTTTGTATTGAGGTGTTAATACATGTGCCACTGTCTGTACTGCTCATTAATTGTTTGGGCTCAGCTCTAAGTGATGCCCTGTTTGTATTTCAGAGGACCTCCCTCACTGGGTGCTGTCAGCTATGAAGTGCTTGGCCTACTGTAAGTCACCAGAGAGCTCTTGAGTTCCAGAAACCTGTTTTGAGAGTTGAAAGTGAAATATTTGTGTGGGTGAAATCGGTTGTGCTGTTTCAGTTCAGAAAAGGGGTAAAATCTGTGTGTGGTTTCTTCTGGTGTAGTTTTTCAGGAGGAAAAGGGATTTTACTTTTCTATTTCCTGGCTTTGAGCTGGACCAGAACATCTCCTACACTTCACATTAAACTGGGGAGATCAGTTTTCTTAGGTTTTTTTAATGGCCAGCTACAAATGAGTTAAGTGAGTGCCTCTCCAAGGAAATCAGAGATAAGGAGCTCTTTTTCCCTGTGGTGGTTATAGGGTGAGTTTCCTCTTGCTCAAGAATCTTGAACTCCCTGTGGGAAAACTGGGATCACTGTCCTTCAGAAATGAAGGAACATACTAAGGGTTGGTTATTATTTTGCTGAGGAACTTGTAAAGACTATAAACTAATTTTTTTTTATTTTCTTGGTGTGGAAGAGCTTCTTGAAACAGCACAACTCCTTCAGTGGCTGCCTGGAATACCTGACACTATTTTTGCTTACAAATGGCACCAAATCCAATATTTATGGATTGCTGACATGATTCTTTTCTTGTGAATCAAGAATAAACTTAGGTTGATTTTCAAAAATGTCTTTTATAATGGAATTGTGGATTTTTGGTGTGAATTTTCTTTCGTCCCCTCTTTTCAGGGCCCAGAAGCAATGACATGAGCCAGGCAACCTACAGTGGGTTTGAGAGGGATGTGTTCAGAACAGTGGCTGATTATTTTCTCAGTCTTCCTGAGCCATTGCTCACTTTTGAATACTATGAACTCTTTGTCAATATTTTAGGTATGTATGAATTTAGAAATAATCAGTGAGGCTGTGGGTTTGTATCAGCTGGGGAACAGATCTGGTTCAAAGCAGAGCTTTGGCCCCCTGATCTGTGTGGGAGCCTGAATCTGAGGAGGATCATCAGTGCTCCATCCTGTGTTCATTGAAATGTAGTTCTGTCTGATGATTTCCTGTTTAAATTGCTGCCTGAGCTCACATTCTAAATATTCAGTAACTTCAAAATATGCTTGTTCTGTCTGTTCCTGACCATTGCTGTGTAACCTGCCTTTATTCCTGCATGTTGGTTGCAGTTACCTTCTTAAATTGCTTTGGGACTGAGCTAAAGTCTTCTGAATTAATATCTTACCTTTGTTGTCCTCTCTGCCCAGTTAGCAGCTCTCTGAACTGGTTCATTTTCCTACCACTTGCATCTTAACATCTCTTTCATTTTCTGATAGTTATGTGTGGCTGCATCCCAATTCCAGCTCTGTGCAGTGGAAAACACTCTGTCCAGGAGGAGGGATGTGACCCCCAGCCTTCTAAAACTCCTCACCTGAACTCCTTCAAGTCAACTGAGTGTCTTCTCCTCAGCCTGATCCTCAAAGAGCCTGATGTGAAGAAGAAGAAGAAGAAGGGTGAAGCTTCTGGAGTTTCCATGGAAGAGCCAACTGTCCAAAACCAACATGGAAGGAAGTGGCAGCAACATAAACTGACACATCAGCAAGGGGGTGCTGGGAACCTGATAGGAGGGAGCTGCCAAAATCTTGCGGGCTTCAGGAATGAACAAGATCCACCTGGATTTAGGACAAGGTGTTATTCTTTGGAAAGAATCGAAGCTGCTGCTCCACGTGTGTGTAACACAGCAGGATGTGATTCCCTGAGGAGAAGTGGTGTGAACACCCTCGCAGGAAATGGAGAGCAGTCCCTGCTGGGTGGGCACAGAGCTGATCCTGAGCTGGAGCTGCGCTGGGGTGACTCGGGGCAGACCCATTTCCCTGGCAGCAGGAGAGTGTCTGTCCCAGCTCCCCGGGATCAGGAGCTGCTGGAGGACAGCCATGGATCAAAGCTAATGCACCCCTCTCTGAGCTTGCTGGGCAAGAGGAGCTCCAGGAGCTGCACTTCCATTCACACACCAGTGGCTGAAATCACCGTGAAGCCAAGGCCTCAGCTCTGTGGACAAGGACAACCCAATCCCTCCGTGGCCATCAGGCCCGAGGGTTCTGACATCACCATCCAAAAGAGGCTCTGCAGAAGCAGCACAGAACTCTCAGAATGCTCCTTTCCCCCCTCCCCTTGTGTGTTGGCTGGCACAAGTAAGAGGCTTTCCCCAGCATGTTGTACTGCCTTGTTGTGTGGCCTCACTAATCCCTGCTTCCCTCACCTCTGGCACTCCTGCTAGGTTTGTTCATATGCACAGAACGTGGATTTGTGGGGTTTAAAAAAACAAACAAACCTGCTTGCTACATTGTTTAAATTGCTGTAGCTCTGCTAACAACCAGCTGTAGTATCTGTGGAGGGTGAGCTTGGTGTGTCAGCAGTTGGCCTCTGTTCAGGTAAGTGATGAGATCCTGCCCAGGACACTGAGGGAGGCAGGGAATCTGCACACACCTGCCTCTTGGAGATGTCTTTTTCTGCTCTTTGAAGCATTATTTTCTGGAAATAACGCTGGTGTCATTCCTTAATTGAGTTATGGTCCTAATTGCACCATAATGAAGTTGAAGATGACCACACAAACCAAGGCCTTTACATTATTTACTGTGTTACAGCTGATTTCTCTGAAACATAAACAACCACCTTGAAAAATGGGACACTTCTGGTACTGAGATACAAATCTGCTGCGAGTTGGTTCAGGTTTTAATGCCAGGTGTCTTTGTGGTTAACCTGCAGATCTGCTCCAGCCTCACCTGGAGAGGATTGCAGTGGAAGCTCTGCAGATCTGCTGCTTGCTGCTCCCACCTGCCAGTCGCAGGAAGCTGCAGCTCCTGATGCGCATGATGGCCAGGATCAGTGGGAATGTGGATATGCCACGGCTGCACGATGCCATGGGCACCAGGTCCTTGGTAAGAGAGGGAAAATCCCTTCCTAAAACAATGCAAATGATTCCTGAGGCTGATTTCTCATCCAGCTGCCTTTTAGGATCCCAGACTGGTTTGGGTTGGGAGGGACCTCAAAACTCATCTTGTTCCAGTTTAAAACTGGTTCTTGTGTGTTAGGCCTGGGTTGGGTTGGCTCTGCAGGTTTTCAGTCATCTCACTTGTCTCAAGACTAGTGAAGATCTAGGTTTGGATTAGATGTAGGAAGGAATTCTTTATTCAGGGGGTGGGGAAGCCCCATGAAGTGTCCANTTTCAGTCATCTCACTTGTCTCAAGACTAGTGAAGATCTAGGTTTGGATTAGATGTAGGAAGGAATTCTTTATTCAGGGGGTGGGGAAGCCCCATCCCTGGAAGTGTCCAAGGTCAGGTTGGATGGGGCTTGGAGCAGCCTGGGATGGTGGGAGCTGTCCCTGCCCATGGCAGGGGTGGCACTGGATGGGCTTTGAGGTCCCTTCCAACCCCAACCATTCCATGATTCTATTCTGTGATTCTGAGAAGATGTTCATTTTTCCATAGATCTTTTCCTATTATTCCCTCTTTGAAACATGTATTTTTTAATTGGAAGTGCTGTTCAATTCCAACAAATTACCTTAATCCAGATGAGGGAAAAACTATTAACTTTTCCTCCTTGCTTGACCATACTTGGAAGTTGGTACTGGAGAATTTGGAAGAGTGGAGAGGAGGGAAAGAAATCCCCCAGCTGTGTGTGCTGAGGGCGTGCTGAACTTTTCCAGCTGATCCAGACGTTTTCCCGCTGTGTGCTGCGCTGTGAGGAGGAGGTGGACCTGGATGAGCTGCTTTCCACACGCTTGGTTTCCTTCCTGATGGACCATCAGCAGGAAATATTCCAAATCCCAACCTACCTGCAGGTCGCAGTGCGAGATCACATCGAGTACCTGAAGATGGCTCGGGTTGGTGCCACAAGAGGAGTTTAAATTCACTTGCTAATTGTTACTTCTGAAGGTGGGATGGGAAAATGCAAATTAAACCAGAATATTTTGAATGTACAGATATTAATTATAATGTTTTGCAGGTTGTAAGTTGGGGGGTGTTTAGTAGGTACCTACTTATTCAAATAGTGCAGGACCAGTTGAGTACATAAAGCCCCTTTTTCTTTCAGTGCAAACATCAAAAAGAAGAAATTTGTGCCATCTTACCAACATATTCCTACTGCAAACAAATAACTCCTCAGGAGTTTGAAGAACAAAAGGTTTCCACCTCCCAAGCTGCAGTGGCAGAGCTCTTGGAGAACATCATCAAGGATAAAAACCTGTCTGTGAAGGACAAAAAGAAAAAGTTAAAACAGGTGAGGGAATTTCATCTTCTGCAGTGCCTGAGGGAAGGGCTCAGGCACAGAGCTTGGTGCAGGACATGTGGTGGGAAATGCTTGTGGTGCACCAGGGCTGTTAAATGTTTTCTGTGCTCTGCCTGGGATTTTAAAGACAGTTTCTAGTGCTGTATCCTGTGGAAACAGGCTGGGAGAGCTCGGGATGGGAAGGCTCCAGGGAGACCTCAGAGCCCCTCCAGGAGAGCTGGAGAGGGACTTGGGACAAGGGATGGAGGGACAGGACAAGAGGTGATGGTTTTAACCTGAAATAGAGTAGGTTCAGAGGGGATGTTGGGAAGGAGTTGTTCCCTGAGGGTGGCAAGGCCCTGGCACAGGGTGCCCAGAGAAGCTGTGGCTGCCCCTGGATCCCTGGAAGTGTCCAAGGTCTGGCTGGATGGGGCTTGGAGCAACCTGGGATAGTGGAAGGTGTCCCTGAGATTGGGTGGGTTTTGAGGTCCCTCCCAACCCAAACCATTCCATGATATCACACCCTCTGACTCTGGCAGCAGTGATGTTCAAATAATGCTTTAAAACCAGTACAGAAGAATTCTGAGATCCTGCTCTCCATGAAATACTGATGGAATTCCAGCCTGGCTTCCTGTGGTGCACTGGCCATCCGAGTCACATTTAACATGCCATAGGTGGGCTTAAATTCAATAGGTGTTAAAAGCAAACATTTTTGGCTTTAAGAGACCAAATTCTCTCTGTTCACAACCCAGAGTCATTCTTGTTGTGGCATTGGCTTCGTGTTTTGTAACATTTACATTGCTCAAGATTATCTTGCACTTCTCTGGCCTATCAACATCTTGCCTAATAGTAAAGCTAAAACACAGCGGTTCAGGCAGGATTTAATCCTGGAGGGTTGGGGGTTTTTTTCCCTTTGGCAAATCTTTCTGCCCAATGGAATAGTTTTGTACTTGTCCTGGAATCTCCTAAGCAAGTCTTGTGACTGACATTTGAACAAGCAGCTTTTCAGAGCAGGCACACTTGGCTTTGGTGCCCCTCTGACTTCCAGGTGTGTTGTGGCAACTTTGTGGGCTCTAAAAGTGAGGCTGGACTTGGGTTCCTGAATGTAAAGAATAGTTAATTGCAGCTGATTAAAATTTGAAGTGATCAGTAAGAAGTAATTCACAGCAGCAGGGGAAAGGGGAGGAAAGAAACAGGAGCCCAAAAGTGATCCCAGGATTTGGAGGTGCCTCAGCAGTGCCACCATAGGGGATAGGCAGTGGCCCTGGTCCTGCTGGACACCCTCTTGATACAGGAAATGTTGGGAATTTTGTGGAAAAGCCAAATCCATGGCACTTTCTAAGGGTACGTTCCCAGTTGTGTCCAGACCAGCAGTTAAAGGTTGAATCCATCAGTGGGAAGCTTTGGCTGATGTCCAGATGGATTTAGTGTACGGATCTAACAGATGTGTTCATTGTCAGTCGTCCCTTCCTGAGGCCTTGCATGGGAAATGGGCAAAATGTCAAAATCCCATCTCCAGGTATTCTCATGGAATCAGTGCTAAGCTTTCCTGGGAGAACCCTTCCAAAACAGGCTGGATCTTAACTCCCAGTGGGGTAAAACACCTTTATCCAGGGAGGCACAACAGGACAGGTGCCAGGGCTGGCTGGGGCGCGCTCTGCTCCGGCCCAGCTGGAGTTTGTGGCGAAATTTGGGATTTGATTGTGACGGCTGCCTGTGTGTGCTGCAGTTCCAGCAGGAATATCCCCACATCTACCGGAACAGGTTCCCCACGACGGAGACGGAAGCGCAGCTCCTGGAGAACAAACCCACCCTCAAACAGCCCATGCTGAGCCTCAGCAAACCCAGGCTCCGCAGCCTCAGGTACTGATGTCACCGCTCCTGAGCCCTTTTTCCCTGGATGGGAGTCCGAGGGATTCACCAAAGGAATTGCTGCAGGAATTTGGTGGTGGCTGCGGTGTAGAAGGAAGAAATGTTTACATGGACTCTGTGCTGAAAGGTGCCAAAAGACCTTTTTTTTTTTTGTGCAGATACTTTTGAATAACTTCTAAGAGAAAAATATTTATCTGTTTACAGATTGCTCCAATATATTATCCATAGGAAAATGTGAAAATACACATAAAGCTGTTGTTAACCAAAAATTTATATCTGTTTTTTTATGGGAAACTAATGACCTGCTTCTTGTTATAGCCATTTAATATCTGGTCAGGAATTTGTGCCATTTATTGTAGTTTTAAATGTCTGTGTGTTGTGACTAAGTGCCTTTTCTATTCTCAAAACTGTCTTTAAACAAAGGAATTTCTATGAGTTCTAGACCAGAAGAGCCAGCTCACCACAAATAAATGATTTTGACTCCCTAAAATGCTTCTGTTCCTATCATCTGTAAAACCCTCATCAGCTTTTTAATATTTATTTCTATTAAAAGACTTGAAGTGTATTTCTGATATTTTCATGGAAAATTTATTTTGGACCTCTTGGTAAGATTCTCAGAATACTTGGAGTGATGGATGATCCATGAGGTGAGAACCATGGGATCAGAATACCTAAATTTCCCAAGTCAGACACTTGGGAGCTGCACAGAGGGTCTTGTTTGAGGGTCGTCACTTTGGTATTGAACACCTCGGGAACATCTGGGGCCCTGGGGTTGTGCTTCAGTTCTCTCCCAATATACATCATTTTGCTCCTTTTTTTTTCACTGAAGTTTTATAGGTGAGAAACCTAAATTAGCCTCGTTTTACCCTGTGTTAATGATGCTTTAATGTCCTGTGCATAGCTTCACACTTCCAGGGCAGGTGGGAGATGTTCCAGGGAAGGAACACTTGTAGTCAACTACTTCTGGCACTCCAGTACCTGCCTGCTCTTGCTTCCAGTGATTCCCAACCCATTCCGTGTTGCATAAATGCTTTGTTGATGTATGTGATCCAGTTAAGTAACTTATTAGGTGAGAAGCTCACATTTCCCAGGATTTGGCTTTCAAAGGCCTGCCCTCATTATTCCCAGTTCTTGATCCAGGTTATTTAATGTTCCCTTCTAAAGTTTTGACAGAATTTAACAAAAATGGGAATAAATAGACAAGTGGACTCCGTGTGGGACAATTAAAACATCCCAAATGAAGGATGGGGGTGAGGATTCTGCACTGGGAACTTGGGCTGCTCACACCAGAGGAGGGGCCTGATCAGGTAAGATTCTTCAGGATGAGGAACACTTGGCTCCTGGTGTGTGGCCAGGGATATTTTGGGATCTCTGCCTGCAGGGGAGGACAGGGCATGGGAAGATGCTGTCACCATGGAAACAGAATTTTTGTGACATCAAATATTAAGATGCTGTTTTGAGACTTTATCCTGGGATTAATGAAAAATCTCCACGTGATTTGCACTGCTGAGAGGCCTTGAGTTTGCACTCCAGTTTATACTGAATTTATTTATTGCCAGGAGGCTTCCATGGAGAAATTACCATCTAATTATGGTTATTTAATCCAAGGGGTTAATGAGAGGCCTCAGTGCAGTATCTTGGGTTTCTGTGAGAAGCCTTAAATGAACCCTTGGTCAGAGTGGAGACACTGCCTTGAAAAGAGAGAGCAAACAAAACCAGGGAAGGAAGCCAACCTTCACATGCTGGTGTAGCAGCAGCTGGAACAGGGGGATGTTTAATGCCTCTTTTTGTCCTCTCACCCCAGTTTCGATCACTTCCATCTCTATGGGAGAAGTACTGGAATGTAACGTGGTGTTATGAAACATCTTCATCCTCTGCTGTGGGCTGCCTGTGAGGGGACAGCAGGGAACTCTCGTTAATCTTTGAAATTGCTTTTTACAGCACTGTTTGTTTTCATAAATGGTGACTCTTGGTAGATGATGATGGGACTGAGGGGAGACCTCGGGGGCTGCAGCTCCGACCTCTGCTCCCTGTGACAGGGACAGGATGCAGGGAACGGCTGGAGCTGTGCCAGGGCAAGGTTGGATGGAGATCAGGGAAAGGCTCTTCCCCAGGAGTGGTGGGCACTGACCAGGCTCCCCAGGGAATGGCCACATTCCCAAGGCTGCCAGAGCTCCAGGAGCCTTTGGACAACACTCCCAGGTACAGGGTGGGATTGTTGGGGTGTCTGTGCAGGGCCAGGGGCTGGATCAATGATCCCTGTGGGTCTCTTCCCACTGAGGAGGTTCTGTGATGTTTGACTGGCATTTTCTTATCTCTGGGTGTCTCCAGGGTCTTGTCACTCCTGGATGAGGCATGGGAAGAGCTGGGAAGGTCCCTGTGGAGCCGAGGGCTGGTGCCAACACCTGGCACAACTCCAGCACCCTCCATTTCACTCCTCCCTGGGTTTTTTTCTTTTGTAATCACTTTGCTTGGGAAGAATTTAGGTCTCAGAAAAACAGTCAAAGGCCTTTTTTGTGTGAACAGCGGGACAAAAGCTCCCACAGCCCGGGGAGGATTTTGGTGCTGAAAGCCGGCTCTGTTCCCGGGGTGCTCTCATTGGCAGGGGGGGTTTGGGCACGGGGCTCCCCTGGGCAGGGCTCAGCACCCCATAAATACCCCGTGCACAGCTCTGGCTCTGTGCTTGGCTCTGCAGGCTCGGACCCTTCGGCAGGGAGGATGTACAGCCAGTGAGTATTCCCGAAGCTCCTCTCCGTGGGAGCACACCTGGGATCACCATGGTGGGGGAGCACTGGCTGGGGGTCAGCAGGGGTGGGAGCACAGGAGGAGGGGGAGGTCTCCGTGTGGTGTTGTCCATGCTGGCACATCCCATGCCAAGGTGTGGTTCTGGTCTGGGGGAACGGGCTCACCCCTGGGTTCCAGAGGATTGGTCACAATTTGGAACAGAGTGAGAATCCCGGAATGGTTTGGGTTGGAAGGGACTTCAAAGCCCATCCAGTGCCACCCCTGCCATGGCAGGGACACCTCCCACTATCCCAGGCTGCTCCAAGCCCTGTCCTGCCTGACCTTGGACACTTCCAGGGATCCAGGGGCAGCCACAGCTGCTCTGGGCAGAGTTCAGCAGCCTGTGCCTGGCGTGTCTTCATGGGCTTTGCAGGAGATAAAATTGGAACCCAACAAACAATTCTTTGCTAAAAAAAAAGCAAAAATAAAAGGCTTCTCCAAGACCTGGGAGATACCAGTTGGATTTTGCTTCCTGATGATTCAGGCTATCCTGGCTTTGTTGGGCTGCAGCCTGGGCTGTCCCCTCAGGGTTCCTGTTCCTCCCAGTTCTCAGCAGCTGCTCAGAGCCCCAGAGCCTTTCCCCACACAAGGCTGGTGCTTCTCCCTCCTCTCTCAAGTTCTTTGCAAGTGATGGATCACCCATCCAGAAATATCCCTCCTTCCCTGGGAGGGGGCTCCCAGCACTGCTCCTGCTCCGGGCTAACCCCGCTCTGCCCCTTTCAGGGTGGAGCATCCTGCTGGAGGCTACAAGAAGCTCTTTGAGACAGTGGAGGAGCTCTCCTGTCCAGTGACTGCTCACGTCACAGGTTGGTCTGGGGCCCTCAGCTCCTCCTGCTCTCCTTTGTTCTTGGAGCTTTACAAGGGCTGGATGTACAGAACCTCACTGGGCTGGTGATTTGGGGCAGAGAAAGGTCAGGTTGGGTGGGAGGATCCTCAGACATTTCAGTACTGAATGTCCTGGTCTAGAGCAGGTGTGGAGCTGAAGAAAACAGAGTGCAAAGAGCTCTCTTGGGTTTAAATCCCAAGCTCAGTAAAAAATGAGTTTGAGGTTTTGTTCTTTTTGCTGTCACGACCAAAATTCCTCAGTGTGATTGGCCATGCCCATCCCAACACTGCCTCTTCCACAGGCAGGATTCCCACCTGGCTGCGAGGGAGCCTCCTGAGGTGTGGGCCTGGCTTGTTTGAGGTGGGCACAGAGCCCTTCTACCACCTCTTCGATGGCCAGGCCCTGCTCCACAAGTTTGACTTCAAGGAGGGGCACGTCACCTACCACCGAAGGTACATGGTAGTTTTCCAAGAAAACAGAATAAATAAGGAGAATTGACTTGTCTGCAGGTGCTGGGGCCAGGCTGTGCTGCTCAGCCCGTGATTTCGAGTCCATGTGGTTACGGGAAGAGCTGTAGCAGTGATACCACTGAAGGTGTAACGTGAGGTTGTGGGGACCTGCAGCTCTCACGAGGCTCATCCCAGGAATATTGGTGTTTATTGCACAGCCTGGCTTTCCCTGTGACAGCTGTTCTCATCCCGGCCCTCCCAGGTTTGTCCGGACTGATGCCTACGTGCGGGCCATGACGGAGAAGAGGATCGTGATCACGGAATTTGGCACCTACGCCTACCCAGACCCCTGCAAGAACATCTTCTCCAGGTACCCCGGGCCTGTGCAGACATTCTGTGATACCCTTCGGAGTCTCTGCTTCCCAGGAGCCCCTGACTGCCTGTTGGTTTTCTCTGCTCAGGTTTTTCTCCTACTTCAAAGGTGTGGAGGTGACGGACAACGCCCTGGTCAACGTCTACCCCGTGGGTGAGGATTACTACGCCTGCACTGAGACCAACTTCATAACCAGGATCAACCCAGACACCCTGGAGACAATCAAACAGGTGGGTCTTTGTGCTGGGCAAAGAGATGTGGAGGAGTAAAATGAAAATTATAAATGGCTTGGGTTGAGAGGGACCTTAGAGATCATCCAGTGCCACCCCTGCCATGGGCAGGGACAGCTCCCACTATCCCAGGGTGCTCCAAGCCCCGTCCCACCTGGCCTTGGACACTCCAGGGATGGAGCAGCCACCGCCTCTCTGGGCACCCTGTGCCAGGGCCTCGCCACCCTTCCCGATATCCCATGCCACCCCATGCTCTGACAGTTTGAAGCCATTCCCTGTGTCCTGTCCTTCCAGGCCCTTGTCCAAAGTCCCTCCCCAGCTCTCCTGGAGCCCCTCTGGAGCTCTAAGGTCTCCTTGGAGCCTTCTCCTCTCCAGGTGAACACCCCCAGCTCTCCCAGCCTGGCTCCAGAGCAGAGGGGCCCCAGCTCTCAGGGCACCTTCAAGCTTGGGTTGGAGATTGCAATTCTGAGCTCAACGCAGCTTTGGAGAAGAACCTCCCACATCCAGAGCAAGGATGCATTGACTCACAACACCTTCCCATCTCCTGCCAAGGAAGCTCCTGGCTCTCTCCATGTTGTATTCCAGGTGGATCTCTGTAAATACGTGTCTGTCAATGGGGCAACGGCTCATCCCCACATTGAGAATGATGGGACAGTTTACAACATTGGGAATTGCTTTGGAAAAAACTTTTCCCTCGCCTACAACATCATCCGGATCCCGCCACTGCAGGCAGGTCAGTTCATCCCACCTCTGAGCCGGCTGGGAAACTCTTGCCTTGTAAATAATTTCTTTTTCCTTTAAATGAGTTTTGTCATCAAGTTAGGGTTTTCTTTCAAGCTTCTTTAGATTTATTTTTTGGATGTTGTGTTTAAAACACTTCCAAGTGGTTTCCCAGCCATGAATTTCCTTTGTGTTAAGGGCAGGAATTTGCTGGGTAAATGCTGCACGTACAGACTAAGTGTGGGTGAGAGCTCCATAACCTCTCACCTGTCCCTTTCCAGACAAGGAAGACCCCATGAACAAGTCAGAGGTGGTGGTGCAGTTCCCCTGCAGTGACAGGTTTAAGCCCTCCTACGTCCACAGGTAACATTCCATGGGGTCAGCAGGTTGGTGGAACCCTGGACTTGTTCTCACACGAAATCAGCAATGAAAATTGGGTGATTTACCAAAATCCAGGCCTGGCTCAGTAATGATCCGTGTGCTGTATCCGTGCTTAAGATGAATGACTCCATGGTTCTTGTCCAAGCTCACCCCAGTGAGCCTGATGTGCTCCCCTACATTTCCAAACAGCTTTGGGCTGACCCCCAACTACATCGTGTTTGTGGAAACCCCAGTGAAAATCAACCTCCTCAAGTTCCTCTCCTCCTGGAGCCTCTGGGGAGCCAACTACATGGACTGCTTCGAGTCCAACGAAACCATGGGGGTGAGCGTGGGCTCAGCCCTAACTGGGCTGGACTGGGCGGCCAGACCCAGACTGCGAGGTGCATAGTTCCACCTGCATTTCCCTGAGCCCAAGCCCAGCTGCTGTGTGGTTCTCAGGTGTGGCTTCATGTGGCAGAGAAGAAGAAAGGCAGGCTCCTCAACCTCAAGTTCCGCACCTCGGCCTTCAACCTCTTCCACCACATCAACACCTTTGAGGATAACGGGTTCCTGATCGTGGACCTGTGCACCTGGAAGGGGTGAGTCCCGGGGGCCCTGGGCATCACAGCTGCCCCTTGCAGAGCCGGGGGGGCCAGCACAGCCCCAGCACCAGACAGGCTGCTCCCTGCGCTGGCACATCCCTGTCGGAATCACCTCTGGCACTTGCACCAACCCATCTAAACGTTCCCACATGCTGACATGTAGACTACACAGCCTGTTTGACACTCACTTTCCAAGAAAAAAATTATTTTTATCTTTTATTTACCTTTAATAAATGTTAGTGACTGCTGAAGGGTTGATGCTATTCTGGCTCCAGGGACTGCAGAGAGCAGGGTGTGGGGGAGGTTTGAGTGCTGCTCTTTGTGTAAATATTGAAATGTGGCACTGAAATGGGTGAAGCTCAGCCCCATGGTGGCTGTGTACCCAGGGCACGCTGAGCTGATCTTGGCATAGAATCCCACACTGGTATGGGTTGGAAGAGACCATGAAACTCAGCTTGTTCCACCCCTGCCTTGGGCAGGGACACCTTCCACTAGCCCAGGTTGCTCCAAGCCCCTTCCCATGCTTGTGTGGAGCACCAGCAGTTGCCAGGTTTTCTTCACAGGGAATGTGGTGCACACACAGCTCAGCTCTGCCAAGGAGTTGGGCTGGGACTTGTGTCACTCTGTTTCCCAGAGAAGCTGTGGCTGCCCCTGGATCCCTGGAAGTGTCCAAGGCCAGGATGGATGGAGCTTGGAGCAACCTGGGATAGTGGAAGGTGTCCCTGCCCATGGAAGGGGTGGAATGAAATAAATGTTAAGGTCCCTCCCAACCCAAACCATTCTATGATTCTATTGAATTTTAGGGAAAAAACACCTGTGCTTCCCCCCCACTTGCCAAGCCCAGCTGTGTTTCTGTCTGTGGTGCTGTTGTGTGCAGGTTTGAGTTTGTTTACAACTACCTGTACCTGGCCAACCTCCGGGCCAACTGGGACGAGGTGAAGCGGCAGGCGGAGAAGGCCCCGCAGCCCGAGGCCCGCAGATACGTCCTGCCCCTGGCCATTGACAAGGTACCAGCTCTGCTCCCTGCCAGGCCTCCCGGCCCCTTTCACTTCAACATTTTAATTAGAATGGGAAGCCTACGGTATGGGTCTTCAGAGAAACTTTCTATTTTCTTTAGCTGATCAATGTTATTCTAGTTTATTTCTGATATGATTGTCCAGAGCAGCTGTGGCTGCCCCATCCCTGGAAGAGTCCGAGCCCAGGTTGGATGGAGCTCTGAGCAACCTGGGTTAGCGGAAGATGTCCTTGCCCATGGCAAGGGGGTGGAATGAGATGAGCTTTAACGTCCCTTCCAACCCAAGCCCTTTGATTCCATACATTACTGTTCACGGCAGAGACTGTGGGGCAGCAGTTAATCCCAGAGCTGCCGGGAGCACAGGAGGGAGCAGCCACAGCTGAGCATGCGTGGTTAAATCCTGCAGCCCTCAGTGTGAGGTCCATGGAGCTGCCAGCCTGGCACAGAGCTCTCTGGCTGGCAGCTGCTGGCTTCCTTTCCCTGCCCCTGCTCGTGGTGGCTGGCAGGTGGGCCGAGGGCTGCCCAGGGCTGCCGCTCAGCCCAGCTGCTCACCGAGCTCTTTGGGCTGCACATCAAGTGAGAAGTGCAAACCCACGTGGCAGGGCTTAATGAAACCTCTGAATGCCTTCAGGAGGGAAAGAAGTTGTGTTTAGGAGCTCAGTGATGGCTGAGGAGCAGGACAGTTCTTGCACCAGTGCCAAGAATACGGCAGCCGTCGCCTCCCTGCCGCTCACTGAGGCTCTGCTGCGCGTCGCTGCCTTCCCTGTTCAGTGCTGTTTGTTAGATTTGTGCAAATAAACTAAAAACTGTGTTTCTCAGTCTCCTGGGTATTTCTCTTTGTCCCAGGCTGACACGGGGAAGAACCTGGTCACCCTGCCCTACACCACGGCCACAGCGACGCTGCGCAGTGACGAGACCATCTGGCTGGAGCCAGAAGTGATTTTCTCAGGGCCACGTCACGGTACAACGAGACCCCACATCACAGCAGCACAAGTGCTGCCTGCACACTCTGTGCCACTAATCCTCATGGATTTGTTTCTTTCTTTCTTCCTGTAGCCTTTGAGTTCCCACAGATCAACTACAAGAAGTACGGGGGGAAGCCGTACACGTACACGTACGGGCTGGGGCTGAACCACTTTGTCCCAGACAGGGTAACTATCAGCCAGGGGGTGATGGCCTCAATTTGGGGACAACAAAGAGTATTTCTGAGCTCTGAGGTTTTGGCTTTTCCCCACCTGTAGCTTTGCAAGCTGAATGTTAAAACCAAGGAGACCTGGGTGTGGCAGGAGCCGGATTCGTACCCTTCGGAGCCCATCTTCGTTCCCCATCCGGATGCGCTGGAGGAAGATGATGGTAATGCTGCTGGAGCCAGCACTGGGAGTGGGAAGGGCAGTGACAGCTGGCACCAGGCTGGCTGCAGGGCTGTGCCACAGGGGAGCAGGGGCAGAGCCCATAGGCAGCTCCCGGATGAAGAGTGCAGGGGGCTAAGACTGAGGAAACGTGGGAAAATTGAGATAATGAAAACAGGATCAAGACCTCAGGTTTAGATGAGCTCTTGTCCTCATTTCCTTGCTCTTTTCCAAAAGAAATTATAGGAGCTGCTGTGCCATGGCACCACAGGGTGGCAAAGCCAGCAACAGCAAGCACCCAAAATAGTGCAAGAAATAAATAAACAATCATAGAAATGTGGAATGATTTGGGTTGGGTTGGACCTTAAAGCTCATCCCTGCCATGGGCAGGGACACCTTCTGCTATCCCAGGCTGCTCCAAGCCCTGTCCAGCCTGGCCTTGGGCACCTCCAGGGAGGGGCAGCCACAGCTCTTCTGGGCAGCCTGTGCAGTGTCACTCCCCGTGTCCCTCAGCACCGACGACCGCACAACATTCCCGGGATTTACGGTGCCCTGGGTGCCAGCGGCTGCTGTCACGGGCCCAGCCCGGGGGACAGACACAGCCCACACACCCCAGGGCCACACCCACTGTGTTCTCACCTTGCAGGGGTGGTGCTGAGCATCGTGATCAGCCCGGGGGTGGGGCCCAAGCCCGCCTTCCTCCTCATCCTCAACGCCAAAGACATGAGCGAGGTGGCCAGGGCCGAGGTGGAGGTGAACATCCCTGTGACATTCCACGGGCTCTTCAAGAGAGCCTGACCACGAGGCCCCGTGTGGATTTCCTCCAGCTCCCAAAAGGTGCAGTCTCCGTTTACAAGTGACCTAAACTCCTTCCACTGCCCTTTGCATTTGTGTGGCTGCTTAACTCAGACTGAGCCATTTCACTTTTGTCGCTGATTCTTCAAAATGGTTAATCAGGTATTTTTTACATGCACCCTTTGGTATTATTTCCAGTGAAACACCCCAAGTTTGGGCTGGCGGGGAGGTTCTGTTTATACTAAATTAAACTTTGTAGCTGCAGCAGAGTGAAAGGTGGTGAAAGAGCAGAGTGTAACCTCTGAACTTTTCCACGTGGTAACATTATGTGCAACAGTCCTGCCCTGTTACATGTTCCAGAATTTTTAGCCTATACTGAAGGATTGAAATCCCATCCTGGTCATTGCTTTAGTATCCTCAGAGCCATCCAAGGGGAGCCTTTCTGCAGCTGCCTTGGGCATCCCAAGTGGGTGGCAGGTAGAGTTTGGTTCTTCACTAAGGCTGCAAACTGCACACGCTCCTTCGTGTGTTGGCTCTTTTCCCTTTCTTTTGTCAGAGCGCAGTTCCTTCATTTCTGGATTTCATGCTAAGGCATGAACATAAAAAAATCGAGCAGTTGTTACCCCCTGGGCTGGCTTTGCTTCCTTAGAGTGTCACAGATGTTCAGCTTAATCCTTCCTTCTCCCAAAATCAACTTTCAGCTGATGTTAAAAAGAGGCGATGGTTGAAAATAAAACCTTTCTGCTAGTAGATTTAAAATCTGGGATTTTTGGTTGTCTTCCATTGTTCAACATTTTTATTCATGGTATCAGAGAATTAGAAAATCCTTTACCCCCGGGGTTCTGGCAGAGGGTGCTGGTTTGAGGGGGCTGCAGTCACATCCTGATGATGGGAGAGGGACACGGGGACACAGCCTGGGACTTCTGCTGCTCCATGATCTCCAAGCACTGGGCAATCACCTAATTAAAAACAAAAAGCAATATACAAAAAATCAGTAAAACTCACTAGTTCTGCACTTATTTGTTCCTTTTTTTGTGAAACATTGAGCATGTTTGTGTGTAGTTCCTAGAGAATGGGACTAAAAAAACCCTTCTTTGTGCTCTCCCATTACCAAAGTTCCCATAAAGTCCATGGAAATACTTAACATCCACACAGCTCCATAAATAAGTACCATATTTGGAAGGGTTGTGTTGTGATTTATCCCCAGCTGAAACCAGGAGAGATTGAGATCTTGAGGCATTTGTGATCTTCTTATAAACAAACTTCAGCAGTGCAGAGAATGTTTTTATTGCTAATAAACAACTTAACAAGGAAAAATAGAAGAACAAAGGCAGCAAATTTCAGAAAAGATCTAATGGAGGGATGGCTGCCAATTTCAAATCAATAAAAAGGCAGGGGGGCACCTCAAATGTACACAGCAAATTAAAAGCAGGAAGAGAAAATTGCAAAAAGCAAAAAAAGAATGAAAACAAAGGGAAATGTGAGGAGTGAACTTCAAAGAGTGAAGATTTGAGTGATTAAAGAAAAAAAAACGATTCAGATGCAGACTGTAACCAGAATTCCACAGAAACTTTTTGGATAAACTAATGGGGAAGAGAAAGGATGAGGATGACAGAGATGAATTCCATGGAGTGAGAAGTGGGAGCCCCAGGTCCGGAATGAGCACGCCGACCTTGAGGGAGTCATGGGATTACACATTCCCCCCTTGTGAGACCGGGGAATAAAATGTCCTAAAAGGAAAACCCACCTTCCTCGTGTCTTGAGGTAGAATGATCCCATCATCCCAGAGCCTGGCAGAGGAGTAAAATGCACTGCTTTCCTCCTCTAGCCTGGAGAGGGCAGAGTATTGAACAAGCTTAAAAACACAATAAAAACATCAGGGCAGTGAAAAAAATTATAGATGAAAAAGGTAAATATATCTGTGCGAAGAGAATGGGCAGCACTGCTGTTAAAATTCATCAGAATCCAAATAAGACATAACAGAGCTGACCATACAGAAGGCTCCTAGAAGACAGAATTACATGAAAATGTAAAATATTTTTCAGTAGATTCATGTCTGCTTCATTATGTGCTGCTCTGTAAGATGAACAGGTCATTTAAGTAATGAGAGGGTTTATACTGCATGTCCTTACTTTGCCTTCAGCTGCTGCAGCTGCAGCCCCTCTCCTGCACAGTCCCAGTCCCCAGCCTCTGGCACCGTGCAGAGATGTCTTGAGTCCACAAGAGCCACTCTCGCATTGGGCCACAGGAACAGAAAATTTGGGCTGAACGACCTCCCACACTACAGAAAAACAACAAAGCACAGAACAAACTCACTGAGATCAATCCCAAAAAGGTGGCTGTGGCAAGGCACAACCAAGGCCAAGGCAGAATGGAACACAGTTGGGTTTGTATGACACCCTGAAGCACCACCATCCCCACTGCTGCCAATATTGCGGCTTTAGTATTTCATCTTGAATTCCAAGCACTTCCAGGTTTAATTTTCAGCAAGCACATCCAGTGCTGCATTTCCTCCTTAAAAGCAGCTCAGAGATGGAGTTACCCGAGTGTGCTTTAGCAATCAGTGCAGGGACACTTGAGCAGTGTGACAGGAGTGTCACCGAGCCCTGGACAGATGCCACCCGTACCATGACGTAGCTCTCACTTCCATAAGAGCCTCCAATGACAATGGTTATTTTGGGAACAGCAGCACAGGCAACTGCAGCCATCATGGAGGCCTGGGCTTTCAGCCTGTTGGAGTGAGCCTCTGCCTGCAAGAAAAATAAATTTTATTCTAGATTCCCTCCAAACTTGGATTTCTGAAACATTTATTTATTTATTCGCAATTCTGTAGGATAACTTTCCCAATAGAAATGCAGCATTGTTAACTAACTCATATCATTAACTCTACATATCATAACTAACTCAAATCATTAATTCATACAGATCATAACTCATATCATTAACTCACAAGCCCATTATGCTCTTATTCTAATTTTACAATTACAAACCCCTCCAACACTGAGTAACTCATTTGTGCCAGGCTTTGTCTCAGTGCTGGTGACCTTGGGAAGAACCAGGCTGCAGACACAGATCTGGGAATGTAATGGAGCTTTTACTCTCCTCAGTCCAGGATAAAACCTCCAGTGCTTTAATGCCTTCACTTTTCTAAAAGAAACAGCTAATTTTCCAGAGTGCAGAGTTATCAGAGGAATCAATAAGCTGTATTTCAATGTCAAAAGCACTACAAATTCCAAGTTTTCCAGCCTGCCTTGCCAACTGAACAGTATCATTTTATATCAGCAATACAGGCCTGCTTAAAATTCAAGTGAGAATGTTCTTAAATCTTTCCATTAGCAAAGTCATCACGAAGCTTCATGGTTTAAACCATCAAGAGTGGTTAAAAAAATCATCTTCTTAACAGTTCATAATTTTGAAAAAGCACAAGAAGAACTAGGAGTTGCTTGAAATGTATTTCAGCAAACATGGCATACCTGAGAGATGCTTGCTGGCCCTGCTGGCTGTGGAGCAGTGTTTTGGAGGAAGAGGATGGGAATGCCCCTCTGGCCACAGAGCTGGACAAAGTGGCTGCCCTTGAGAGCAGCATCGTGAGCCAGCTCCCCATTGTTGGCCACTATCCCCACCAAGTGCCTACAGAACAAACAGGGAGAGTTGGATTCCATGATCTCAGAGGTCTTTTCCAACCTTAACCATTCCATGATTCTCACTTTTGAACCCTAGGAATGATTGGAACAGTGTAAAACCTGAAGATGACACAAAAGCTGTTCAGAAATGTAATTCCATCCATTGGGACAGCGAATGTTCATAGCCTACCCTTCCACATGGCCAAATCCTGTTACTAATGTTGTTCCATAATTAGCCTTGAATTCCTGGAATCTGCTCCCATCCACCAGACGGCTCAGAATCTGCAAAGCAATACACAGACTTGACTTTACTACAGAAATTGAAGGGAAAAGGGATTAGTTCTGCTAAAAGAAATGCTCTGCTCAAAGAGCAGACCTGTATTATGCAAGAAATCCCCCTCAATGAGCACAGAAGGTCTTTGCTAAATCCTCAACATGCACAAAACATCCAATTTGTGTTTAGTTTCAATACCAACTGTGTATTTTAAGCTGAAGTCCAACTCCAAAATTATTTTAGTTTTATAAAGTACTGTCATTCACGTGCATAAAAATGTAAAAAACGAAACCCCAGCGTGTGCAGTTTCAGATTTTGTGCATAAGAAATGCTTGGTTCATATGGCCCATGATTTTATCCAACACAGTTCAAAGCTGCCTGCAAAGCTACACTTCTTTCTACGGTCAATTCCCTTCAGTGCAGGAATTTACCACTGGAAAAGATGCTGGATTCACATCCTTGGAGACTAAATCTGGTGTAGAACACAATGAAAACAGCGTGGCCAGCTTTGCATGTCTCTGCTTAAGCATTAGTGTCTGTCCCAACCCCAAACGAGTTTAATTGGAGCTGTGTTGGTTCTCACTCAGTAATTTCATCATTTCTTCTACAAGGCACAGTCTTGAACATTTGAGGGGGGGAAAACCAAAAAGGCAGGGGAAGGGAAAAGCAGATATTAAAGGGGTGCACGTTCTCAAGGCAGCAACACAGTGCAAGACAAGCTGACAGAAAGCATCCCAACAGCGCATGGAAGCAGCAGGGCAGCACTGGCACAGCCTAGGATTGTCAGATCTCCAGCAGGATTTCAGGTTAAATGTTTTCTGTCATTGCACAGAATTGTTGCCACCCTGCTTGGCTGCAGAGCGAAGGGATGAGTTAAGAACACACAGTAACACGTGCAGCAGGAGGCAGCGCAGAGTGCAGGCCGCAGGAGGGCAGTGCCGGTCCCTTACCAGTCTGACAGGGAGGGTACAGCTGTAGTGCAGCGGTGCCAGGCCCAGCAGCCCCTCAGGGCTGTACAGGGGGCTGTCACACTCCCTGTCCCCCCCGGGCACAGGGGCACAGTTTAACGTGGTGACCACACTGCGAACACACTCATAGGCCTCCTCCTCTGAGGGTGCAAAGTGGTCAGCACAGCCACTGACTCTGGGAGAGAAACACACATTAATTAGCATTGCGTTAACGAGTTCTGAGAGAAAATCCAAACTACAGGAAAAAAGCACAACCCATACTAAGATTCTCCCAATCCCCTGTGGAAATACTGGGTGACTTTGTTCTGTATGAATGAGCTGAAGGAAGCAGCTCCGTGGAATTTCTGTGCAATCCAATCCCAACCCAAATTCACAGGAAGCAGAAATTCTTCCCGGTGACTTTTGTGTCTATCTGGATTAAAGAAAGACCTTTGAACTTATTTCCATGATGCTGTTGTTGCAAACAATATCAAAAAGGGAAAAGAGGAAAACAAGCTTCAGGAATTATTTCAAAGTAAGCGGTTCCAGCCAAGATACAAATACAGGAATTCATTACATGGAGCACAGTTGGGTTAAATATCCATATTCTGGAAAACAGTAGGAAAAGAGGTGATAGCATCCCTCTTCTATAGCTTTTCTCTCTGAGACACAGAGGAACTGGCTTGCCTGAAGTTGTGCAGAAAGTATGTGGAACAATGGGGATCCAACTCCAATTTGTCCAGTCCCTGCCTCACCCCATAAATAACTTAAATTTAGTTTCATTTGGCTGATTTATCCAAAACCCCAGAACCTGAGAAGGAAAACCAGTGCAACCACAGGCTCCTCTTTCAGCCCTGATCTGAAGTGCCAATGCCACGTCCCTTGAAAGCTGAACATGCTGAACTCTCTCCTATTTTTGAGCATATTCCACGTACTGTGAGTGAAGCCTGGCTCCTCCGAGGTCCTCAGGAGAGACATCTTCCCCCGTGGCAGCTTTAACCAGGGGTGGGCCAGCGAGGAACAGGGTCCCAATTTTGTCTATGATCACGGACTCCTCGGCCATGGTGGGCACGTAGGCACCTCCAGCCACACAGGAGCCACACACCACGGCCACCTGAGGACACACAAACCACGTCAGTGCTGGGCAGGACACAGGGCAGGCAAAACCAAAACCAAAGGAATGCAGAAAATGTTAAATCGCAGCTCAGGGAACAACAAAGCAGAGAGAGAAATACCAGCACGCACAAGGATTTACTACACATTTACACCTTTCCTGCACTCCCCGTGCCACTGTACCTGAGGGATTCTCATGGCAGACATGATTGCCTCGTTGTAGAAAATCCTGCCACCGTGCAGCTTGTCAGGAAACAGCTCCGACTGAGGCACAGGGAAAAGAAAAAGGGATTTTTAATATTAACTACAAAAGCTGGTGCCTCCTCTACACTCCATGCATTCCCAAACACATCATAACTCACACTGGGAAGGTGCCCACTGATAATCACTCCTGAACCTTTCATACACAGCATTCCTATGGTATTTATCCCCCAAGACATTGTCAAATCCCCTCAAAATACCCATGTGTTTTGAAAGTAGAGGTTAAGTGTCATGATTTATTGTGAAACCAATTTATTCTACACAAACTGAGACTGTAAACGTGGAGAAGGAGAGGCTCATGTTCCTACTTCATCTGTGCAATGCCTTCAGCAGTTTTAACTTTTTACTTAGTTTTTGGTACAATTCCAGGTTAAAATTTTTCCTCTGTGCTTGCCCTCAGTGTGGAGATTCTCTTCTGCAGTAAGAATTCTCCTTTTGCAGTAAGAATTGCAAAAACTCCCCTTTTAAAGGCCACAGAGGTCAGTGCATCACTGGCACAAACATAGCAATAAAATACAGAAAACTTGGGATTTTGAAGTGAAAACAAACACCTCACACTATGTCCTAATTCATGAAAGACACAGAAGCAGTCCAGCACTCTCACTGACATTTCTAATCTCTAGTTAGATGGGAGATGCCAGAGGAGCCAAAGTGATGAAATAAATATGGATATTTTTTGCTTTGCAGTACCTGCAGTGGTAGAAATGCTCCCCCACTGTCCACCAGGTGCACAGACAGCAGCCTGTTCTCCATGGCAATCTCCTGGGCTCTTAATTGTTTTTTCACTCCAATTGGGTAAATTGTTCCTCCCTTCACAGTGGCATCACTTGCTATGAAGACACACCAGACCCCACAGATTTTGCCAATTCCTGTAAGTGGTACCACAGATACTTATCAAGGTTCTAAAATAACAGACAAAACAAGGGGGGGCAATTTTTTTCAGGAGTCTTTTTCAGTAATTCTACATCAAGAAGTTCCAGATTAAATTGAAAATACCACACAGGGAAGAAATGTATCCCTCTTCTCTGGCATAACAATGACTTTTAAAGCAATAATCTAAATGACAAAAGACAGAACCTCAAATAATTGACTTACTCCTGGAGACAATGTAACAGAAAAAATGACATAGTTTGAATCCCAACCCTTGAGACAAAAGGGAAGGCAATTAAAAATTTTTCCTATAAAACTGAAAAACATAACAATCTGTGATGAAAAAAAATGTTTCATATGCTGTTCTTCTAGTTACTTTTTAAATTGGAACCACTCTTCAAAATGCAATTTCACTGAAATTGGATGAAATTGAATTTCATTGCATTTCAATGAAATTCCATTTTGAAGAGCTGTTCCAGTTCAAAACGACAACGTTTGCATGGACAATGCAATTGTCCAGGATTTGAAAAACACTACAAAATAAATGTCACAGCTCCTGCTTCTCACAGTAGCTTTGTCCCCTCTCCTTTAACAGGCCACAGCTGATCTGACACATCACCCTAAATTTTTTGAGACAAAAATCAGTAACTGTAGTAGAAGAAATTACTAAATAAGTAGAAGAAATTAATAAATCTAGAAGAAATGAAAGGACTTTTTTAAAAAAGGTTTCTCCCAGATTTCCCCAAATAATAATACAGCAGTGACTGAACTCTTCCCTGTTGGGAGAAGCCACTGGATAGAAGTAGTGTTCACTTTTCCTAGGAGAGCACTTCAGCCACTAAAGCACTCCATAAACCTTATTACACACATCCTTTTCCCTTTCCCGGTACCCCCAGCATTCCACGTACCCGTGAGGCAGCCGGCAGCAGGGACATCCCCGTAGGGCATATCCAGCCCTGCCAGCGGGGACAGCTCCAGGAAATCCCCATCATCCAGGAGCAGGCGCAGGCGCTCCCGCACGAAGAGCTTCCTGTTGCGCTGGCTGTGCCGCAGGATCGCCTTCTCACCCCCTCCTCTCTTGACCCTCTCGAGCAATTCCGAGTATCTGATGGAAAAAAACAGAGTTTCGGTTCATGGATACGGAGAATGGATGGAGAGGAGCCCTGGGGAGGATCTGGGGGTGTGGGTGGGTGAGAAGCTCAACATGGCCCATCCAGAGGAGGCCACGGAGCTGCTCCCAGGGCTGGAGCCAGGCTGGGAGAGCTGGGGGTTCTCACCTGGAGAAGGATCCAGGGAGAGCTGAGAGCCCCTTCCAGGGCCTAAAGGGGCTCCAGGAGAGCTGGAGAGGGGCTTGGGACAAGGGATGGAGGGTCAGGACACAGGGAATGGCTTCCCACTGCCAGAGGGCAGGGATAGATGGGATATTGGGAAGGAATTGGTCCCTGTGAGGGAGGGGAGGCCCTGGCACAGGTTGTCCAGAGTAGCTGTGGCTGCCCCTGGTTCCCTGGAAGAGTCCAAGGCCAACCTGGGATAGTGGAAGGTGTCCCAGCTCATGGCAGGAGGTGGAAGTGGTCCTCCCAACTCAAATCAGTTACCCTTTAGCAGCTTGAACATAGAATTTACATATATTGCACAGTTTTCATATAAATGGCATGAAAGTGAAAATAAATTCATATTTCCAGATTATTGTTTTTCACAAGGTGTAGTAAAAAGCAAAGGTCTATTATTTAAAGCAAGCATTTTACTTTTGTTATCCAAAACCTGTCTAATAAAGCCAATAATATAATATATAATAATGAGGCTATTATAAGGTACTCATCCTAACTCAGCATGAACCTCCATGTTCCAACTACTCCAGGGAAGAATCCAGCCAAGGACTTCCTCTGCCAGTTCCTGTAACAAGTTTATCTGATAAAAATCAGCAACTGCTAAGAATAAATGACTAAATCTGGAAAAAATGCCCACTCTGCAGCACTAAAAGCAGTGAACACTGCAGTGTCACAGGGAGGAAATGTTATTGTCAGGGCAGTGTGAAATACAGATAAAAAATGGAATAAACTGTAAACAAGTGTGGTGTCTCAATGTTGGTCTAAACTAAACCAAGTTCTTCCTGTACTTCAAACACACCATCTTTCCCCCAGATGCATCATCTTTAACTGTAAATGCCATTTGACACAAAAACTCACACACTTTGTGTGGAGGTTGGAAAAACTCCGGAGGAAAAAGCTCAGGATTTTAATGATGTCCTAAATGCCACCACAGGAGGGCACAGTGTGATTTCCATAGCTTTGCTTCCAGCTCATGGATCACTCCTCCAAACAAAGGCCTTCGCAATTTTGCCATCTGATCTTCCAGGACAAACACATAAAATCCATTTTCCTGTTTTATCCCTAAATCATGATGGATTGCAGCACCCATCCCCTACCCTGTCAGGAGTGTGTGAGTCACCATTTACGTCTTTGCATTCAAAATCCAACACGAAACAAATGTTACGAAGGTCTAGAAAAAGTACTTGTTGGCAATATATGCTAAACAACACATGGCACTATTTTAAATACACTTTGCACCTCGACTTGGGTACTTCAGTCAACATTTCACAGACTGGTTTGTGTTGGAAGGGACCTGAAAGTTCATCCAGGGACACCTGGGCAGGGACACCTTCCACTATCCCAGGTTGCTCCAAGCCCCATCCAACCTGGCCTTGGCCATTCCAGGGATGGGGAAGCCACGTTGTTCCATGGGGCAAACATTGTCCCTACCTTAAAAGTTCCTGAAGTGCCCACAAGTAACTCTCACACCATGTCACAAGCAGCGACACTTTTAAAACCCCACAAGCCCGGTTTATTACCTTTTAATCGCAGCCTCGCTGTTCTTTACATTCGCTTCGAACACGTGGCGGTACACGGCAGGGACACGTCCGTCTAGAACCGGGAATGTTTGGGGATGCCGCCTGGATTTTGGTTTATTACTCCCAAATCGGCGGGGAGGCAGGAGCTGTGTCTTTCCCCAGCCCCGTCCCTGCAGCGGGAGCTCCCGGTGCTCCCTCTGGAGCAGGCGGGTCGGGGTGTTCTCCCGAAATTCCCTCTGGAGCAGGCGGCTCGGGGTGTTCTCCCGATATTCCCTCTGGAGCAGGCGGGTCAGGGGCTGCATCCCGGGGAGCAGCGGCGCGGAGGGCCCGGGGCGCCGCCGGCCCAGGGCGCACAGCGGGGCCGGGCTCCACATGGCCCCGAGACCTGAGGGGACAACGAGTGACAGGAGTGACGCAGTGAATCCCCTCACTGAGCGGCAGCGCGGACCCTTCGCCTCGGGCGGGGGTCGTGAGGGGACACCCTGACTGCATTCTGTCGTGAGGGGACACCCCCGGTCCCTGCCCTGACATGGGGGCCGTGAGGGGACAGCCCCGGTCTCTGCCGTGACATGGGGGCCGTGAGGGGACA
>WBMZ01007073.1:0-19057 GCA_013400975.1 Atrichornis clamosus | reverse complement strand
GTGGCGTGGGGGCCGTGAGGGGACACCCCCGGTCTCGGCCCTGACATGGGGGCCGTGAGGGGACAGCCCCGGTCCCTGCCCTGACATGGGGGCCGTGAGGGGACACTCGCGTTCCAGCGAGCTCGCAAGGGGACATCGCCGGTGCCCCTGGTGCCGCGGGGGCCGGGAGGGGACCCCCCTGTCCCCGCCTTGCCGCGGGGATCGTGAGGGGACATCCCCTATTCCCGCGGGGGACAGAAGGGAATGCCCTGACTCCAGTCGTGCCACGGGGACGTGAGGGGACAGGGATGGTTCCCGCCCTGACACGGGGCTCGTGAGGAGACACTTTGACTCCAGTCGGTCGTGAGCAGACACCCCACTTCCCGCTGGGAACGTGAGGGGACACCCTGACTGCAGTCCTGCCGCGGGAGCCATGAGGGGACAGCCCCGGTCGCTGCCCTGCCATGGCGGCCGCGAGGGGACACGCCGGCTCCGGGCCGGCCGGGCCTGCGGAGCGCGGCGGGGCGGGGGCCGCCCGTGCCCGGGCAGGGAGCCCTGGGCCCCGGCCCCTCCGGCGGAGCTCCCCAGCCCCTCTGGCTCCGCTCCGGGGCCGCCGCGGCCCTCCCGGGCACGTCCCGCCACCGCCCCTTACTTACCCCGTCCGGTCCGGGCCCGCCTCCCGGGGCGGCTCCGCGGGGCGGCCCGCCCGCGGTGTCCTGCGCCGTTGTTGTCCCGTGGCCCGGGTGTCCTGTGGCCCTCGTGTCCTGTGCACTGGGTTTCCTGTGTCCTGGGTGTCCTCTGTCCCTGGTGCCCTCTGCCCTGGGTGTCCCGTGTCCCAGATGTCCTGTGCCATGTGTGTCCTGTGGCCTGGGTGTCCTCTTCCTTGTGTGTCCTGTGCCCCCGATGCCTTGTGCCATGTGTGTCCTGTGTCCCTGGTGTCCTGTGCCTCAGGTGGCCTCTCTCTCTGATTAAGTTTATCATTAAAATATTAAAACTCGTTTGATTTTCCTCCTTCCACACCCCATCCCATCCCTGGGCTGCTTCAGTTTGCTCTTGTCAACCATGACACAACCTTCTAGAAATTACTGTGTGTTGCCTTTCAGTGCCTTCATTGAAATGCATCCCTGCCAGAGAGCTCTATATCCATATTATGCATATTAATAAGGCTGGGTGGTGATAATTAAGTGATGACTAATATGTTCCTGAGTGAAAGGATCCAGCATGGATTGGAATTTGTAGGCAAATAAGCTAAAAGTGTTATTAAAAAATCTTGAGGAGGATAATTAAGATTTGCCGAGATATAATAATTTCAAATCATATTTTTTGTCCTTTTACAGTTAGAGCATAGAGGACTCTCTTTGGTGCTGGGCTGCCTTGTACCAAGCACCTCAGCACAGGTGGAGCTGTGGGATGTGGTGCCATTGCCCTGGGTGGCTTCAGCTGTCCCATGGGATGTGCCAGAGTCCCTCCTGCTGTCCCAAAGCCTGAGACAAGGAGATGAAGGAGAGCCCAGGGAACAGCCAGCAGAGATGCTCTGTCAGAGCAAATGTAGCACTCAAGGGCAAAACAGGCACTCCAGAAGGTCAAGCTAAATCTGGGGTGAGCTATCTGCACATGGAAAGAATCCCTTTTAAAAAACAGGATCCCAGATCTGATTGCACTCTCCTAAAACGCTCATTAATTCTGGACCAGGCAAAATCAGGCAAGTATTGGGCATTTGGTACTGATAATCATGGAATCCTGGAATGGGTTGGGTTGGGAGGGACCATAAGGATCACCCAGTGCCCCCCTTCCATGGGCAGGGACACCTCCCACTATCCCAGGGTGCTCCAAGCCCTGTCCAGCCTGGCCTTGGACACTTCCAGGGATCCAGGGGCAGCCACAGCTTCTCTGGGCACCCTGTGCCAGGGCCTCCCCTCCCTCACAGAGAACAATTCCTTCCCAATATCCCATCTATCCCTGCCCTCTGGCAGTGGGAAGCCATTCCCTGTGTCCTGTCCCTCCATCCCTTGTCCCAGTCCCTCTCCAGCTCTCCTGGAGCCCCTTTAGGCCCTGGAAGGGGCTCTGAGCTCTCCCTGGATCCTTCCCTTCTCCAGGGGAACACCCTCAGCTCTCCCAGCCTGGCTCCAGAGCAGCTCCAGCCCTGGGAGCAGCTCCGTGGCCTCCTCTGCAGTGAACAATGAAACTGTTGACCCAAACCCCAACCAGATGAGTTGTGGGCACTGCTGCAGCCACGAGAGGTTCCTGATGGAGCCATGGATGAAGTCAGCAGCTGCTGCACCACTCGGGCTGGTTTGGGCCATTTGTGGTGATGGTAGTTGCTCATGTCAGTTCACATTCCTGCCTCCTTCCCTGGTGTAGCCAGAACTCTTTTCTTCCAACAGTTGGAGAAACTCGTGAAGAGTTGAAGAGGAGGCAGAAGTCACTTGGCAGCTTTCTAGAGATCTTTTGCATTTCCCGTGGGATTTCATGTGAATTTCTGTGCTCTCTGTGGTGCAGGTGATAACGGAGAAGGAAGGAGTGGTGACAGAAATCCGTGTAAAGCAGAATACATTTGAGGAGTCTGAATTCCAAAGATGTGTTGGTGGCAGTGAAAACAGTGTGTGTTCAACTTCCTGGAGAAGGAATTGCAGATATAAATACTTGGATATGTATCTAAAGTGAGATTTGGGCTTCCTGTTGTTTCTGGGCTTCTTTTGAAGTTGACCCACATATAATTTCCCTGGATTCATAAGATTTTTGAGTTCCCTGTTCTGTGAATGTATCAGTGTTCAGTTACAATGCTCATGCTTCTTATTTCATTTTCCATAATTAAGTGTTAGGCTTCCGTAGCAGACATTATCTCTAAACTGCTGCTGTTGCATAGCAGTTTCATTATATGTGATTTTAATTTGCAGATTTTTTTTTTGCAGTAAATTTCTTGGCTTATATTGTGGTGGCCTTGGCAGTGTTGTGTTAACAATTGGACTTAATGGTCTCAAAGCTCTTTTCCAACCTAAATGATTCTGAGATTCTTTATTATTTTACAGGTTTTCCAGTAGATAGAATCAGTGTTCACAGGCAGAGTTTGCTGTATGTAACACAGGTGGCTTTTACTCAGGTTTAAAAGAGTGATTTAATTTCATTCCCATGAAAGTTAGATGCTGTTTGCTCAGATTAAAGGATAAAGAAAACTCTTCCCTGCATTTCAGCCCCCACATTTCTGAGTGCCTCTTTATCCCAGAGAGAGGGCATCAGTCACCAGTTTGTACTGGGAGGCAGCCTAGGATAAATAACAAATCCTCTAATTAAGAGCCAATGGATCCTAATTGACTTATGTTAGTCCTCCAGCTGGGATCAGCCTTTCCCTCTTGTCCCGGCATGGAGCATCCTTTGTTTAAGGAACACTGAGGTAGGAAAACCAGCCCTTCTGAGAGGCCGCAGCCTTGTGCAAGTGTTTGAAGTTGTTATTTCAAGAGCTTATTTTAGCGACTTTTGAGCTGAGCATTGAGAATATATAGAGCAGCATTTAGGGAAAATGTTGATGTGGTGGTGGCTTCCTTTACCATGAGCTGCAGCTCTGCCAGCAAAGCTGAGCTGTGCCATTTAAGGAAGGAGTGGAGTTTAAACTCAGCTGTATTTAGAAACTTGCTGGAGTGCACCGGATGCTGGGGGAAACCAGAACACACTTTCTGGATTGTCAGACCAAAGGCAGCAAGGTTCCCACAGAGCCCTCCTCCTTGTGGAGCTTCTGTTTCATATTTAGATTTTGTTTTTTAATACCCAAAGAGCTTTCAGTTGGGTTCTGACCGTGGTGGCCTAGAAATTGGGCTAAATTAAAGCAGGCCTTATTTGTTTACTTAAAAGTGCTGACGGACTTGGACAGTCCTGCAGCATTTTTCCAGACTTGCATCATTCTAAAATAGATTTGATTCAAAACAAGTTTGATAAGAAAGTAATTCTCACTTGATGTGTTTGCATCTATCCCAAAGGAAGAGCTGAGCCTTGGCAGGTGTGCAGAGGGAGACTCTGGATTTGATATTTTAATTGCTGGAAGATACAAGTCAAGGAGTTAAATGAAGTAGTTGGAAGATGGGGGACTAAATGCAGGAAAAGTTGGGAGCCTCAGTAAGTAAACACCATTTCCACTGAGGGTATATCAGATGCTCCCATACTATTTAGCTTCTCTTTTTGAGTGGTTTGGGGCTTTATGAATCCCCACACAGAGAGCCAGGCATGTCTTCCCAAACTGTGCCAAAAGATGAGGGTGCACAGCTGAGCCATGGAAGTTTTCTGTACATTTGTTCATCACAGTGGATAACAGCACCTATAAAAACACCTATTAGCATCAATCCCTCAGCCACATTTATTTTTCACATCATTTAACACAGTATCACAGTATTTTTAGCTCTAGTTTAGCCTTCCCTGGTTCTCAGTCTGTTGCCACCAAGAGCTGACAAACCCATGAATAATCACATCATAATTCCAATTGTGGAAATGCAGCTGATTTGGAGAAGACAAACAACGTGTGCTGCTGCTTACATTGCTGAAAAATGTGACTTTCTGGTTTGCCTTACTCCTGCAAAAAATGCACAGAGCAAAAAGAGAAGAATTATCTTTAAGGAGCAGAATTATCTTCTGGTTAAGGCATAATGAATAGTGTGTACATAACTAATAGTGTGTACATAATTAATAACGTGTGCAATTCCCTGTTGCAGGGCCAGAGTCTGTCCTGAATTGCACTGCTACAGGATGAAGAGAAGAGAATTTTATTCTGAGAATGCAGGTGACGATACCAAAACCAGAAGACAAATAACTTTGACTTTCATGGACCAAAACCTGGTGGTTTTGCCTGTCCAGATCTCTGAAATCTCAGAGTGGCTGCTGCTGTACAGTTTGAATGTGCAACAACGATGTAAAGATCTGTTGCCTCCTCTGCTTTAAGGGCCTAACTGAAGTCATCCAAGAGCTTCTTGTGGGCTGGAGGAGATGCAGATTGAGCTGCAAGCCCTGGTGGATGACTCCAGGAAAGTGCTGATGGATTTATTCCCCCGTGCAAACGCTTGGCTCCGAGTGCTGACACCAAAGCCTCAGCCTGTGCCCGAGCCTTTGGAGTGCCTTGACCATGGGTTTGTAAGGCCATTCCTAGCTAGTAATTGGTGACTGGATGTGGTCAGGACAGGCAGATAAACACATGGAGGAAGGGGATGAATCACTGAGTAAATATCCTATCGATGCTGTAGGAGCTGCTCTTACTCACATGTGACGTAGTTGTTTTCAGGAAAATGTTACTTGAAAGAAGAGTTGAGGTTGAATGCATTCCAAATCTGCAGCTCCACACCTTCCTCAGGCATATCTTGTCTCCTTTAGACCAGCTGCCAGTTTAACATCCCCCCTTGCTTCTTTTATCCCCTTAGAAGTGGATCCCCCACTCTGAGGTCATAGCAGAGGAATTTCCATTCTGGAAACGCCAGTGCAGTTGCATCATTAAAAACCCCTAAAGCAGATGGTATGGGTTAAAGCAAAAATGCATTTTTTGCCAGTGAAACAGCATTATAGTTATTAGTGCAGCCTGTTGGCAGTTCCTGTCAGCAATTTTTGCAGCCATGTAATATCTAAAAGGATAAAAATACCATTTACTGTGAATTTCTCACCACAGAAAGAGGCCAGAGTGATATAGTACCAAAATCAGGAAGAACAGCCCTCCAAGTAGTTTTCTGTCCTCCCTTTTGCACTTTTCCTGGATCTTGGATACACTAAATCCACTTGAAGAGTCTTCCCTCCTTGTGGGTGCTGGGGCCCCCATTAGCCAGCGCTCCTGGGCAGCCTGAGCCTTCCTGAATGATCCTGCTCTCTAAGGTCCCTTCCAACCCAAGCCACTCCAGGATTCCATGACCCTTCAGCTGATGGATCCATCATCCCTGTTGGGAGCAAAGAGGAACTGCAGTAGAATGCTGGATGCCAACGTTTGTGTGCACCAGGTAAGGAGTTTATTCATTCCCATTTACAGTGTTGAGAGTTAGCCATTAAAAAGGCCCAATTGGCAGACAAATCAGATATTTAATCACCCTGTTACAAGATAAAAAGCATGGAGAGATACATGATGTATATATATATATGACTATGAAGTGAATTCTTCAATCCCCAAGTGTTTATTTTACTTGTAAGGAAAAATCTTTGTTCAGGAGCAAGAAAGACCAAGATTTCTTTCAGCAGTGTGGTCACTACATCCCCTCCATGTTCTGTGTTCCCCTCATTCCCCATTTCCAGCCCTCAGTTCCCAAAACTCCCACTCTGCCACGGCAGAGTCCTCAGCAAAGCTGGATTGTTTTGAAATCATTGAACATATTTTTGAGACCAAAACAAAAAAAAAAATCATTTTGAGCTGCATGAAATTTGCCATGATTTGTAGAATATCTCTACCCTGAGTTGTGGTGCAAAGTTTCAGCAAAGAACTGAGAATTAAGCACCACTACCTAGAAAATCACAGAGAAGATGCTGCAGTGATGCCATGAAATCCTTCTCCAGCCCCTGCTTTCCTGATCCACTTGGCATGAAATGTTTTCTTGACTTCTCCTTACTGTTCTCATAAAAACCACAGGGGTTTCTTCTCACTGCTACTTGTTTTGTCCAAGATACAGTAATTGGTACCACGTGAATTCACATTTTGCAGTGATAGGACAGAAGTGGGGTTGCAAAAAATCCCTTCAACATTTCAACCTCTGGCTCCAAACCCCCAATCCCTAAGGAACAATGGATTTACACATCAAGTAGTTACGTTACTCCTGCTGGTAATCACCTGTGTGAATATTTACACCTCAGCTGGAATCATGATCAAAAATTAATAGTTGTTAGATTTGTGTGAAAATTCTGTTGTATCTTCACGCTGGAATTGTTTTATCCTTGGTTTGCAGGTACTCCCTTGCAATATTAACAATAATTTTACTTATTGGTAACATATTTAGCTAAGTTTGGTGCACTAAAAATTAGGTGTACGGCATGAAACAGTGAACAAGTAATGATGCCAGGAAAAGAATGAAAAAGAAAAATCAGGATCACAACACCCCATGAAGCTTCGAGGTACATTTTAAAGAGCCGGTGGGAGGGTTTGAATCCTCCAGCCCTCGGCGGGTTACCTCTGCCCTCCAGGGCACTTGGATCATCCTCCCTCTCATAGCCCCGCCTCAGTGGAGCTGTGTGTGAGAAACATTTGTTCAACAGCTGCAGGCGCCGGCGCCGCGGGGAGCCCTGCAGCCGGGCGGGAGAGCGAGGGCTGGGATTCTCCAAACCCCTCCAGCACGCAGCCCTGGATAAAGCCTCCTTGGAACCCCTAAGGCACGGCAGAGAGCCTTTGATTCCGAATCTTTTTGAACAGGGCTCACTTATTGCAGCTCTCAGCCTCGCTGGTGCATAAAAGAGCCCTTCATATTTCCCCCACTTTGGCTGACTGGATCCTTTTTTTGCAGCATTCAGCCTTGATGGCCACGATTTTATCATTTGAGGCCGCAAAAAAACCCACCTAACAGTGGGTTCTCAATTCGAATGGAGTCATTTTTAGCTGGTATTGTTAGAAATAAAGTAAAAAAATGAACCCACGCTTTCAAACTGGAAGCAACCAGGTATTTTTAAGAAGCTGTTCTGGAGAACTGAGTGAGCAGTGCTGAAGAAATGGAAGGACATTTCAATGTCCTGGCTAGTTCTTTTAATGCAGTAAAATCAGGGCTGTGAGAGCAAGAACCCTGTGAGTGGATGTGGAAACTCCCAGGTTCCACACCCGCCCCATCACTTCATCCCCTTGGCTTGCTTTCTCTGGTTTTGCTGCTGGATGAGGAGTATTTATGAATAAAGCTGAACATATCCATAATGTGGGAGAAAAGAGATGGAGCAATGATTTTCCTGCTGTCAGCTGACACCTCCTGTGGCTTCTCCTGGGGCTCAGGGTGTGCACTTCTCTTTGCCCCCCAGTAAATCCAGCCCAAACTGGTGACCAGGGAACCACCAGGGAACTTTGGAACATTCATAGAGAGGATGTTGGAGAAATCCCAGAAACCATGGCTGGGATTAGCAGTTAGCAGAGGGAATTTTTCCACAAAAACCCCAAATAGATTCCCAGTTTTAACATGTTTAGCTTTGAAAATATAACCCAACTTTCTCATTTTTAAGTCTCTGACCGTTATTCTCTGGTCTCAGCAGAAGAGTATTGGTGTAATTAACAGCTTCATTAATGCCAGAGTAATAATTATGAACTGCAGGAGTGGCTGTCCCATCAGGAATTCTTGTTGTACAACTGCAACTGCATTCTGATTCTTCACAACTCAGGAGAAACTTATGTAAAGGTAAAAAAATCAGTGAAAAACACTATTTAATCTTAATCTACAAATACCAGTATGTTAAAAAAGAGGAAATAGAGCAGGTGGCTTACACAGTGTGTCTGTGCATAGATTTCAATTATAAATCATTAATTTAAATTATTAATTGTAATTTCTTTCCTTGCTACAGCGTGGTCACAACGTGTCTGCTGTGAATTTTTTCTGTGCAAAATTCAGAACTGTGTTTCATATTTATAACTGGTCAAATAATCCAGATGCCAGTTTCTGTTTTCTTCGTGTTTATTACATTTTTCTGTAGAAATGTAATATGTAAATATTCCCAGAGTCACCACACCAGACTTCAAAACATGCACAAAACAATAATGAAGCCAAAGTAAAAAAGAGTTTCCAAAATGTTGCAGTATTTGCTGATTTATAAATGTCAGAGATTACCAGCCAGGTGTGAATCACACAGGTGGGAGAAAGAGATCATCTGTCTGGTTTCCTTCCCCTGGATATTGGAAATAGAATCTGGAGCTGACCCAAGGATGCACTGCAAGAAAATATGGTTTGCTTTTAGGGAAACTTAGTTGGGGAAACAAAGATCTGCAAAGCCTTGCCCATACTTCAAACCTCTTTTCATTTTCATTATGAGCATCTGTGACCTTACAATTTGTACCAGTTTTTCAAGCATCAGGATGGGCTAGTGATGGTGTTTTATAGTAAGGCCCAGAATCCTGGGATGGTTTGGGTCAGGAGGGAGCTTAAAGCTCATCCAGTTCCATGGGCAGGGACATCTTCCATTAACCAGGTAGCTCCAAGCCCTGTCCAACCTGGCCTTGAATAATTATAAGGTAAATAATTAGAATTCTCCTGCACATTTTCAGGCAGTCCTGAGGCACCTGGTTAATCAGCCAGATCTTAGGCTGGGGTGACTTTCTGACATTTAACACCTCCAGAGCCTTCCCGCCACTCCTCCTACATTTTCTCTCATTTTTAAGAGAACTCTAGAAGTTGACATTTAATTATTGTCCAGCCTGGAAAGAAGGAGGGAGCCAGGCAGGAGGATCTGGGATGGCTGGGGCAGCCACGGGGCCTTGTCCCCTGGCACTCCCTGTCCCTGCAGATCCCAGCTGTGGGAGAAGGGAGCAGGGAGTGGTGGGCCAGAGGAGATTTTCTCAGCGTGTCACCCCCCCAGGAGCCCAAGGGAAGCAGCAGCTCTCGCCAGCACAGCCACAATCCCAGCCCAGCTCCGTGAGGCGCAGCGGGACCGCCGGGGATTAATCCGAGCGGGAATGCTGTGAATTCCTGCCTGCTCTTTCTCTCCCGGGCACAGCTGGTGGTGGGGACACTGCCAGATGAAAGCAGCGCTGGCAGCTCCCAGCAGCCTGGCTCCAGCTGCATTCCAGGGCACGCACTGGCCCCAGCTGGTTGCTCAGGTGGCACTTCCCTCTGCCAGGTTGGGCACAGGAGGGATCCCAGCTCAATACACCTCACTCCTCCAGCTTTTCCTTTCTTTTTTTGGAGTTACCACATTCTCTGAGGCAAAATGAGAATGGAGATATTTTGGAATGTTAGGCCTCAGCATTACAGAAACCAGGGCTGGGAGAATCCCTTGACAGCCCATTGTCTTGGCGCTTGGGAGTTGTGCTTTTCCTGATCTTAAATTTCCTAAATGAGGTTTCTGTGATGTAACAGGGAAAGCTGTTCTTGAGGAGCTTTTCATGGGGAATTCTGTTTGCTTTAGGTTGTTTCGTTACTGAGACACTGGCACAAGCCACAGATGTGGCTGCCCCTGGATCCCTGGAAGTGTCCAAGGCCAGGCTGGACGGGGCTTGGGGCAACCTGGGATAGTGGGAGGTGTCCCTGCCCATGGCAGGGGTGGGAATGGATGGGCTTTAAGGTCCCTTCCAACCTAAACCATTCCAGAATTCCATGATTTTATGAGAACTGCTGCTCATGCAGCAGGAAGTGAGACTTGCTCATGAAGCAGGACCATATCTGATAGAAAAGTCACAGAAATAAATGTTCCTCCTTGTGCAATGACATTTCTAATGAATTTTGCTTTTCTCTCCAGGTATATTCACCACTCTTCAGCACAGTGTCTACCACACTTAGTTCATTAAATCTTAGATCAACCTCAGCATTAATCCTTAACCCAAACCTCTCATTTACACCATACTTGATGTGTGCAAAAGAAACAGGAAAAGGAAAATTTATTTATAAAGATACATTTTTTATGCTTATGATATTTAGCTCTGAAGGCTTCATCTGGGTCTATTATCAACACCTCTCTCAGTCCACAGGAAGAAGGAAAATTAATTTTTCCAGTGGACATTCATCATTTTTTAAAACAGAACTGTCATTAAGATGGACCCCTGCCAAGACAGGTACATTAAATGTCAGCTAATATTCATAAAACTTTCACAGGGAAAGAGAGATAATAAACCCAAAGAGACAAGGAGAAATCAGAACTCTCCTGGTCCATCTGCACCCCCACTTGAGTTTCTGCGGTTGTTTTAATTTGCTGGTCCCTGCACCAGAGCCTGAGCCTGAAAGCTGCTCAGTTTTAATTAACCTGGTGTCTGGTAAATTTGGAACAGGGTGGGAGGTTCGGGGTGAAGTTACAGGAGATGGAGCAATCAGCTCTGATGGGTGTCTGATCCTTGCTGGGGGAGGAGCTGTTCCTCCTCCTCCGTGCATTCCTGAAGTTTATCCCGTGCTCTGGTGCTCGCTGGGCCCCTCCAGCTGCAAACCGAGCAGAAAACACCGCTTTTATCCGGCACAGCAAACAGGGAGTGGTATCAGCTCACCAAAAAGTCTCATGAGGGCCATCCTCGGGATAACAGAGCTGAAGGAGAGCCGCAAGGCACAGGAGACCGCAGGGCCTTCCAGACACCTCTGCTCCTGCAAGGAGGAATTCAGGACTGGCACAAATCCCTCTGGGAGCTCTGTCGGCCTGAGAAACCTCCTGGTACAACTGGCGTTCTCAAGGGGTGCTTCCCCCCAGGGCGAACCCCAGATGGCTTGGATTGCAGCACGCCTCGTTTGTGCCAGAGGTCTGGAAGCTGAAGCCGCCTGCCCTCGGGAATGGGAGCAGGGCAGGGCAGGGCAGGGCAGGGCCGGCGATGTGGCTCGGGCATCACACGGTGCTGGCCAGGGACAACGCTCCCAGCTGGCACAACCTTTACGCAGAGGGAGGAGGGGGAAACAGCGCAGTGCGTGTTGCCTGCTGGCCACCGCAGGGGTCTCTGACTGATCCGCAGAGCCTCCCAAAACAGCCCCCACAGCTCGAGCCCAGCGCTGCAGAGGGTGCTGGGGCAGGCCCTGGCCGCAGCCCGGCGCAGCAGCCGGCACAACCTGCCCGGCGTCTTGTTCTCCGTTTCTTATCAAAACACTGCCCTGATACAGCGAGGCTCTTACCAAACATCCTGAAGCCTGCTGTGCCAAGGAATGATTGCTGCTAGCATTTATTTTTCCACAATTATTTTCAGGGTTGTCCTTTCGAGGCAGACCAGATCAAGGAGTGGTGCGTGCAGTACCTCATCCCAGGATAAATCCAGGGAGGCTCTATGACTCAGGAATGACTCACTGCTCCTCCTCTGTTCCCTCCAGACTCTTGGGGGTGTACTAATTTATTGTCAGTCTGTATCTGCAGGCAATTATTCCCCCCAGCTCAGCTGTCCTGTGCAGGAGGAACTCAGGCATGTTCTGCTCATTCCTCCCCTCTCCAGAGGGATAAACAGGTGAGCAGTGTCACCTTCACTCTGGCATCCAGAGAAATGGGGGAGGTATTTTCCCTTCCTTGAATAACTTGTTGTCCAGGTTAATTATTTGGAAGGAGATTGTTCCTCCCAACCCCCCAAAATCCCAATTACTAAACTAAGATTGACCTTTCAGAGAGTTATTTCGAAAAAACTTGGATAAAATAAGGTGGTATGACTCAAACAACAGGAGGAAAGTGTCTGCATCACAGTCAAGCCACACAAATTGCTTTCACTGTCAGAATCAAGAATTCAGAAACAAAAAATACACAAAACAAGAATGATTAATTTTTTTTTTTCTCTTTAGCAAGACAGATTGAAGCATCCCAGTGGAGCTGGAGGGGAAGTGTTTAAACAATGCCTGCTTAGTCTCCAGCAAGTCCTCACTGGAAGGAGTACAAGCTTTAGGACAGGAAAGAAAAAATAACTAAAATAAGAGATTTTAAAATATGCATGTACAAGGTGCCCAGAGAATCAGAGAAGCATGAAAAATACTGAATAGCAAATGGGCCTGTTCAGCTCTTCCCAGTCAAAATTTAGGAGCCTGAGGACACAGCACATACAGTGGAAATGCAGAAAAAAGGACTTTCCCCGTGGCAATGCTGATTTAAAAATCTCTTTGCCCGTGTCATTCATTTCACCCCATTTCATTTCTCCACCTCTCTCCCTCCAGGCTGTGTTTCATGAGACTTTTTTCAATGGAGCACTGGCTTAAGGTACAGCTCCTTCACCACTTCCAAGTGCTTATTCCCAGCCTTGTGCCACCCTGGCACCAGGGGCTGTGTGCTAAATGCTCTGCTCTGCACAGACTGGGGCTGAAGTGGCCCTGAACAGGCCTTGCAAATCAGAGACTGAAAACATAGCAAAATAGCAATGAAAGAGAATATGTGTGAAAACGTCAGCAAATCCCCAAACCCCAAATTTACAGACTTATGGAATCCTGGAATGGTTTGGGCTGGAAGGGTTTTTAATGATCTTGTCCCACCCCTCTGCCAAACACTTCCCACTGCAAATCCTAATCAGCCAAACACTCTGAGACAGCGACAAGCTCTCAGAAACCAAACAGTGCTGCAACTGGACATTATCATATATTCAAATAATTTTATTAAGCACAGCGTGGGAAGCTTGGCTGTTTTTTCCAAATATCTACATCCAAAATAAATCTCTGCACCTATAAAAATAGCAGTTCCAGACAGACTCCAGCTCAGAGTGTTATTCACAACATCACACTTGTGATCAATAGCGGGGAGAGTGCTGCTAGAAATAGTCCTGCCATGGGAAACGCTTCCTGCTGCCTCAGAACAGGTCGTGCCCTGCTGCTCTGCAGCTTCTCCTGGATTTTATCTCCAAGTACACACAGAAGCAAAACTGCTTGACTCCGTGGAGAACAGCACCTGATTCCATCTGCCGTGCTGAGGGGGAATAGGGATGTGCCAAGTCCCCAGCACTGGCGCTGGGAGGGGGAACTGGGATTCTGTCCAGGGCAAATTCTCTTCCCAGCAGCAGTGGGCAGGAGAGTGTTCCTGGAGGCAGGATAGTCATTCAGGTTGGAAAAGCCTTCCCAGACCATCAAATCCAAGCGTTCCCCCAGCACAGCCAAGGCCACCACTGCCCCATGTCCCCACCCACAGGGCTGTTAAATCCCTCCAGGGTTGGGGACTCACCACTGCCCTGGGCAGCTGTGCCAGGGCTGGACAGCCTTTTCCAGGGAGAATTTTACCCTAAGACCCCGCCTAATCCTCCCTGTACACTGCCTGAGGCCGCTCCCTCTCCGCCTGTCCCTGTTCCCTGGGAGCAGATCCCAAATCCCCCCCGGCTGCCCCCTCCTGTCAGGGACTTGTGCAGAGCCAGAAGGGCCCCCCGGAGCCTCCTTTGCTCCAGGCTGCGCCCCTTCCCAGCTCCCTCAGCTGCCCCTGCTGCTCCAGCCCCTTCCCCAAATCTCTTCCCTTCTCTGGAAATGCTCCAGCCCCTCCACGTCCTTGTCCTGAGGAGCCCAGAACTGCCCCCAGGATTTGAGGGGCCCCAGCAGTGCCAGCACAGGGGACTGGCACTGCCCTGGGGATTTGAGGGGCCTGGATGACTTGGGATGACTTAGGATGGGTGACTTAGGATGGATGATCCCCTGCAGGGATTTAGGATGGGTGAGGATCTCAGTGCAGCGACATCTGTTAGGAAGCAGAACTGCAGAACTTCACAGGAAGGTTTTGGTTACAAAATTGGCTGCACAAAGTGAGCAGGACTAGAGGGACCCTGAGGGGTCACTGGCCAGGCTGCTCTTTTGGGTGGCTCTGTGGCCTCTGGCTGCATTGGAGGGGCTCCACCTTCAATGCCAGGGATGGATCCCACGGCCCTCCCGGTTTTTCTTGAGCCATAACGTGGTGCCAGCAAACCTGTTTGTGTAGCCGTGCTGTGAATCAGGTCAGGAGCACCAAAACCAGCAACACCCAGCACCCCCCTGTTTGTTTGGAACAGGGAGCAATTCCTCTCCAGTTCACCCCACTTGTACAAGAATTCACACAGCCTCTTGATGAACCGGATGGGAGATCAATCCAGCTGGAAAAGCAAAAATTTACACCCCTATTCCAACAACAAAAAAAGGGATCTCCCAGCCAGACTGTTCCTCAGTCTGTGCTGAGCTGTGTGGAGACAGGACCAAGTGCTGCGTGAGTTCTGCCTGAAGCAACCCAGCCTGGGAATGCCAGACAGTCTGAGGCTCCACCTGGAACCAATTTTCCCTCCATCCCTTGTTCCCTCTCTCTCCTTGCAGCCGTGCCTTTTGCTTGGTTTCCCTACCCAGCCCCACAAAGAGCTCCACAGGCAAGGAGCAGGGATCACTCCTGTGCCCAGGGCTGGGAGGAGCTGGGGCTGCTGCCAAGGAAATGCCTTTGGCACTGGGGCCAACTCATCAGGTAAAAGCTCTCAGCCTGCCCAGGCCGAGCTGTGTCCTTTGCTGTTCTCCAAATATTTACGTCTTGGTGAAACGCGTAAACATTTCATCAGTGGTCTCTTATTCCCAGCCTTTCATGAGAAGTTGCTGTTTCCATGCTCCTAAACCCCCTTCAGTATGAGTAATTCCCACTGGGGGAGCTCCTCATTTGCCTCACCAGAGTCACGGAGCCTCAGAATCCGAGAGAAATCCAGGAAGAGCAGGGATGGGAAGTGGTGCTGGGAACGGCTGCACTGCTGTGTGCTCCATACCTGCAGCTGAAGTGCCTTTTTCCTCTTTTTCCTTCCTTTTTTCCTTCTTCTTCCTTTAAAAAGGTTTGCCTCTGAACTTCCCAAAAGGAAAAACACAGGAGAAGTTTGGGAAGTTCCTGTGAATCAGCTGGTGAATGTAACTTTAGTCACTCAGTTAATGTAAATTCAGCTGGGAATTGGGAGTTTGGTGTTTATTATTTACTAAGAATTTACACTGTAAATTAGTAAATCTTACCTTCAAATTCTGAGCTCCCCCCTGCTCCACACTAACAAACACATAAGGATTTTCCCAGTTAGGATGAGTAACTGAGGAGCTGAATTATTCAGCACTGTGTGATCTGTGGCAGCCAGGAGATAGAATTCCCAAGTCCCTGTTCCTTCATTTACTCCCTGCAAAAAGCCTTCCCTTGGTAATTTTAGAGCTCAGAGAATGGCACAACACAGCGAGTTCCATCTAAACACGCCACTCTCCAAAATTTGCTCTTTTCTTAATGCTCATGAATATTTCAGGAGCTCTGCTCCGGGGTTTCGGTGCATTCCAGGACAATGATTCCAGAGTTCTCTTTTGCCTTAGGAGGAAGAGTGGCTTGACTGTGACACACTCTACATTATTGTGTTAGCCAGGGTTTATTGCCATTACAGGATCAGATCTCCTGGAGTTACACCAGGAGTCTTTCACATGAGATGGGCATCATTTTTGGCTGCTGTGAGAGCAAAGTTCTCTCTAGAAATTTATTCACTCCCTTAGGCCATGAGCAATGAGTTCAGGAATAGTTTGTTTTTCTCACCTTTTCAGCTCGTTGTTTTCCACTGCTTGAACTGGTAAATCCACTTGGATAAAAATTTGCAGTGCCAGCAATGCACAAGATCAGCAAATCAGTCTTTTCCAACTGCAATGTCTGTGATTTATTGTAAAAAACTGCAGGGATTTGCATCAGCATGTGGTATAATTTGGGAAGTGTTAACTTAATCATTGTTAATTTAAATATTGAAATGTATTGTTTCATGTGTTATCTTCTTTTGCTTGTATTGATGCATTTTTAACCTACCAGAAGACTTTTAAAAAATAATACTGTGCTTAACAAATCCGTTTGCAGGTCTGTGTCCTCCGAAAGCAGAATGAGCACTGCAAGAACATGGAGTCCGTGTCGGAGTTCATGACGTGCTTGCCCTGATTGCTTTCCCTTTATAGAAATGCCTGACAGCAAACTCGGGAAATTATTGCCATTTGAAACACCAGAATGTGAGAGAAGCCCATCACAGGAAGTATCTGGGTCACCTCTCCCCGCAGTCAGAGCAGAGCTCTCCGAATGCTGAGCTCTGCTGAGCCCCTCCGTGGGCCTGTGACGTGGAGTGGCCCTGCAGCTGCTGGGGGTGGGTCTGCACCAACCCCATGGAATTGTTCAGCTTGGAAAGGAGCCCTAAACACAGAGCTGGGAGCTGGGGCAGCCGAGTGCAGCCCCCCTGCCAGCCCTGCAGCGGGAGCAGCGGGGCTGGGGGCTCGGCCATCACCCAGCCTGCTGGGTAGGACCGGGGGTCCCTGCCTGGACATTGGGGGCCACAGGTTATTCCCCCTAAATTGGCCACCTGCCTCATTACCTTCGGACCGAGCAAAACCAGGGTGGCAGGGGCCCCGGATGCCGGGTCCGTTCAGCAGCCGGTGTTTGTGCCGCAGCTCGGCTGCGGGATGCTGGGACGGTCCCAGACGGCAGTTCACTGCTCCAGGGAAAGGCCCTTCCCGGGACGGGGACAGGGACACGGAGGAGCTCCCAGGGACAGGGGGACGCTCTGCTGCCGGGGATCCCCTGCTCCGGGCCGGGGGTCTGCCTGTGCCCCTTGGCCAGCTCCGTCTGCTGCCGTCTGAAGGCAGGGAGTGCGCGGAAGGTGCCGGGTGGGGCACAGGGACGGCAGGAGCAGGAGGTGCCGGGACTGGGATGGAAACCCCCAGGAGCACCGCTCACAGCAGCGATGGCCGCGGCCGCCCCACCTCAAAGCAGCTGCTCTCGGAGTAAAAGCCCGCCCTCGGGCTCAGATGAAAATAAGATTCATGTGAAAAGCATTTTTCTTTTTTTCCTGTTTAATACACACAATTTTATTTCAGAGGACAAAACCCCTGACTTGCTGGTTTTAATTCAGTCCCCAGTCTGTGGGGCTGCTTGCCTTGATTACATTGTACTAAATTACTCGGCCTGGAGAGATCCTGCTCTTTATTTTCTCTTCCAAGAGCCAAAATATGATATTACTTGGCAAGAGGGATGTGTATCTAAAATGTCAGGTTCCAGCTCATAACTATTAGGGGATAGCTTTGGCAATGGCCCTTTGTGACTGCTCCAAAACAGATTTCTCTTTCTAGGAGATCCTCAAACCTAATCCATGCTTATATTTGGATTTAGGTGGCATTTGGGGCACTATTGCTTTGGTTTCACTTTACATTTCTAATTTCTCAAGACTTCCAAGCCTTCAGATTGCATGAACTGATAATTCTGTGTGTGCACACGGTGCAAACATTGAGAATTGCAGATCATTTTTTACCAAATCCAAAAGAGCCACCTACAAAATACAGAATAAAATGATAAAGCAGGTTCATATCGGTCAACTTCTCATCTGAAGACAGACAAAGCTGGAACTTGATTAAATCTCTGCCATCTTAATTAACCGATATCAGCTTTCACTAAAATGGAATGAGAGCCTGTTCTTGGTGTTATAATTCCAAACCAGGTGCTGCCAGCACAACCACTCAGCCCGTGAGCATTTGTTCCCTTCTTATGGGAATGTGAAAAAATGAAAATGGGAATATGAAAAAAAAATTGGTTTAATTAATTTTTTTAAATTTAGCACCTGCTAGTTTTGTCTTCAGTGCTAAATTTTGAAGGGATTGGATTCGTGGGAATATAAAGACTTAACAGAGAAATGGTGAGAGGCTGTCCCAAATCCTCTGGAATTCAGTCTTCGTACTCTGAGCACGGATAGGAGTGATTAAACCACGGAGATTTTGCTATAAACAGTTGTGCAATTCAGGTTTTGGAAGGAATTTACTTTTGCTGATCTTGCTGCGCTGAGATGGGATGCTGGGCATCATTTTAAATATTAAGTGCCCGTATCTGTCAGCAACACAACTTTCTGTGCTTGCTTTTGAGGGGGTCACGCTCCAGGGAAAGGCAGATTCCAGCAGGGATGGATGCCTGAAGCCATCCTGCCATTCCATGCTCCTGTGTGTGGTGCTGCTGGGAGTCCTGGCTGTTTATAAATGGATTTTGTAGAGGTGAGAGGGGCTCAGGGGTGGAGGGGGGGGTGTTGGGAGTGGTTTTGATGAGACAAATCTTTGGGGCCTCCAGATGATTGCTCACTCAAACTGAAGGGTTCAAGCAGAGCTGTTCTTTCTGCCAGATGATCACTGTGTTGTGGAAGGGCTTTGGATGGAAAGACTTGGAAATTAATTGATAGATTAATGAGGAATTCTCCCTAGAGTTGTCAGATACCCCACTGCAGGCACTCTGCCTGGTGATGATTGCAGCACTGGTTAAAAAAGACATCTTGGCAGACTCAAATAAGAGACTTCCACAGCTTTGGGGAGCTTGAGCCTTTTAACCACGTGGTAATTGTAAAGCCTATAAATAACACTTCAAATCTGATTTAAACAGTCTTCAATTAATTATTGCCATGCTCCGTTACTGGCCCCCTCCTTCAGGATATCACAAGTCTGCACTTTGAGTCTGCCAGGCTGAAAAGTCTCTGCCAAATCAACAGCTCGGTTCTGTCTCACAGATTGAGAGGCAGCCTGGAAGCTCCTGCTGTGGCTGTGGCACCTGGGGCCGTGGGGCAGTGGTG
>WBMZ01007067.1:0-31226 GCA_013400975.1 Atrichornis clamosus | reverse complement strand
CCGGGCTGGCGGAAGGGCGGAAGTGGCTGTGGCGGGCGGGGGGCGGGCGCGCGGCGTCCCCGAGCCCGGCCGGCACGGCCGCTTCCGGCCTCGCGGCGTCACGTGACGTGAGCGGGCGGGGGGAGGCCGTCGGCGTCATGAATATTCATGAACCGCCGTGAATAGTAATTTGGCTGCCCCTTCTGGGTCGGTGTGGGATGGGGTAGCTGGGCTGGTCCGGAGGAGTTGTGTCGAAGGCTGTGCGTGTCAGCTCCTGGGACGGTTCCGGCTCGCCGGCATGGGGCAGTTGGGCTGGTCCAGAGGAGTTGTCCCAAAGTTTGGCTGCCAGCGTCTGGGACGGTCCCAGTCTGCGCTGGCTCGAGCATTTCTTGGCACACTGTTAAACGTGTTTGTCCTGCTAACCCCACAGAAAGGACTTCCAGCACGCTGGTCTTCTGCCAGATGGGCAAACTGGACCGTCTCATTCCCTGCAGGGAACAGGAGCGCAAGGCCAGGCGCGGAGGGGAGCAGGATAACCCTCTATCCGCAGCCGGCAGCCAGAGGCTCCACGTAACCTCACCCAAACACGCTTTTTTTGTTTGTTTGTTTGTTTTGTATTTGTAACCGTTCACAACTTGACCCCAGAGGGGGCTGCAACTCACCCTCGTTCTCAGTCATTGAGAATTCCGTTTCACAGATTCAACCCACCTAAGTTTTGTCTGGCAATTTCCCGCTGCCTCCCGTGCGCTGGCACTGCCGGGCGCTGTTGCCGTGCAGCGCCAGGCGCTGCTCCAAGCAGCAGGAAATCAATCCCTTGAGCCTCGGGGACGGTGCAGGAGGAGGCGTGAGGCTGTTCCTGCAGGAGACGTCACGGAGGCACTCCACGAGGTTGCTAAGCCGGGCTGGCTGGTCACCCCCACACCAAACTGGAGACACCCCACAAAATCACCAAGCCACGCTGTCTGTTGCTGCTCTGTTCTGTCTTAAGACACTTCAGATAGAAAGGGACTTTAGGATATGATACATTTAACTCCGCTGCTCGCAGCAGGGTTAACTTTGGCACTGGGCCGACCTCCCAGGTCAGGTTATGTTACCTTCCTCACCTCTGGTGGCGTGCACTGGGTGTTTGGCTGAGCTGTTTCAGTGCTTTGACTTGAGAGAAATCTCTTTTTTTAATTGTTGCCTGAGTTTTCTGCCAGCTTGGCATGCTGGAACAGCTTTTCAGAGCCAGCATGAGTAAGAGGGTGGGACCAGGGAGAACACAAGTACGGCAGCCAGCGGTTAGATTGGCTCGGGCGATCGTGAAACCGCAACATCCGGAGCAGTGGGCAGAGGGAAATCTCCCGGCGGCTGAGAGGCAGGCGGCTCCAGCCGCAGCGCCTGCCTGTCCCCAGAAAGTGCTGGGGTATTGGTCATCCCAGGAGCACAAAACTTCCTCCTGGGAGGAGTCGCTATCAGCTCTGAGTTCTTCTGCAGGAGTCACATGAAGGCAATTGTTGATTTATTTAAATAAAAGGAGTTGGCAGTCTAATCAGTTTGGAAATTAATTTCCTTGTTAATTTGGGGGTTTTGACTTGCTCATGAATATTCACAAAGGCTCATCTTGTTGTGGTTTTTTCCCCTCCTCTATGTAATTTATTTTTGTGGTTGTCAGATCACCTCTGAAGGTGACATTTCTCTCCTCGTTCTGCAAAGCAGCAAATGTATTCAATCTTACGCCTTGGAAGAGGAACTCCAGCCTGGCACTGACACCTCTTTTGCTTCTCTCTTCTTTGCCAGAGAGTCCTCTGTAGCCTCTCGGCTCTCCTTCCCTGCATGCTGCCTTGGAAGAAACAGGACCGACAGTCTCCTCGAAAAAGAGGGCTGGCCTGGGCTTGGTAGCTGGGAGCGCTTGGCAGAATGCCCTATACCTGACAAGGAGAATTGTCACTTGAGGATTTGGATAAAGTGGTTAATTTTTCTTACGGTGCCTGGGGTTTTCTGTTCCCCCTCCCACCCCGCACTGCTGAGCACCCTTCAGCAGCACGTGAGGCAGTGTGACTAACATCTGCCACAGACACTTGATTTGTCTTATCTCCTTTCCTTAGGAGGAGGCAAAGTCAGAGAAACACGGGTGTGTGTCTCTGGAGACTAAAGCCAATCTCCTCACCTTCTTTCCCAGGTCTCTGTTGCCCCCCTTTACTTATCCTGCCTGCTCTTGCTCCTCTCCACACCAGGGAAGAGCATCCTGGTTGCCACTGCTGGTTTCTCCCTGGTGAGATGTGCCCATGTCCCACATGTATGTATTTAGGGCTTCAAGGGTTTCATAACACCGACCAGCAGGGCTCAGTTGAGGTGGGGAATAAAAACCTGTGTAAAACTGCTGGTACTGGGGGCAGGAGGAGCAGCGTGGGGTGAAGAGGTGCCCTCCTTAGCTCATACAGTGAGACGGGCTTGGCCGAGAGTTGGCCCCACGGCAAGTGGTGTGTGCAGTGGAGACCCCCAGGCCCAGTGGCTCCTTCCAGACTGGCTCATTTCTTTAGAAAGGTCGGTTTTGGTACAACCTCCATCTTGCTCAGTGTGCCGTCTCAGAGCTTGGGGCCATGTGAGGAGGGCTGCAGCAGCCATGGGATCTGCTCAGCAGCACTGCCAGCCCAGGCTGGGAGCTGGAAAGGGAGTGACAGAGAGGTTTACGATTGTGCAGCAAGAAAATAAGCCAGCAGCAATGCAAAGCGACTGCGGGAGGTACCCGAGCCCTGGGGTAGGTGGTAGGTGGAGGTTAGTGGGGCCTCTCTCCTGGGAGCAGAATCATGTGAATAACACAGCCGGGTTCCCACCTCCTGCTGAGGGCACCAGCTCCTGACAAGCCTAGAAAAGAAAATGTGTGGAGAAAGCCAGCCAGTTATCACAACAGTTGCTCTCTCACAACCTTTGTAACAAGCTCTTCTATGCAGCTTTGGCCCAGGAGGGTGGCAAACACACACCTCCACGCTGGCTGCCTGTTCCATCTCCCATCCTTGTTGCCTCCTCCACAATCACATCTGACTGTCACGTTCCCACCTCAGTGCTTTCCTTCTTTATCTACTCTCCTGATTTCTCCATTTCTCTCTTTCTTCACCACCCCAACACAAGGCACCCACCCCTGGACCTTCAGTGATGATTCCAGACCATCCTCCAGTGGTGCCACTGTACGCTCTCTGCTTGAACACCTTTTGTTTGCTGTCTGTGTGTGAACTGCACTGTTCACAGTGGCCTACCTGGTAAGAAAGGTGGTACTTTCTGTCATGGGATCCTATTTGGCTGGTTTCTAGGGCTGGTAAACCTGGCCTGACATGTTCAGTAAGCTGGCTCTAGTGGTACCTGAATTCATTGAAGGTACGTGACCAATAGGCAGAGATGGACAGATCGACTTGGAAGGTGTGATGATGTAGTGACACACATTTTAAGGCTGGAGGCTGTTCATTCTTGACCAAATTTTTAGCTGCTTATAAGACAATATTGGGTTTATCCTGCAGCTGGTATTTTAATCTTGTGAGTACATTTCTCAGCAAGGCATGTTGTCCTCACTCTTTTCAGGGAACTGACATCTCTTTGGCAATCGGCTGATTAAATCCCCTGGCAGCACACAGCAGAGAGCATTTCAGCACGTCATTTTTGGTTGGGTTTTTTTTTCTGCTGCATGGAAATAGATTGCATTTTCCTCCGCTTGGTAACTTCTATGCTTATTGTTGTTAAAGCTTTTAGAAATACACGGTAATGGAGAGTTACAGATGCGTGTCATCCTGCACATGCTTGGTTGCCTGAGTCATTTCATTATAGTGGCATCTCGCTCTCTTAAGGACAAGGAGCAGAAACCACACACCTGGGATACACTTTGGAATTTGAAGCATATGCAACCACGATCCATTGCTTTTTCACCGAAAGAAGCAAGTTTCTCTGGAACTGGGAACTTGGAGGTCCCTGTTGGGCGGGAACATAGTAACCTGGGATTGGATCGGCCTTGGCTTCAGGCTGAGTTCATTCGGCCACTGTAGTGTAGTAAGGGCAGTTAGTTTCTGAAACTTCTGGTCAATGTGCCATGAACACAAAACCCGTGAGTCAGAAGGAGGAAAAAGTATCACTCATTGGATGTGTCACGACAGCCAGAGTGGCTGTTCCTGAGGACCTTCTGCACAGGGCAAAAATCACAGTCACATCAGAAGTCATCTCTCTCTTGCGTGGGCACAGCCAAAGCACACCACACATGCACAGGCGCAACCTGCTCCAGTGGAATGATAAGTTCTCTGTGGCAATAACCCCAGTAGGCTTTACACCATGTGCTAGGTCCCCACAAAAAGTATCAAGAAGAATTTTAAACATGATTCAGCAGTGAGCCCCTCAAGCAATGAAGGCTCCGTACAGCCTAGGCTGCATTAGCTAAGGTGTAGGCAGCAGATCAAGGGAAATTATTATTCCCATCAACCTGGGCGGTGTGAGGCCCCACCTGGAAGACTGCACCCAGGACTGGCTCCTCAGTACAAGATGCATGTTGACAAAGTGCAGCATGGCCTGCAAAAGGCCCCCATGGTGGAGGGCTAGAGCACACAGTGCACAAGGAGAAGGCTGGGGGAGCTGGGTTTGTTAAAGAGAGAAGACCAAGGGGGGGTCTAATTGCTGTCTGCTCCTACCTAAAGGAAAGCTGTAGAGAAGATGAAGGCAGACTGAGAAGGCAGTATAGTGAAAGGTCAAGAAACAATGGACAAATGTTGAAACAAAGAAATTCTAAACATGTATAAGGAAAGATTTCTTCCCCTTGAGAGCAGTTCAGCAGTGGAACAGGTGCCTAAAAAGACTGGGGAACCTCCATCCTTGGAGATGTTCAGAAGTTGTGTGAGCAAGGCCCTGGGCAACCTGGTCTAGTTTTGGAATAACCCTGCTGTAAGCAGAGAACTGGACACTAGAGACTTCTAGAGATCCCTTCCCATCTGATTTTTGTGTGGGTCAGTGTTTTTGTGCTGCTGATCTGCTGTGAGCCAATGTTCAGTGTCTTCACAATGCTGGAAGCCAGAAGGGCAGTGTGCTTGCTTGGCCCTGTGGAAATGCATCTGTGCTGACAGCAGCATTAGCATCTGTAAAGCCCTTCTGCATGAACATCTCCAGCTGGCTTGCCACCCTCTGTACCCTACTTGTCCATTTTATACTATTCCAAGTACAGATGAATCTCCTAACAGCAGAACCTCGTTGGTTTGTGGGTGGCTCCTTAAGCTATGATACCCATGTTCTTCTTTCTGAACAGCAGCAGTCACTGAATGTAATTTAAAATTATATTGCAGCATGTAAGAGTTCCCTCCCTACACACAACCTTCACCTCCTCAGAAACAGAGAGACTTTAATAACTCCTTTAAATTCTTGGCTTAGGTGTCTGTATGTTTCTGTGCAGTCAGAGAATCTGTGATGAGTTTCAGGGGATCTCTGGTCCCCTGTTATACAGTCACTTCTCAGGTCCCCTCTTTTTGAGAAATGTGCCTCTCCAATAGCCTAAAGTGGGGCTTTCAGACCACCAGGAGAGCAGGGTGGTGGGTGCTCAGCTGATGCACTCCTCACACCACCTTCAGTGCTCACCACAGTGCTGCTAAAGCACCCCTGGGTCTTTACAGCTGCCTCATGCCATTTCTCAATCAGGAGCTTGATGCTGAAAAAGGTGGGAGAAGACAATAGAAGAAAGGGTGGAGAACAGTAATTTGATGTATTAAGGCAAAAGCAAACCTCAAGAAGCTCTATTGCAGCAAGACTGGAGCTCACCACCTTACCTTGATATTTGTAGGGTTTTTTTTCAAAACTGGCTGAGGAAGCAGCAGTTTGGGGAGCAAGGATTTGCAGCATATCTATCAAATTCAGAGTAAGCATGTCAGGGCTGGAAAAAAGGAGCTATATTTCAGGAAGAGAGAAAACAAAGTACTCCAGGCAGCTCCAAACCCATTAGTCTAGTCTCAACAGAGTATAAGGTTAAGAACAAATTACAGAAGGTAAACAAAATTAAAGCTACAGCAGTAAGTGGAAAATGGAATCAAATACAAAATGGGTTTATCAACAAAAGCACTGTGTGCCCTTAACTTGATCCTTTTCTTTACCTCCTTTCCCTTACGTGGGTGAAAAAAGAAATTGGTAAATCTAATCTAGTTGGACTTCAGTAGGGCATTTGATGCAGTAAGGGCTGGAAGGCAGCTAGATAAGCTGAAGTGAAAGGAATTAGTAGGAGAATTTTAGGTGGGTAAAATGCCAGACAGAGGCAGATGATGTGTGGAGTCAAAAGGGAACTGCCACCATGGAGGAATGTCACCGGCCTTGGGAATAATTCTGCTTGCAGTAATGGCTCTAGCTCAGCAAAAAGCAGCATGAAAAGGAAGTTTGCTGATTAAATGCATTTAGGAGAATTACTCACAGTCTGAAGCAGAGAAGTGTGAGGTCCTGTTCTTTGCTCCTGCTAACAGGAAATGTCTTTTACACACAGGGATTCACTGGTTAGAAATGACAGAAGAAGAGACAGATCTGGGTGCATTCATCATTCACGAGATGATTATGAAGCCCCGATGTGACGTGATCACAAAGACAACAGCCTTAAAGAGATCATTACGTTAATCTTATTTAGGATGCTATATACAATTTGTCACTAATATTTGGAAGTGGGCTCAGGGCTGGCAGCCCAGTGGGGGAGCTGGAATAACAGAGTCTGTCTCTGTGCCTACCCCTGCTCTCCATGTGAGTGGACATGGAGCCTTCCGTAGCTTAGCAAAAGGCTGGAATGGATGAACTTCTCTCTAAAAATCCGTTTTATACGCAGGGATGTGTGCAGCAAAATGAGCCATTATAGAATGGAAGGAGCTCAGCCATGATTGAGCTGGGCAGTCCCTTTCTCTTCCGAGTCTGGCTCTTTTTAAGGCTGCACAGATTTACCTCTCCCTGCAATTTGCTGTGCTTCCTTGGCAGGCAGAGCAGGTTAGCACGACAAGCACAGCATTATAAGAAAAGATGTGCTGAACACAGGCCCACAAGCCCACATTTTTCTGCTCCATCCCCCAAAGAGTTTTTCCTTCAAGGGTAAGAGATCGGTCCAAAGTCTTGTGCTCTTTATGCAGGCAACTACTTGGTGTTTCTCCCACACAATGCCTGCTCGCATAAGCTCTCTCAGGATGGAAATTTAAAACCCAGCATCTCAGAAAAGGCTCGGTTCTTTGGAGAAATACACAAAAACCAGTCTGAACTAAATGTACCACATGCCAGTGCAGCAGAGCTGAAAGGGTTTCATCGTGCTGGTTTTCAGTGTTGGGGGAAGAGTGGTAGGTCTTGAACTTGGTTTACACCTGGATGGGATTAGTGCTGATCTAACGTTTGACTGGGGGCAGGGGGGGGGGGTGCAGTAAGTATAGCTTACTGCAGCTTGCTTCTGACAATGATTTCTGAGGTTTATTTAATTTAATTGGGGGAAATGAAATTGGGACGAGACCTCGGGCAATCATGTAATTCAGCCTCCTGACCCGACGACAAGATTAAGTAAGCACAACTCATTTCTGACAGATATTTGTTGAACCTGTTCTCAACAGCCTACAGTGACAAGACTCCCTGGCCAATCTAGTCCAGCCTTTTATTGCTCGATACTTAAAAAGCTTTTCCTACCACACAGCGTAAGCTTTCAGTGATGAAAATGAATCTACCGATTTCCACAGCCCTGTTGAAAAGTGCCTTTCCACCCCGACAGTGCAATCTCCCCAAACCAGCTGTATATACTTTTTGGCAATTGTGTGCATCTTCTGGCAATTCCAACAGTGGTTTTTTTCCACAGTTTGTGCCTTTCACTCCGTCAAAAGCTTTGAAGTCAAGACGTATCACATCTACTACATCCCCCCCAGTCCGCTAGTGCAGTTTCCCTGTCAGGCAGTGAGGTTAGATGGGCTTAATGTGATCTTCGTGATGAATTGAAGTTGGAGGGGATTTTCAGGTTTGAAGTGCACATTGGAGGGGAAGCTAATTCACATGTGCAGCTGCTGCCTGACAGGGATGAGAGAGGGGCTGGGGGAGAGGGGCCAGGGGCTGTGGCCAGCTGAAGGGGCAGGAGGCAAATCCAGCCAGGATAAAATGCAGTGCTGGACAGGTAGTCTGCTGTTTGGGTTCTAGGGATAACAGTCTGCCAGGAGCCCCTTGGGTAAGCACCAAAAGTGTGGAAGGATGGTCTGCTACAAGTGTTTTAACAGTCTGTAACATCAGAGATGCATCAAGTCTGTGCACCGTGAACCCCTCTGGAATTCATTATGGACTAAAACATGTGGAGAGGTTTTCAGAGCTTACAGGTTTGGGCTGCATCACTCTGGGTGGCTTTTCAAGTTTCAGCAGCTCTTGCGCCTTTATTGTATCCCAGAGCTTTCACAGCATCTGGAGCAGATCCCTCTGGGCAAGGCTCCCAAGTCTCAGGTAAACATCATGTTCAGGGAAGTAATTTTTTAGATGTGTTTACAACATCAGCAGGGAGAACACACCAGCTGCTTTGCTTCCTCTCGCTATACTGTGGGCAGCTTATCTCCCAGGGTTACTTCATCGTCCTCCTTGTGCTGTAGTTCCCAAAGAGCTAAGCTTAGCAGCAGTAGTGTTAGCTAGTCACAGCACACCTTGCAAGCTTTCCACTGTTTCTCCCCCACATCACATACCTGGACACCTCTTTTTCCCCAGCAGGCAAGGCACATAGCCATATGGCAGGAGGGGACAGTTCATGATGAGAAGCAGAGCAAGTTGCAGACAGTTTCCCTGTCCATCATATCCTTTTCTCCCATACCAGCTCCGTCCTTCCCTCCTTCCGCCTCTTTGCGGGATGGGGAAGTCACCCTGTCCTGTGACAAAGTCTTGACTGTATTTGTGCTAGAGTACTCAGCCTCAGGACTCAGGGCAGGCTGGGAACCTGTAGCCACCCGTTCTGTCACACCAACACTTCAGTTTTAGCCCAATCCAGCTATCACAGCCTGAGACAAAGCCCAGGCACAGCTTGGGGTGGCACACTTCAGAAACCATTCCCAACAAGTGGTTTCACAGAATCAGAGTGGTTGAGGTTGGCAGGGAGCTCTGAAGGTCATCTGGTCCAGCCTGCTGCTGCTGAGGAATCACCTAGGGGACCTCCATCAACCAGGAGTCAATACTAGGTTCTGGCCTCCCACTAGACTTTGTGCCACTGCTCACCATCCTCTGTGCCCAATCATTCAGCCAGGTTTCAGCCACCTCGCTGTCTGTTTATCCAGCCCACACATCAGGAACTTGTCTGTGAGGATCTTGTGGGAGACAAAGGCCCTGTTGAAGGCAAGGCATTTTATCATAGGAAGCTATCAAGCAGGACTTCCCCTGGGTGAGTCTATGCTGACTATTCCTGATTATTTTCTTGTCGTCCATGTGCCTGCAAATGATATTCAGGATTAGCTGTTCCATCACCTCAGGGATCCAGGTGAAGCTGACTGACCCTGGGTCCTCCTTCTTGCCCTTCTTGAAGACAGGAGAGACGTTTGCTTTCCCCAGGTCTTCAGGTACTTCTCCCAGGTGCTATGATCAATCAAGAATTATCGAGAGTGGCCTTGCAATGACTTCTGCCAGCTCGCTCAGCACTTGTGGGTGCATCCCATCAGGATTTGATGTAGTTCTTCTGTTTCAGAGGCAAGCAGATCAGCTGCCTGTATCCATAAGCATGTTCTGTCTGTTTGACAGAGCACTGTCCTTTTCTCATTTTGCACTCTCCATCTTTATTTTCCTCACACTCCACAGTGCTGTCTGCGTTCTGGGTAGTTTTCCACTATTCAACCTGAGTGCACAAGAGTTGTGAACTTGCTCCTGGGGTCCCTTACTAGACCCAAAAGCTCCTGGATTACTTGCTGATTCTCCAGGTGGAAGCTTCTCTAAACAGGGCTTTAGGGAATCCAGACATGGCCAGCTATTCTGCCTGGAGGAATGTGGAACCCAAGGGCACATGTTCCCTGTCTAGTGCCTCACTGGAAGCAGCAAGTCCTTGGATCAGGGCAGATGACTCCAGAGTTGCAGCAAGTAGCATTCTGCAGGTTTAAGTGCTTCCTTCCCACTTGACTGGCTGAGCTCCTCCTCCCAGACAGGCTGGCATAATGATCTCTACATCCTCAGGGCAGTTCTCAGTCTCACCTAGATACTCAAGAGTTCCTAGAAAACCTTTTGCATCATTGCCGGGCCTCATTTTAGCAAGGATGCTTGTGTTTTCCAGGAACACCCTCAGCACCACGGTCACCTGGGGCTTTGTTTCCTCCAGCCTTGCAGGCAGAGCGAGCATCTGTCGCAGAAGCCTTGGCTCTGTCTGAGGAGCAGCTGCCACCTGAGAAATCGCTCTTTGCTCATTCCCTATCTCCTTTTTCTGGAGCGTAGCCCTCTAGACCTGCCAGCTGACAGCCCTTACCTTCCCCCAAATCATCTGCCTTCCTTGCCACGGCAAGTATGGCCAGCTGTCCTTTTGGGTCAGCAAGAGGGCAGGTACTGCACGCAATTCACGTGTAAAAACTACGGAAAGTAGTGGATAAATTTAAGAAATGCTGTTTGGCCCCTCAAAACTTCTGGAGATCAGGAGCCCAGCACAAAACCTGGCTGGACAGAAGGATGCTGAGCAGCCTATCTAAGGCAGGATTTGTGGCTGCCTCATATTGAATTTCCTATAAGTCACTGATCAGGAGATATGTACCCAGCAGCAAAGACTGTAAGAAACTTTGTTTTAAACATTAGGAGTTTCTAAGGCACTAATGTTTTAATGCAGCGAGAAAGGTGAGCTGGAAATGGCAGCAGCATGGATAACAGGGGCGTGGTGTAGAGTGGGAATTCTGGCCATTCTTTGCTTCTGTGCTTGAAGCTTCTGCAATGACCATGTATTAAAATTGCCAAAATTTTCAGCCCTGGCTCTTGTGCACTGTACTTCTCTGTAGCTGTGCTGGCAATCCTGATCTGAATTCCTTTAATATGGAGCCTGGGATGGGGCTGAAGCTCATAGCAGCTTCCGAGCATCCTTCACCTTAGACACAGCAGCCTCTGTGGTAGAAACAGCATGACTGCAACTGCACAAAAGGGCAAAGAGCCTGATGCTGCCAGAAATCGCAGGAATCCTCCCCAGCTGTGGTTGTGCCAAATCTGCCGGGCTGGTTAAACTTGCTACTGGAGATGGCTTTCCCCCACCCCAGTGACTGCAGTGCAGTGGGTCAGGACACACTCTCTTGATGAGCACTGGTGTGCTCTTCCCAAAGCACCGATGCCACACGGCTGCATTTTTATGAGCTGAAGCTTGCCAGGAAGTTGTTGCCTTCGGTGTTGTTGCATTATGGAGTGCCTGGTGAAATCTTTACCCCAGGACGTGCTAATTACACGTAATCTTCTTCTGTCCTTGAAAATGGTGCACTGAAAGTACCTGGGTATCCCATGGGCAGAAACATTTTGCCTTTCATCACAGAGATGGCAGCCAAAAGTACCTGGGTATCCCATGGGCAGAAACATTTTGCCTTTCATCACAGAGATGGCAGCCAGAACCCCCCCATGCCTGCCCCCAAGGGACTGGCTCTCCCCTCCTTGCTCACCCCCTCCAGTCCCAGGTAACGCTCCCACTGATCATCACAGAACACTTTATACTTGACGCAGTGAATGCAGACAGAGAGCTGACAGTCCCTCTGGCATCTGCCAGCTCAAAAGGAGCAGAAGTAAGGTTGCCTGGGCATGTACTTTAACTCTAAATGCCCTGTTTTTCCACAACTTTGCGTTTTGATGAACACAATGTTCTGGGAATGAATGAGCTATCACCAAGCAACATTAACTCTGTGTTAACAAAGGGTTTTGACATTGAATTTAAGCCTGAGGACAATGCTGGCACAAGAATGAGTTATCACCCATGGCTGGGCCATGGGTACACAGAGGATGGAAATTAGAAGGAGCTTCCCACCTACCAGTGAAAGGATCTGGAACAGCATTTCAACAGCAGCAGTGAAGCCAGGAGACTGAACTTGTTTTGGGACTGGAAGTCTGAGCAAGAGGATGCAATGGGGCTGCCTGCCACAGGCCAGGAGATCTCTGCCAGTCCTCTCTTCTTACGCAATTGTAGGACATTTTCATAACGACTTTGCCCTTAAAGCAGCTCCAGTCAAGCTGCGTGCCCCGGGCTTTCCTGGAAGTGGGGCTGTTTGGGGCTGTGGGACAGTGTCCCGGGGATACTGCAGAGTGCTGTAGGGCTGTAATTACCCAGGGAGTGCAGGATGTGCATCCTCCTGCCTCTGGCGTGCAGAGAGCTAAGCACGGAAATTGGAGGGGACAGCATGTGACAGGCAGGCCCAAGACCGATTGCTTCAGGTGTCTTGCAGATCTGAGGAGATTTCCGATGAGCAGAAGAGGGCTCCTCCACATTGCTGCCCAGGGAAGCATGAGCTGGGCAATCAGAGGCTTTGAGGCCAGCTTCCCCACTGGCTTAGTGCACAGCCACGGTACTGGTCAGTGGCCAGGGTCCATCCGTCACCCCTTTCCCAGAGAGTGCACTCAGTTGAGACCAGCTTGGCACAGGATGGCAAAAGGGGACGAGGGAAGGGGATGCCCCAGGAGCATCTGTCAAGGGGAAAGATGACAGCAGCTCTCCCAGGGCAGCAGTGGGCTGGGTGCTACAGTGAATCAGCTGCCTCTGCCTTGGAGCGCTGCCTGCCTCGCTCCTTTCTGCCGCCAGCCCTGGACACCAGCAGCCCTGGACACCAGAAGCCCTGGGATGTGGCCCACAGCTCCGGCCACTCCTGGTACCCATCTGTACTCAACTGCCCAACATAGAAATCCTCACATGAAACATTTCTCTGCCAGATTACAATGGATGATATGACCGGAGGATAAAACAGGAGTTACAGCAAACTCAGTGGTTGACTGTCTCTTTCCTGTTCCTTAACAGAAGATTAAGGCCTTGCCAGAGTGACGTCTGCATCTTCCTCAGTGATGAAGGTTAGGGGTTTCAAGTGTAGCTGCTGACTCATAACCGAGAAGAGGAGAAAAGCGAAAATTAGCATGAAGAATGTTGCTGAAATGGCTTGAATGTATTCAGAGATTAGTGTAGATAATGCATTGCTGCCTGTGTTATGGCTAGTGTTTTTTGTAGATGTTTCTAATGGAATCTGATCTTTTTAAAAACATGGGGCACCTGTATGTAGAGCATTTGCCTTGTATCTGCAGATCCACTGCCAGAAAGGACAGATTGTTAACAAGCTCCTCCAGAAAGCATCTTTAATTCCTGATGTTGTAACACCAGTGCTTCCTTCTAAGCCTAGATGCCTTTGGATATTTTGGTGAGCTGTTGAACCACTGGAAGGCATGTCCCTGTCCAGAGTCTAGCCTGGCTCTGCAGGGATTAAAATTTGCTCCCCATGAGTGCATGTCTGCAAACTCTTGTGGGACATGAGTTTGGTGTTCCAGCTTCCCTGTTAAATACTCAATTTCTGACTGCACTAACTGTCAAACTCAGCAGAGGCCTGGAACGTGACCTTCATCTAAGCTGTGTCACTTCCAGTGCACGTTGCCTCTGGATCAAGGCTGAGGCAGGCGGGGGAGGCTCAGGCTGCTGCTCCTGAGATAACTGGAAGGATCAGGGGAGCTGGGTGAGTGCTCAGTCTAAACAATGGCTTCAGAGTCAGAGCTGTGATCATACTCAAATTAATTTCAAATATGCACAGTAACACAAGAAGCAATTTGCATAAGACGTCACATGGAGTTGCATACAATTTCGCATATTTAAACAAAATACAATAAAGCACAGCTCGGGCGGGTACGTGAAATCATTTGTGCAGTGAACCGTGCAGAGAAACGACGTACAATTATCACAGAAGAAGAAAACAAATGGCAGCAACCACCCGGGATGCAAAGTCAGCTCAGAAGTTGTGAAACACCAGCTTCTTCCTTCATCCACCATCCTGATTGATGCTTGGAGTCACATTATCATGAGCTACTTTTCCAGCAGGCCCTTTTGGTGCAGAGGATGGTGCTCGCTGTTTCATACCACTACTCACTCCTTCCTTCACATTTGCATCCTTGGCTTCAACTTTGCCAAGCACTTTCTTCATGCATCATTCTTTCTGGGCTTTCCAGTGCATTCATCTCCAGGTCTGAGGGACTCCTCCCTTACCAGGCACTGCTCCAAGTGGTACAGTCCTTGCCTTTTAGTGGTAAAGGATAAAGGCCAAAAGAGTGGCTCTGGGAGCCCAAGGGCAGACACTGACAGCCTCATTTTTGGTGGTCTCAGTGGTGTGCATGTTCAGAGTGTGATCCCTATGGCTTAGTTCTTGGTGCCTCTGTAGATCACATGGAGTGGGCTCCATCTCAGCTCCTGGACAATGATGGCCAGACAACTAACCTAGAAAAGGAAACAAGAAAAGGGAGCAACATCCCTTAAGTGGGAATGTGTCATCCTTTGAAGCAAACATCAGAGGGCTGAGACCTTTAAACCTGCAAAAGGGACTTTCAGCCCCTGGCCTACATTTTGTGACAACCTGTATCTCTGATACATGGGTTGTGTCAGCACTGCAGCAGTGAGGCTGAGCTCTGAGGGCTGACCCATGAGCATGTGCTTCCCCTTCCCTCCCCAGGAGGCAGGAAGGCAGAGAAGGATCCAACTGCTGCTCCTGAAACAGCTGGAAGGGTCAGGAGAGCTGGGTAAGCATTTAGGCTAAACCGGGGCTTCGATGTTGGCAGCACCCTGGTCCCAGGAGCCCCCGGAGCCCTGCTTCACCCATCTTGTCTTCATTTAACCACTTCTTTTAATGCCCCCAGCTCTAAATTTCTATTCTGATCTCTTCCTCTGGCCCAACTTCTCCTTCCACCCCTATCATTTAATCCTAGCCACAATTTCTGGTTCTGCCCACTCTCTCCTCACCCTGCCTTTTCCTGTCCTCCTTCATGTTCCTGCTCCCTCATACCTCTCTTCAGGCCTTTCCTTGACAGTTTCAGCTCCTTATATTTTAGTTAGGCAATTCGTTTCTCTCTGCAGGACTGCCTGAGCATCAACATAGGACTGTCATCAAAACCCTGGAAGAGGCAGTGCAATGCTTAGTTACCCTTTTGTCCCAGCCCTCCTCAAACTTGCAGGTATGAGGGGAAAATCTGCCTCTTCCCCATATCCTGCACTCAGACTTACTGCACCGTGTAGTTAACTACAGGTAAGCTGCCCAACATGAGTAGCTGCAAGAAACCCCTATTTATCTAGGACAGTCTTTTTGGTCTTCAGTTTTATCATGGAGTCCCTGATGCTTGGTATAAGAGAAATCTCATTAAAAAAGAACCTCTTATGGCTCCTGCTGTGTGTCCAGCCAATGCAGGGTAACGCTGAGCAGAGCTTTGGACCTCATTTGTGTGATGTTCACTCACACGTAATATGCCACACAAGAAAGGAATTGGCAAAGCAGAAAAGGCATCGGAGAGAAACCATTTCAGGCTTAGATAACTCATCCTGGTGTTGCCAAATGGGTCTGAATCCATGTAGTAAGATGGGCACAAGCCTCCACTCTAGGTGTGTTTAACCTCTGCACTCATGTTTTGGTTAATGAACTTGTTCAGGCAAAGCTGTGTGTGTTCACAGTGCAATAACCAGGCTAGATTGGCTCCCTGACACTAGCAGAGGACACCCACCACCGACTGCCCCTTGGTTTAGGAAGGGCTCAGAAAGCTTCTACTGTCTGTGTCACTTTACCAAGGCTTAGATGATACCTGAGAGAATCACGATGCCTGTGATTCTGATGCATCCTTTCTTAGGCTAACTGACGAGGAAATCAACTGTCTCTCCAGCCAGGCCAGGCTGTAACTCACATTGGACCAGTGCATGCTGTAGACATCACACCATGTTCCTCTGACAGAAAACAAGTCACCCCAGGCTTGTTTGCTTGCTTGTTTGTTGAACCCTTGTGGTATATCCAGCTGTCGACAAAGTCTGAGCTTCCAACTAGACTGGCTGCCCTAGAGCATCTGCTCTCCTGCCACTGGAGTGCTAACTAGGAGCCACAGAGATGCGGGACAGGGCCCTGGAGCAGAGACTGGCATTTGTTTCCCTGCCAGATCCCTTGTGAGGATTGATCTGAGGTTGAAGATGGTTTTGCTTGTATTCTGGTCACTCCCAGAGAAAGCTGGGCTTTGGATCAATGTGGAATGCGTCACTGAATGGCCCATTATTCACTGAGTGCAATGTGCACTTGGAGACACAGCAGCCCTCAATAAAGATTCAATTCTGCCTCTGAGGATCAAAGCAGGAATGAACCCAGGGAACTACTCAACTCTTTTACATGATGCCGAAATGAGAGGTTGCTTGTTTCAGGATGACTCTTTATGGCAGTTTCAAGTTGTGCATTTCTCCTAATTAAATGGCCATCCACACAGCCAGGTCCCTTTAGTAGAGTGCAGAGCTACCTCTGATTGAAGTTCTCCGTTCCCTCTGCACAAAGCCTCACACTTGAGTTAGCAGAGCTTGTCCACACTGCCGTGCCCGCTCCACAACCGCGCCGAGGAGCAGTGGTGCCCACAGCTCCATAGGTGTTTTCCCACCCCTCCCCTCATGCCCACAGTGTCGGGATGGCTCTCTCACAACGTGTGCTGTGAGGCACACATATGGATGGTAACCAACAGGAGAGGCCTAGGGAGGAGAGCACAGCCAGAGCACATGGAGTCCTAACTTCCAGCCCCAGCTCTGGAGAAGGTTCTTGAGCAGGCGAGGCAAGCAAGTGTTGTTGCTCTCTCCCACATCCCTGCAATACAGGCACTTCCAGCTGACATTTGCCTGATTTTTTTTCCCCCATAATGGGATAATTTATTGCAGGTTATAGAAGGCACTCAGCTGGAGGGAATCCCAGATTTTGGAGATGTTTTCAAAATGTTTTTCTGAATTACTCTCTTTCCCAGGAAATCACAGCAGTCAGCAATACTTCATCTTGTTTTTTGACCACTCATTAGGGTGATTTTTATGTGTCTTGAAGTGGCTGTACAGGTTTTAAATGTTCTTCTTTGATTTAAATGATTGCATTCATTCCTCCCATCTCTGCTGTGCTCATTCAGAATGCAACTCCCAGTGCTAGCTCCCTGTTGGAGAAGAGGATGTGGGGGAGATGCTAGGGAAGGAGAAAAGGCCGGAGACCAGAAAGGAAGGGAGATGCTGGGGAAGGAGGCAGGGCTGGGACCAGACTGGAGGGGTGGGAAGTCAGCATGGACAGGTGGGCAGGAATGATGTGGTGGGGAGTGGTGATAGGAGGGGACTAAACCAGGGAGTCTGTGTTTCAGGAAGCCAGAAGTAAAAACGGCAGCTCGTGAAGCTTCTTCTGTGAGTCAGAGAGCGAGTCCTGATGAAGAAAGGGAATGTTTGGCTGAAGGCCTGCAGCCCCAGCCTGTGCAGAGAGGGCACCAGAGGAAAAGCATCTGATGACAGAGAAGTCAGCAGGAAGAGATGAAGCTCTGGCTGGAAGCAGATGAGGTTTGTGCAAAACATTTCACTGCACCGATGAGTCCATGAGTGTAATTTCAGCACAATGAGAATCTATCTCCTCCTCTGTCAAGTCTTCCCAGCCTGCCCAGCCCCAAAGCCGCTCACTGGAGAGGATCAGCCACCTAAAGCAATAGGGGTGAAGGACTGTCCTCCCACACTCAGCACAGGGGCAGAAGAAGTGCTGTTCAGCCTCTTCTGTGTGTGCACCCTGAGACAGCCACTGCAGGAGTGTGTCGTCTCTCTTATGTGCCTGGAGCCACCTCCAACCCAGAGAGATCCTGTCCAGGGCACTCCAGTCCACAGAGATCCTGTCCAGAGCACAGGATGCCACGTGGAGGGGCCTGGACCTGCAGCAGAAAATGTTCTTCCAGTGGGCAGAAACCCTAGAACAGAGTCCGAGGTCAGGTCCAGTCTGGGGAGCTTGTTCCTTCCTCCAATGGTAAAGCAGTGGATCAGGGACACCTCCAGCGCCCAAAGGACTCAGACAGCTACGAGGCAGAGGGAGCAGGGGCTGGGAACCATCCCCAGCACCCAGCAATCCTCCTGCCATTGCCAGGGAGCGGCCCTTGGGAATGGCCATCGAGCCTGGTGCACCCCCTGTCCCCAGCCCCGATTGCCGACGTGGAGGAGTTGCAGGAGACAAGGATGCTTAATTACAGAGCAGCCCTGGAAACCAGCAACAGCAGCAGCACTGTGGCCAGGAGGGGAGGCAGCAGGGCTGTAAATAGAAATTGCGGAGGCAGCCGCGGGGAACAGAGTGAGGGAGGCTTCTGCGCCTGCAGCGCTGCATCTCCCTCCCTTCCCCGCGGCTCCTCTCACCTCTCCCGGACACCCTGGCCCCCAGCGTGAGCCGGTGCGAGCAGCAGCCCCAACGCGTGGCTGGGAGGCGGCAGCTCCAGAGGCAGGGCAGCCGCTTTGGGTGGAGAAGCGGGTGAAGAACAGCTCCCCCACCCCCGGCGCCACCTCCCGTGGAAATGCGTGAGTGTGCTCAAGGGCCTCTTTGGCCAGCAAAGAGACCAAGGCAAGATGGACACGGGGCCAAATTGCCCCCTCTACCTCCAAGAAGAGACTGTGGGATGCCAGGTGTCTGAGCCCCCATCCCACTGGGGTCTGCCCAAGGTGGAGTCCCCCTCATCCCACCCTGACTTTTCCAGTATGGCATCTTCCACAGCAGCAAGAGTTCTGCTTTCAATATTTTGCAAAGTTTTATTTAAAAATGTTGAAACTAACATCCCACAAGATTTGAATATTTCACCACAAGGAGAAGAGAAATCCTACAAAAATATATATCACAGCGCACAAGGGTAGGGGAGGGGAAGAGCGAGACTGAGCAGGGAAGCAGGAGGGAGGCCGGAGGGGAGGACGGAAGCCGCGGCAGAACGAGATCAAGTGGCAATGGGAGAACAAGAGAGGAGCAGGAAGAGTGAAACAGTAGGAGAAACCATGGTACAGGACAGCAGTGAGAAGAGGGAAAACAATGGGAGAGGGAAAACAACAGGAAAAGAGGAGTAGAGAGCTGGCAGTTGGTGAAGGAAGGGGACCTCTCTCTATGGTCTTGCCAAGGTAGGACCAGGCCTACAGTGGGACGTTAGCAGGGACGCAGCTGGGGAGCTGGAGTTTGACCCAGGACTTTTGTGCTGCAGGTCTGAGCTCTAAGGCTGTGCCACAGATGTGGTTTGTCAGTGTGAAAAAACAAAACCACAGTTTAATTCAGAACAGTCTCGAGATGGTCGTGTTTGAGAACTTGCGGGGAATGAACAAACCACTCCTTTCCAAGCAGTTTTTCATCGGGAAATGGAGTGGGAAATTAAGGGACCAGATTTGCAAGGGCACTTGGGTGCCATTGAGGAAGAGGTAGATAGCCCTCTCTGAAATTTTGGGATGCTTGGCTTGATGTGAGTCCCTCGAAACTGGACCAGAGGAGAGGTGTGGAAGCACACACTGGAGGTATGCTCCCTACCTACCAGCCACAACCAACCAGATGGGAAAGCCCAAGCAGGATTTGGCCTTGTGGTCATACCACCCTCTTGGGTAAAGAGAAGGAGACTCCAGTTCCTGCTTCTAAACAGTACAGGGCAGATGGGAGAGATTCTCCCTCAGACCTTCCCTCCCTTCCACTGTGCTCACAGAGAGACCACCCTTGCATTAACAAAGCCAGGGCTCTCCAGGAGCTCAGCAGAGACAGGGTTACTTCAACTTGCTCAGCCCACTTGGATGCTCCCTTTCACTAGCACAGAAATGTTGGGCAGGATTAGCCCAAGACTATGAACACTTTCAGTTTGTTTCCCCACATACTTTTCTTTCTGTAAAACTTCTAATGGAAAAAAAAAAATCTTTCTTTTACACCTAAAAGACAGAGAAACCCGATGGGCTGTGACTAAAGGTGGTGGCCTCTGCCCTAGTTTGGTACTCAGTGTTGTCAACCCATCCATGTGCACATCCTACAAAATATTAGCCTGGGCTAGGTTAGAGACCTCAGGCATGCTCTGGCTCCAGTCTGTGTCAGGGAAGATGGTTTATAAGGCTCTAGTCATGGAGAAAACAGATCCAGGGAGATTATTTATTGACTGGAAGAAGCTTGTGTGTCCACGTGTGTTTTGAATGTTTTGCTCCAGGGACAAAACCTAGCAGTGTATGTTCGGGCAGGACAATGATGTTGTTTCCCCATATCTAACCTGTTTCGTGTGAGAGACTGAATGACTGTCATAAAAATGTATTTGGCTAGGAAAATTGTTCTTAGAAAAGATGTTCATCATACCCAAGCTTCTGTTGTTTTAAGAGTTTTCTCTACACAGCTTCAGCAGCTTCCCCCTTACTACAGTATCCATGAAAGGTTTAATTCCCTGGAGATACGGTTACCAAAACTCGAGACACATAAAAGGGGGAGGAAAAAACCCCAAACCACCGAAATCTGATTTGTTTGCAGAATTTACAAAAGCCTGGCCGGGAGAGTGCAGGGCTTCCCCACATGAAGTGCTGGAAAATGTTTTCGCTGTGCCTTCTGTGGTCCCCTGCCACTTTCTTCCAAACCTTCTCTCCATGCAGCACGTGGAAAGAGAAAGTCCAAGGACAGTGGAAGAGTCTAACTCTGGCCTTGTTTCAACAAATTCTGTTGATCAAAGAACAATCTAATTAATCTGGTCTGGAAGATTACTTCAACCAGTTGAAGGCATTATATTGTTAACTGCCAGCAATCAGCAGTGCAGCCTCCTGCAGAGTACTCGCAGATGTCCTTCCCCAGCAGGGATGTGCCAGGGAGAGGGGGAACAGCCCTGGGCTACCTCAGCTGGCAGCGGCAGCAGTGAATGGGGCAGCGAGCAGGAACAGCCACCCTGTCTATCCACAGCTTGAATGTCCACCAAAGCCTTGAATGGATCCTGAATAAGAACAGGCTCAGTAACAGATCGATCTACAGTAAAGCTCTAATATCCCCTACTGTAAGCACAGACTCAACCTGTGCTTAGACTAGAGATCTCCAGAGTCCTTTTCCACCTACACCTTTCAGTCATTCTGTGCTTTTAATAAGCCAGTAATTTTATTTGACCTGTCATTTTCTCCAAATCTCTACTGTTTTTTTGCGAAGCTTATTGTAATTTACACTCTCATTTAAATGCCCTTCACAGTGAGTCAAATGGGACCGGAGAACACCTAATAGTTCAGCTGGGCAAATGGGCAGAACTAGGCCTCTTATGAAATTCCCACTGCTTTGTCCTATAAAGAACACGCTTTTAATGCAGAGATAAAGGATGAAAGGGCTGCTTCCTCCTCTCTAAGATGACTTTTGTCAGAGACCTTGTATAGCGCATAAAGGCCTTCAAATTCTGGGTGATTTTCCTGTCTCTGGCCACATCAGTCCAGCAGCTGAAGGTGGTTGTACACTATAGGGGCAATCTTACCTAAATGTACATCATTTCACCTCTGTGGCTGTCAGTGTGGGGTTTTAATTAATTTGAAGGTGTTCACAAAAGCCAAGGCAGAACAACTATTGTCATTAAGCTGAAATTTTCCATCTCACACTTCCTCAAAGTGATACCCATGTGTCCACACATAGGAAGAGGTGGAGAAGCATGGGTCTTGCTCACACAAGTACGTGACAATGTGGCTGCCTGCCCTGCAGACCACCATATCCCCGAAGGACATTTCCAGTCAGGAACTGAAAGCATTTGCCATTGCTTTCAGTTCCTAACTAGCTGGGACAACACACATATGAAGCTTGGGAGCCCAAATGTGCCCTTTCTCATGCCCTTGGTGAGCACTGCCTTGTGGGTTTCCAGTCACCTTGCACTCCAGGACAGACCTACCAGCACTACATGGCAACCCTTCCAATGTTCCCAATGTCAACTCCAAATTGCTCTTTGTCATCCCACGACTGCCTTGTTTCCTGTGTCAGGAATGTCTGAAAGCAATTCCCTACCTCAGCCCAGCAAAACTCAAGCTCCTCGTGCCCAGCTATGTCTGCATGCCATGCTTTAGCTGCAGTGTCCATGACACTTGCTAAGTAACATGGTGAGCTGAGGGCTTCACCTCAGATTCTCTGAAAAACATCATCATAGACTGGTGTTCTTCAGAAAAACCTCGCTGAAGGAGACTGAGGGAGTGGAGAGGGACAGCAACGAGGCTTTCAACTGATGAAAACACTTGGAAAGCTAAAGGAATCTATTCCAACTTTAAGCAAGAGAAGTGGCAGAGGGGTGGGAACTGAAGAGGAAAAAAACTGTGGACGGAGAGATGAAGAAGGATACAAGTTGAAGAGAAAAAAACCAAAGGAATGTTAGGCAGAAAGAAACTGGAAAGATGTGAGTATCTTCCATCTCGGGGGAAGGTAATACTTCCTTCAAGGAAATGGGTTGTTGAGAGGGCCCAGGTGCTATGTGAGCCTGTTCTGCTCAACCTTCACCCACCCTTGGGACTCTCAAGAGGGCCAGGGTCTCAGGAACAGAAGAACTTGCCACCATCTGAGTCACCTGTGGGCAATCCTGCAGCCACTGAACTCCAAACATTCACTGCAAAGCACACGACATGGGAAGGGACACACGGAGGGGTGAGGGCCCACAGGGACAGGGGTATGCCTTTCCACCTTGCCTACCCCCGATGTCAGGCATGCACTGGTGAGAGAGTCACGGAGATCCAAGTGTGTCTGCACATGTATGCTAGGAGAGGGTCCGGGGAGGTCAAGATTTCACACCACCACCAGCTGTCTTCCCTCCCAGCATCCTGCTCTCTCGTTACCCTGTCCTGTGTGGGCAGGGCGGGTCCCCAACCTTCCCCCAGCAGGAGGCTAAGGAGGCCCAACTCGTCCATTTGCCCAGGCACGTCCCAGTGGGGTTAGTTAATAATGGTGGTGGTGGGCCGTGGCACAAAGAGGTTGTTTTTTCCTGGGGTAGCGGAGGTGGCAGGAGTCTGTGCTCGCCGGCTGTGACAGGAGGGTGGGGGAAGCCAGCTCAGCCTCTCCCAGGAGCTTCACAGGTTCACCAGTGGGATTCTGGGGGGAAAAGGGAATTGGAAATTAATTGGCGATTACACTGCCCCAACCCACCACCCCTACTAATCAATGTCACCTTTACTGTGCCTCACCATGTCCGTCCCTCTGTTCCCTGCTACCCCCTCCTGCCCTAGCTCACTGGCCACTCACCGGTTGAGCTGGAAGGCTGCATTCTTTGCATGGCCACCCAGTTTCTCCGCACCCTCCTGGCCCTGCCTGGACTCCTCCACCTCCGGTGTGGGGGTCAGGGGGTCACCGTAGGGCCCCAGGATGCTGACAGTGGTGGGAGAAAGGTCCGTGAGGGGCTGCTGGCTCTCCTGCTGCCTCCCACTGCTCTGCTGCCCCGAGTGACGCCGGCGTTTCTGATTACGGTCCCAGCTTTGGAGAGAGCAAGGGGTGAGTAAAGAGACAAGCCCCAGCCCTGGATGACAGAGAGGTTTGCGGGATGGACCCCGCTACGCTCAGCATTGGAGCCCAGCATGGCTGTGTGCCAAACCTTGCAAGGGCTTGCAGCACCAGATCTGCACCCCTGGGACAAATGGGTCTCAAGCCCACAGTCCTCCTGTAGACACCAGCACAGTGAGAGCTTCCATTGGCCCAAGCCCCACTCACCAGAACTTGAATATGATCCCGGTGGCAACCAGGACGATGATGATGGAGATGGTGATGGTGACGTACAGCTGGGGGTCCACACCTGTGAGACAGAGGAGAGTGGTGTGTGATGGCCACTCCCTCCAGTCCCCAGGAGGAGCAGAGCGAGGGGAGGTTCCTGGTGAGTTTTGCACTAGGAGCTGCTCCTGCAGGGACAGGGGGTGAAAGAAGCAAAGGGCAGATTTACCTTCCCCCCGAGGCCCAAACAAGAAGGGCCGCAGGGTGGCCGGGGTCTCGCGCAGGTTGAGCCCCGCATTGTGCAGGAGCGAGTGGGAGTTGGGCTGTGCCGTTGCCATCCCGTGTGGCGAGACAAAGGTGTATCCCAGTGGTGGGAAGCCTGGATTGGCCGAGTTTGTGTCTCCTCCATCCTCATCTGACACCGTGGGACCCCACACGATGGCCCAGGGGTACTGGGAGGAGGGCATGCCATCCTCGAATCCAGAGGGGGTGGCAGGCCGGGCCCCCACGGCCTGGCGCCTCAGCCGTACCACGTGCCGCAGCTCTGCTCCCCGCGCGGGCAGGGCACGCTGGCGCGGCAGGGCCGAGCGGGAATCCGAGCGGGAATCCCGCTCCGGCTGCGAGGTCCTTTCCCAGATGCAAATGGGCCGCGGGGCTGAGGGGCTCCGACGGGTGCAAAGAGGCCGAGTGGCTGCCGGGCCCCGAGAGCGAAGAGACCATATGCCAGGAGGAGGGACGGCCAAGACGACGAGGAGGAGATGCCACAGCTGCAGGGAGTGGATGCGGGAGAGGAGTGGAGGCATCCTGCTGTGGGATGGGGGAAGGAAAAAGAGAGCCTGATGTGATATGTCCCTCCTGTTGAAAGGGCAAGCAGCCAGGAGCAGCCCACCACCCACACTCCCGTTGTCTTCCTGCCTCACCTGCCAGTGTGGGAAGCTGTGAACCTACCAGGCACTGGGCTCCATCTCAGATGCAACAGTGTCTTTGCTCAGTCAGGATCTTGTCTCATCTTCTTCACTGGGAACCGAAAGGGAGGTGTGTCAGTGTCCCCTCACGCAGCAGTGACGGCTCTCTCCTTGCAGGCAGTGTGTGCCACCCCAGGCGATGTCCCGGCCCCAGCAGGTGGGATAAGGCGAGTCCTTGCACCCACACATGCACTCTGTCCTGCTCCTGTGTCCCCCATGCTCCCCTGCATGGAGGTGCATCATGCCCCCCGATCCCAATGCCACACAGAAACACATGCATTAGCATATGTTCACAAAATCAAGGAGCAATCTCTGGAGCACACGTGCCGAGGCACATGCGCAGCTTCCCCAGGGACTCTCCTGTCTGAGGGCCGAGAGGGGGATTCGGCATCTTTGTTTGCTTATCGCTAGAACAAGTTGGAATCTTAATTCCTGTGTTTATTTATAGTGTAGAGCATGTAATCCATTTATTAAAAAAGAGCCTCTTCATTGTGTGCCAGACTGAGAGAGCGAGAGGGGAAGCACGAGAGTGATAAACCAAGATGACTGAGAAAGAGAGTGAATCAGCGAGAAAAGTCCAGTCTCACTAAAGAATTTAAGAGAAAATATATGCCTATCAAATATTTAGTATTTACTTTCCTCTTAGCTAACACGAAATTACCTTTCCACACTCCTTGCCTTAATATCCTCTGCACTGTCCCATCCCTCCCTTTCTCGTCTATTCTTCCCTTTTCTCTCCCACCCCCCACAGCTGCACAACAAAAACACGGCATGAGGTCGGGTTCCCTCAGCTGGATTTCTGTCCTGGATGCACAGCACCCTCCGGCATCAGCCCGGTGGCAGCACGGCTGCCCTTCCTGCTGCCTGCCCCTTCCCTCGGCTGGGCTCAGCATGGTGCCAGCCCTTCTCCGGTGAGCTCTTATGTGCCTGACCCTGAATCCTCTCCGCAACCGCACGCACACACAGGACAAAAAAATCATGCAAGATGTTCAGCTTGCTCCATCATGGTGAAGGGGAAAGCATGAATGCCGACAACCCACGGTCATGCCCTCCTGTGGCTGCTGGGATGGGGAAACAGGGATGCTTGTCTGAGTGAGTCAATGCAGAGGCCAACCCTGCATGATCAGCCCTGAGCCAGCTGTGGTGCTCCCGGCTCCCAAGGGGTTACTGCCATCAGCCCCTGCTCAGCCCATGCCCTGAACTAAAACTGCAGCCCCTCCTTCATGGGAGGCTTCCTCTTGCCCGGTGCCTGGTGTGATGTACACCTGAGGAGAGGGGCCAGGAGGAAGGGCACCCAAGAGTAAGTAGCTGTCTAGCTCCTGCTGCATTAACCAGGGATATTTTTAGTTTCCTTCTGTTAAATATTTAAACAAAGTTCACAGGGAAAAAAAAGAATTGTTGGCTAATGTGCCCTGCCCCTCCCTCCGGGGCAAGATCAGTCTCTGGAGGGACCCTGAGATGAAGATGAGGAGAAAAGAGCAGCTATTCTCAGCATTTCTTTGTACTTTGCTCCTGAACCTCTAAGCCTTGGAGGGGACTCAGTATTAAAATGCAGCTCTGCAGAGAGGCAGCAGAATGGAGCAAGTTTCTTCTGAAGCCAGAGACTGGTGAGATCTTGGCCATCTGGATTATGATCACGATACCGTGGAAGATCATGTCTGGCTACACAAATCCATGACAGAATTTATTTTGGACTTTGGAAAGGGAGAGAATTCCAAGCATCGAGGACCTCCTTGTGTGTGTCCCCAGGCTAGAGGGCACACAAGTTGCAGGAGTGGTTTCGAAGTGGCCTGGAGTGCCTGGGGCCATGCCTGGGACTCACCATGGGGCACTAGTTCCCTGGTGTGAAGAGCCTGTTCTGCTTGTGGCATGGCACTTTCAGTCACAGCTCAAGTTTTCGGGGGCTGTGGGCTGTTTTGCATCGGGCAGCAGGAGATGTGGGTGTGGACAGTGCCATCCCAGCAGGGGAGACCTTCTCCAGGTGCAGGTAAACCTCATGCCAGTCTTGCAGACAAGTGTGGCACAGTCGGGGTGCACGTGTAACCTCCAGCACTCCTCCTAACTGCGATGGCTCTACCCTCAGAAACAAGCCCGGGTGTAGGAATGCTGGGGTCACTGCACATTCCTCACTTGTTGGAATGTCTTACAATGGAGACCTTGCTGTTCTTCTCAGCTGAGATTGTGAGCTCCAGCAATGGCACCCCAGACTATGGACTTCCAGGGTCTAAAACCTAGGAATAAAAAACCTACAGAGCCAAATCCTGGATAGCTTTCATAGCCGGTTGTCTAAATTCCAGCCCTATGGAGCAGGTAATGGCTGGAATGAGCCGAGGGGGAGTGAGGCCCAGCACTGACCGCCTCATGTAAACATGATGCTGAGGAGGTGACAGCTCGGACACGGAGTGTCAGCTTCAGACTAGAGACACTGCTGTGCATGACTTCTGCTGCCTACAGTGACTCGCTGGTGACTCCCAGTGCCCCCACCCCAAAGGTGGCTCCAGATGAGCCCAGGAATGAGGCAGTTTTGGTCGGTCTCTGTCGACACATTCTGGTTTGCTAATCAAAGGCCAAAGACTGAGAGTGTGTCCTGCACCGGCACACCCAGGACTGATTATGGAGGAGCTGGGAGCAGAACAGAGGTGTCTCCCGTAGCAGGGAAGGTGTGGGAGCAAAGGAAGGTTTCAGGTGAAAATACCTGCCAGTGCAGACTGGATTCCGCTGTGCTTGGAGCATTTATGATCAAATGGAGCATAGATGTCCCTGTGGATGATTGACAAACCAGCAGACAAAGCATGTCTGGGACACTCTGTGGTCAGCCACTGGCAGTGGGGATTGTGTCCTGGGCACAGACCCTGCTGCATTGGAGGGCAAGCATAACACATGCCCTTCGTTCGGCTCTGGATGCAGCTCCCAGTATGGATCCTGAATAAACTGGTAGATCTTCAGAGTGTAGGAGGGGATGCCAATGCTCTTACTACCTGGAGGTATAAATCCTACTTTATACCATTCCAGTAGCCTTTGCGTGCCAGAGCAGACAGACTGGATTTCTGCACCAGTACCTCATAGCAAGGCTCTTGCTTTCATATGTGTTTCCCAGGTCTAATGGCAATAAAACCAGACAGGGCTACTCCCAGAGTCTGAACAGGAACCTGTATACTTTCACTCTAGGTACAGAGCCTTCATCTCAGTGTTCCGGTCCTATGATGCACAGATGACAGAGTGTGAATGACAAAGCTATTTCCCCAGGGCACTTCATTGAGCTCAGTTTGTGAATCTTGATGCTTGAAAGCAGCGAGTAAGAATTACACTGTTCTTTGCTACTGCATATGGACCCCACCATCAGTCCAGACGGGGCTAATCTGTTAAGAGCTGCTCTCATTGCATTTGCAGGATGGAAACATGAACCCTGCTGCTGTTCCCCAGCATCAGGGACTCATCTGTGCTTCCTCCCTCTTTGTAAGTCTCCTGCAGCACGGACCCGCTGCTGCTGGGACATGAGAGAGCATATCTCAGTAACCATGCCCCAAAGCATATACACCAGTTCACCAAGGGGGCTGGGAATTTACATCCTACCTGATGGCTAGGAGCAAAGCCTGCTGCACTCCTCAGAGCAGGGAGCTCAGACTAAACCCTGAATGTGACACCCTAAGCTCTGGAGTTCAGCTGCTACCGTGCTCTGAGAAAGCCCAAGGATTCACTGATGATAACTCCTTCTCTGTGTTCAGGACTCTTGTATACCTTAATGCCATAGATAAATCCTATCCAAATAAAAAAGGCATCACAGAAATAAAAGAATCAAGGTGCCAGCTGTGTGCTGTAGCTCCCTCGCATCAAATGCAATCTGTAACCTTCTCTTACAAAATGCTGAAGTTTGACAAATTCAAATGAGGAACAATACTATTAATAAAGAGGGTCACACACCAGCACAATTCACCTAGGCAGGTGGTGTGTTCCCTACTGCCTGCAGCCTTCGCCTGGCTGTATTCCTAAAAGAGACGCTACAGTTCAATCAGAAGTTATGGGCTTGGCGCAGGAAATTAAATTGGTGAAATTCTCTGGCCTGTGCTCTGCTGTAGGTCAGTCTCGATGATCAAAATGGTCCCTATGGCCTTAGAATCTAAGAATCTCACAGCTTTCTCAATGCTTAGCAGAGATCAGCTCTGACTGGAGAGCAGTTGGATGAAGCCAAGCGCACACAAGCCGTGTTAGGGAGAAGCGGGTAGAGTCTCCTTCCATCCGGGGATAGGAGAAGAGTTGCACCCGATTCTGTCTGGCTCAGCTGGCAGATGATGATCTATCTGTATTTTTGTAACATCTAGAGCTTGACTGCTGTGATACTGTGCCTCTAGGAATGAAGCTGTCTGCTCTCAAAGCGCTCCAGCTAGTTCAGAATGCAGCAGTCTGTTTGCTCGGCGACTCGAGCTGCCGAGAATGCATCACCATGCCCCTCTGCACCCCACATCGCCTCGCCTTTGAGCACAGAGTCCAGTTCAAGGTCTCCAAACCAGCATTCAAAGCCCAGCATGGGACAGGCCCCAGTGACCTAAGCAATCAATCACCTCTCCTTAAGCAGCGATGACCTCACATGACGGATATATTCCACTGGAACAATGAAATTGCCAACCAGTTTGGGGAGAGGGGGAAGGGATGGAAGAAGGGTAAATGGGCTCATGACCCTGAGAAATGGAACATTCACAAGAGCAGGGCCAAGATTATGAAACTTACTGCTGGCTGAAATAACACTCGCCATTAGCAACCCCGCAGCAGTGAGAGCTTCATGCAAATCCTTGCTTCACCCAGCTCCCCCACTGCAACAATTCCACTCGAAATAGTGATAAAAAAAATCAAAACAAGCCTGAGGAGGACCCAGCCCTCCTCACAGAGAAGGAATGCTAGGTTGGCTGTCATTTTTTAAACTCTCAGCCAGCATTAAGGGCTATGGTGACAGCTACTGATACGAGACTACGATCTGGGACCACGGAACCTGGCAGCGATCTCCAAGCACTGAGCAGAGCCAGTTCAGGCACTGGCAGCGAGACCCCCCCACACTGCGTGGTGCCCTGGGCACACCACACCTGTATTTTTCTCAGTGACCATGAACATCCCAGAGTTCATGGTCCAAGAGGCAGAGATGCAGTCATTACTGGTTTGGCAGCAGGAAGCGTGAACCCCTGTGTTGGTGAAAAGGGGTTATATACCTGCCCTGCTGTATTCGTCTGGGTGGGGACAGGGAAGAATCCCGGAGCAGATGACCCACGGAAATAATTCTGCAGCACTTGGAGGAGTTCTGGCAGTTGGGACTGTGAATCGAAATGCTGATACCCTGGGGTGGGGGATGCCAAGCCCTTCTAGGGAAAGAGCTCCCGCTATGCATGGGGCTGGGGGCAACACCTCGAAGAGCTGGCTGAATTTGGGGGCTGGCAGCTGGAATGCAATGGCTCACGTCAGGCTGCTCTACTTGATGTCTGAGGCTGAGAGGGTCGGTGGCAGCACCCAGGAGGATCCAGCAGGATCGTGGAGGGGCTGACACTGCTCGCCCTGAGTCAGTGCAGGTCCTGCAGTGTTCAGTGACTGCCGGTGGGAATTCCTGTGCCAAGGTACCAGGGTACCAGTGCTGGGTATGGCAGTCCTAGGCTGGGGCAGAATGCAACGCTGGAAGGGTGATGCTGCATTTGGACGTTTTCGTAGCAAAGGAATGGGCGTGTGAAGCCCATCAATGGTCCTCTGAGCTTAAGTCTCCCTGCATTTGGGAACTGTGAGTGTGGCCCCATTCCAAGCAGCACTCTAGGATGCCGGTCCCCTGCCATCTAGTGCCTGCCTGCAATACATGTCATGAGTCTGACAATCTTCTGCCTCCCAGTTTCCTACTGTTCCCGGGCATCTGAGTGCTTCAAGTGCTGAGTCTCCACATCTGAATTGCTGTCTCTTGCATGGTGCACCCTTGGCCAGGCAGAAGGTGGGATTGACCCCTCTGTTTCCTTTCTCCAGCTGCGCCAATTTGGCTGAAGTCGCCTTCCTCAGCGCAGGCTCCAGTGCTCCAGCACAACAGGTCTGTGATGGAGCCCGGAGCTGGAGGGCAAGAGGCAGCGATCCTTCGGCTGTGCCCCCTCCCTCCCGCCCCTCAGGCATCCCCTGCCCCAGCCTGAAAGAGGAGGAAAAGGAGTGGGGAGGAAGGAGACAGCCGGCTAGAAGGAGACAGAGCACCTAGATGGGGAAAGGGAAAAGAAAAAGGGGGAGAAAGGACACAGGGAAGGAGACGGGGAAAGATGACTTGGAAACGGGCATGCCGCCCTCCTCCCTCCCGCCCCTGCAGCCCCGTCCCCACTTTGTCCCCCAAGACCGGGCCGAGAGGATGAACTTACCTTGCGGGGAGACGAGTGGGGCGCAGCCGGGGCGGCGGAGCAGGGGGCTGGGGGAGCACAGCTGCTGCTTCCCGTGCCTCTCATGGCCAGGACGAAGGAAGGAGAGGAGGAGGAGGAGAAGGAGGAGGAAGGTTTGCTGAGGCTGAGCCTTGGCTGAGGGAGAGGGAGCGAGAGATGCCTTGAAATAAACAGCTGCCGAGGACTGGTCCAGCCCCTCTTTCTCTCTCTCTGTCTCTGTCTCTCGCTCGCTGCCTCCCGTTAACCCCATGGCTGCTGGCACGGGCGCGCCCGGCACCGTGGCCCCCGTCGCAGCCCGCGGGGGGCGCCGGGGTGGCCGGGCGGGGGCAGCGGCCGGGCGGGGA
>WBMZ01007063.1:0-49201 GCA_013400975.1 Atrichornis clamosus | reverse complement strand
ACCCACCACAAACAACTATTTTAGTAATCGTCATGTTCCTTTAGTCAACTGGTAATGATGGTGACCACTCTGAGGAAAAAATACACTTCTCCATGTTTTTATCTTACAGCTTTCAGCATTCTCCCAGCACAAGTGCCAGCTTTCATTTTAGAGTAAATTGTATTGCTGTCCTATGTAGATGGGACTTATACTTTTCCTGTTTCTGTAAGTTATGCCTGTCACAGCTGTAAAAAAATGGAGATTATCCACAGGATGATTGATGTGAAAACAGTGATGCGTAGGAGGAAGTACCTTGATAAAGAATTCCAAGATCAAACTGAGAGGAAAGGTCAGGGTGTTTCCTTGCTTCTGAGAGACAGAGACTCCATTTCTCTTTGCTGCCTATTCAGTCATAACTGGAGGTATTCCTGGATCTCAGGAAAACATATTTGAAGACATTTACTGCTGCAACTGGAAAAATTCCAGAAAATATTAGGGTTTGCATTCCTTCTCAACCCCAATTTTGTAAAGCTATTGCTCCTGTCCATTAAAGCATTTTTGTTTAAATTTTCTTGAAAATGTTCTTTTCCCATAGCTTGGATACTACTTGTGGCTGTTATACCAACACATGACAAGTTTATCTGTGATATCAGACCAATTCTTGTTGGTTGTGTGAAGAAACAGCTCATATTGGGGGCTTTGCTTTTGCACAGCATAACACCTTCTGATTAGGCATGTGCACACAATTATCATAAAATACATATCCATATCAGCTTTTCTGATGAATGCATGTTTGTTCCACTTGAACTTTGAAATCCAGGTTGTGTCCCAGATCTAATCAATTAAAGCTGCGCAAAAGTAGAGATAAGGATGTAACATGGAGACATTAGCCAAAATAACAGTATCCTGACAATCACTGCATCTGCAAGTCTTAATTTTCAAGATGCTTTTATGCAGTTCTTTTTTGAAAGGGTATTTACAGATATTTAATTGAAGATGACAGTTAACCTAATTAAGAGAGTTCGTACACATACTTTGCAGCATGGCTGTGTTGCTTATTTTTCTTCAGATTTTTCTTTTCAGAGGACTTAATTTTATAATTTCTTTTTTTAAAACAGATCTGAATGCACCAAAGCATCTCTGAATGTAAAAGCCAGGTACAGTGCTTGATAGTTGTGGAGACCTTAACCAGTAACACTACATCAACTGGAGCTTGTTTTTTATATTTTGGATATATTACCTTTTCCCAGTCCAGTGTAGCTTTTTCTTCACGTGCATCTGGCAGTTACCTGTTCTTCTCAATATTTTAACAGCCTTTTCTACATTTGGGAGCAGTTGGTGCTTCTTGACCATCAGTTCTAGCATACTGCTGGTAACAATGAGAAATTCAGATAAGATTACAGGTTACAAAGTAGCCATTAGTTTGATATTGAAATATATGCACATCTTTTGAAAAGCAAATAGTGCTTATGTATCTATGGTAACCAGTGCAGCATGAGGCAGAGAGATAATGTCCTTGGGGGTAAGGAACTGAACAATGGAATGAAAAAGCAGTAATTCTTCTTTTAATGAGTAAAAATGCATTTTTAAACATAAGCTTTAGAGAAAAAAAAATTGTGGTTGTCATGCAGTGTATAGGCCAGTTGTACTCTTTGTTATCTAATCATTAAGAGGGATCAAGCATCCTCAGAAATAGATATTATTCATGTCAGCCTTAACCCTATCCAACGCTGAGGCATGATTTAATTTTTTCAACTACAGTTTCAGAACCTTGGGTGGTAGAAATAATTGAATTTTTGTTACCTTTGTTCCATTTACTGCAAGTCATCCTTAGTCAGGTCTGTTCCTCAGGCATTCCCTTAATCCAGATACATGTAACATCACATTACTGGATAGAGCTGAAGCTTCTAGTCTCCACAGCATGTATGACAAGATCAGAGTAAACCAATTTTATTATGCAACTGCAGCTTCAAAGTTTGTGACCTGTTACAGTGCTTGTAGTAACTTTGCTCTTACAGTAAGTGAAAAATATGCAAAGTGGGCAGGAATTAGCTGTATTTTTGGAAGGCTTTAGTTTTAAAGGAAAAATCAAGTTACTGTTCATTACCTCAGTACCAGAGAATTAATTTGGATTTCTGTGAAACTGAGCCATATTGGCTGCAAACAGGAATTAGTTCTTGGAAGGATAACAACAGCCAGCCTGTTGCCCTTGTTTATACTGTAAAAGGTACATAGGAAAAGAGGGAATTGCATCCAGCTTGCACTCTGTGTAATTAAAACATAAAAAGTACTGCTGGTTTGGCCTTTTTTCTAAACAAATGTCAGGGCAAATATTCAAAACTAAGGAGAGCCAAGCCGAGGTTGCAAAAATCTTTGCTGTCAAAAACCTCAGTGTGAATTAAGATGACAGTTTTGGCAATTTCCTTGCACCCTTTCTGACCAAAAGAATTCAGACATTTGTGCTTTTGTGTACGCCTGGATTCAGGCCCCCACTGATTTAGGTGATGTGTATTTCAGAGGTGCTTAAAATCCATGTGAATTGCAGCCTAATTCTCAAGGCTCTTGGTTTCTCTGCACATTTGTGGTGCTGGTTGTGTGCTTGAGGATGATGCTGTCCATATCCTGAAATATGCTTTCTCCTGCTAGCTTAATACAGTATATTTGAAAATTGCATTAGGCAAAGAATAAACATACAAATACATAAATGAATTTTTTTTTCTTAATATCATCCCTGAGAGAAGATAGAAAACTCATGCATCACTGAGAACACAAATCTTAGGAGCTAAATGTGTCCAGATAAGGGCATGTAAGGATGGTGGAAAATATTTGCAAAAGCAGCTGAAGAAAGTTTGCTGCCAGGCTGTCTTGCCATGTAAACCATCTCTCAGGCTGAAAGGATCAGTACTTTGGAAGATAGCTTTACTAAAGTTCTTCCATTTGTTATCATTGCTTTGTAGACATTTTGAAATTCATCCCAAGAATTTATGTCTTAAGAGTTAATTTGCTGTGGGGGTATATAAATATGTATATACATATATTTATACAGTTTTTAAAGTGTATATATTTAGAAAAAGAGATTCTGAAGAGGTGGTCGAAACAGAGCATCTGCAGGAAGAGCTACATTTCCTTAAGCACCCCTTCTTTTTTTTTGTCCCAATCCAAAATAGTCCAGAAAGAGGAAGAGAGAAGCTTTCTAAAGGTATTTGAAAAATTTTGACTGGTGCTAATTTTTATAGTTAAATTTTTGAACCAACTACTTCCTTGCTTAAATACTTGTAAATAAAGAGGAGGTAATCTACTTTTCAGGCAAGTTGCCTTGACTAGGTCTTGGATAACACTTTCATGCTGATTGTGCAAAGCTCAGGACACAAATCCAGGGGTCTGGAAGGTTGTTAGGAAGTCTGCCTCTCCTGTTAAAAGTTACCCAGGGATCCCCAGGCCATTGCTGACATATTTGCATACCTTGTTCTTAAATAAAATTCCTTAGCTTCCCTACATGACTTGTTCCAGGGTTTAAATGTCACTTTTGTAGGGTGGAGAAAGGAGAGTTCTGCATTGTTTGTGTCTAAGTTAGGCCTGTTCTTCTTCAAGTTATTATGACTTATCATCCTCAATGGACATGGAGAATCATTAAATATCAGCTATTTTCTGATTTCTGACATTTTATGTTTGATTTGCCTATCTTCGGTCTCCTAATTTCTCAACTAAATAAACAAGAATTTTTGCCTGTATGTGTGACATAGCTTGTCACAAAAGCTATGCTTTTAAAACCTTGTGACAGTTTTCTTCTTCTAAAACTTTCCAGTTTGCTGTATTTTTCTTGAAGTGCAGTGGCAAAACTGGATTCAGTGTCTAACAGCAAGAAATAAAGGAAAACAGCTAAGTTTCATGTCTTGGGCTGATGTGTCCTGGAGTTATATTTCTTTCCCTTTTGAAATAATAGTGGATTTTTCCAAGTTTTAATCTCATAGATTCTCAAGAGATACTGAACATGTGCTAATTTTCCTTTAGCGTTGCTATCATGCTTTGAGCATCTTCTCGAGTTTCATCATTAGGTCACCTCTAGACAAATTATGAAGATTATTGTAAATGACAGTTGGTACCTGCAAATGAATTGCAGCCTCTGCAAGTTCAGTGTCATCAGCCAGTTTGAGAAATATGTTTTTCTATTTCACGTTTCCAGTTGTTGAGGCTGAAATCCTAAGTACTGAACGTATATACAGAGACCTTCGAAAGAACTCATTGAACTGTTATTCCAGTTTGATAGAAAAAGAAATCACTGGTCCTCTCTGAATAGCTTTTTCAGACCATTATGCAGACTAATAATAGAAATTTCAGCCAGACTCTGTTTTCCTGATTTACTAGGGTACTTCCTGCAGCTCCTGAAGGGTAATTCAGAAGCCATAAACTGAGTGTATCAAAGCTACTTCTTGTTGTCTATCTGCATGCTCTTCAGTCTAATAGAGAGATAAACATGAGGTTTGGTGTGATTCAATTTTCATTTTCTTATTATCCTACATTTTTTGGAAATTGACTGTAAAATTGTTTTCTTGTCTTGAGTATGGATGTTGAACTTACCTGGAATTCTCCTGGTACTCCTTCCCCTTTGAAAAATGTGTGTTTGCGTAGGGGCTTTTGTTCAGAGATAATCAACAATGCTTCAGAAAATCCTTTACTTGAAATGCACTTGGCTCATCTTTCTTTTAACGCACTGTCATGACTTACTTGGTGAACTGTACATTTAACCTTTACAGCCTTATGAGTCCCAAGCATAAGCAGGCCTTTTTCTGCTAAAACGTTTTATCAGTCAAGCAGGGAATATGTGAGAATGAAAAATGAAAGCATTTCTTAATGTATTGCTTGGAATTTTCAAGGGAGAATGAGCATCTCCTTTTTAAGCTAGCATGGGGTAAAGGCAAAGGTGGAGCCAAACTTGAAATTTACTGCCTTGAAGTTGGCTGAATATTTATATTTTTTTAAAGTGTGTGTGTCCCTTTATCTAAAAAGTAACAAAATTTAGTTCCATAGCAATTCTGGACTAGATAGCTAAAGGCTGGAAGGTGAAGGGAAGGCTTGTAAGGGGAGAAACAGATACCACCTTTCCACTAGCTTCGATAGTCCAGTGGATGGCCTAGCCTTCCTGAGGAACATTCCCTTCTGATCCCCTCTTCCCACCTTTTTCTGTCCATTTTCCTTCCATATCTTCCTTTACATTTACTGTCCCAAATTTCCACAGTTATTGAAGCATCTCTTTCTTGAAGAGACCTTATCCATTCCTCTTAGCATTCTCTTGTCTCCTTGTAGATGGGATAGTTTTCCTTCCCATCTCCTTCCCGTTTCCTTCCTAGATCTCTTCCCCAAAACAGAGTTGAAGAGATTTGCTTTGTTATTTGTGACTGAGAAGATCCCCAGCCAAAAGATGAGGGAACTATTCTACTCGGTGATCTCCAGCTAACAGATGAATAGTTTTAGGGCAAGGGATCTTGTTCTCTGTCTCTTTTTGAAATTAGGCAAATGTCTGCTCTTCTGCTGTGATTTAATGTGAAGATGCAGTTCTTTTTGCAAGATTTTCACTGTTTTCACGTTTTACATTTACTTAACAGAAACAGGATATGAAATGTTTTAGGAATTAGGCAGAAATATTTCCAATTATTGTCTTCTCTATCTATTCACTTAATTCCTTTTTGGCTTTTGACAGTTTATGTGTATTTTTTCATTTTTGCTAATGATAAAAATTACCACTGAAAGCACTTGCTGGAGAATGAAGTTTCTCTAACCATGTTACCGAAACATAGTACTGAAAAATATTTTTAAAAAATTGTTATCTCGCTATGATTCTTGTTTAGCATTTTTGTGCTGGTAATTAAATTATTACGTTGTGTATTGGAAATAAATTCACCAATTGCATGCTAGTCTGATTTTTTTCCATTTCTGTCACTTGTAAGTTTGTCAATTTATCTAATTCAGTTCCATGTTTTACATGTCATTCCCATATAATGGGCTGAGCCCTATTTACTCGATGAAGGTGTAAAAACCCCATAAACTAATATTGAACCAGGATCAGTGTTTTGAATGATAATGTGTGACTTCACTGGAGAAACGGGGTGTGCTACAAGTTTCAAATATGATAGCAATGTTGATTTCTTCACAACTGTGCTAAGAACAGCTGATCTCCAGTAGAAACCACCCTTGTTGGGCATTTCCAGCAATAAAGGCATCATAACATTACTAAAAACTGTTAAATATTGGTGCAGTCTGGAAAACTAAAATTTCCTGTACCATTTCAGAAAATGGGAGTGAGAGTTGCTGAAAGTGCAATCCTAATTTGTAGGCTGGTAAAAGGAATAGGTTAGCCCTGTGAATGTGAACTGCTAAAGGTTTGCTATTCCACTGGGAAACATTGCTGCTGGAAACTGCTTTACAGGGATGGTATTTCTTTTTGCCAGTGTAACCCAGAGTCTGTGAATGGCTCTTCTTTAAGCAACAACATTTACATGTTGCCTTATGGGTATGTGTTCACAGCGATATGAAGAGTAAACATGAAGTTATGTTTGTGTATTGCAAAGTTGTAAGAGATTGGTTAACAAATAACATAAGAAATTAATAATTAACCGCTTTGACTTACATCTTCCTGATCCTTATTCATCTAGTACTTCATAGGAATCTAGTTTATCTTCCATCCCCACTTATCTAGTCATGCTTTTGTGTTTCCTCTCCGTTTGCTTTATTGCCACTGCTCATTAGTTTCATCTCTGAGTATATGGTGTTTACAGCCACTGCCAGCCAGTCCTCAGGGCTATTTTAATTAAAGCACAAATAAAGCATAGTTTCAACTTTGTTCTTAAGCTAACCATTTAATCAGTGGTGTGAGTTAGTAGGGACAGCATAGTAAGAAAGATGTCAGACTTCTAGTTTCAAAGATACAATGTTGTTTCCTTCATTAATAGAAGTGATTCCAGATTAATTCCTAAATACAAATGATTTCAGGAAAACTCATTATTTTCTTTGTACTGTTTTGCAGGGGATTTCCCAAGAAAACAGGCAGGACTGCTAGGATAGCATCAGACGAAGAGATTCAAGGGTCAAAAGATGCTGTAATTCAGGATCTGGAGAGAAAACTTCGCTTCAAAGAAGACCTTTTGAACAATGGGCAACCGGTATAAAAACACAAAATACCCTGGGTAATGGGAGTGGGTGGGAATGGGCAGCATTGGTAGTTTCTGAGATATGCTGCATATAAAACAATTGTTGTAGATTGCTTTTTATGTATTTATTATTTTTAACTGAATTTCCAAAACTGCATTTCCATAAGGAATGATAGTGTAGATTTTGGTCTATCATTCCTTCTCCTGTTTGACAACTTCACTTTGAATTAACAAAGCAATGGAGGTCTCAAAAATGATGAATTTGCATAAGAAGCCTGCACAGTCTCTATGTCAGGGGATTTTTGAGCCTCAGAGGCCATTTGCTTTCAATTGTTCTTCACTGAGCGGATAAACATACATAGCTCTTGTTCAGTCCAGGCTCATTCTACCTTGTGCCCAGCCACTGGACAATGGGGGAAGGAATAGGTCCCACTGGACATCAGAGAAGGACAAGGCAGTTCATCGTGAGACACAATCCAGGCGGAATCAGGCATCATTTGATTCTGCAGTTGAGGGACTTCTTTTGACCAATAAAATGTTGACCAATAGAATAAGAAATAACTTACAGTACTAACTTAGAGGCTCAAGAGTTACTGACCTGTTTGAGGAGTCAAGAAATGAGGTAAAATGAGCATATCAAGCAAAAGAAATGCACAGCTGCAAAGATCTCCATTCATTTGTGTGCACTTTAAGATACACATAAAAGAGAAAATACCAAATTCTTCCTGCTCAGAATTGAGGAGAAGCAACTTTCCTAAGAATTTTTTACAGTTATTAAGACACTGTCTTTGAAACAGGAATTTCTTGTAAGAGGAAAGTAATTTTAAAAATTTAGACTGTCACTCCTCTTTTGTCAATAAAATGTTTTAAAAAGCATCTGAATACCTTGGGATGCCTTTGTGTCACTTTGAAAGGAATTTTAAGTTTCTCAGGACCATGCCCAGGAGTTTACTAAGTTTGCTACCAGGTGTGAGATGTGAACTCTGATGGTGTAGTTCAAGAAAGCCTGTTGAGTCAGACTGTCCAGTCAGCAGTTGCCAGATTCCAGCTCTTAACAAGGTCAATGGAGTGAAGTAGGGAGAAGGTCCAGAGTGACTGGTGCTTCTGTACTTACTTTTCCCCATTGCCTGCACAGGGTTTGGCAGTTTTCTATAGCAGTTAAGCAAAATCACTGTCATAGTGTATTAGTTCCGGTTTTTTCCACGGAGGTGGGCTGAGAATGACTGTCCATGCCTATTTTGGAAAGTGAGGGAGATGTTTGACTTGGGTAAATGAATGGAATGTCCTGAGAATGTCCACATGGCTCGAGGTAAAAACAAAAGAGACCAACTGTGGTCAGATGATGTGGGAGCTTGAACTAAGTAAACTCTGTTTTGGTGCTTGAGGCTTTTACATTGCAGATTCCTGTCTTGGGTGAATTCTGCATGTGTAATCATGGCTGTGGACATTTGGAGTGATTGCAGAAGAAATTTAAGTGAAGAAAAGTTCATGACTTTCTTAGACTCTTGTAACCAAACCAACACTGCTACCTAGATTTCATGAGTTTCAGCCTGCTGGTTTTTGCTGCAATATGACATATTACAAATGAATAAATTAAATGAACTTTTTTTAAAATGCAAGCATTTAAGTAAATATAATGTTTTACAATTTTCATTCTTCATTCATTTTTCTCTTTAAATGAGGTGTTTCACCATGAAATGAGTTTGTCTTTCATAAACTGGCATTTTTTTGCAATGTTGATTTGTAAGAAATTGTCTGAAATGCATTCTTGAACCAGAAAGAAAACTAATAATGAAATAATTGAATTATACATTGAGGTTTTCATTTAACTTGCTTTATCCTCTGAGCATAAATTGTCTTTTATAAGCTGTCTCCTCAATTTCTGAAAGAGTAAGAAGAAACAGAAATTTTAAACTCTTAAAGAACATATTTTTCTGTAAGCTGTTATATTTTTGACCAAATATTCAAGTAGAGTAGAATCTCCTTATCGTTTTTGGCGGAGTTTTCTGCCTTGTGGTTCTAATGTAAAAACTGAGCAGAAAGACAAGGAGTAAGATTTGGGATGATTTGATATGCCCTCTTCTGATGGCCATGCTGATTCAAGTAGTTCCTGTTGTTCATTCCTACCCAAGTTCCTGGCACAAGGATGGAAACAAATGGCAGAGTCACGACAAGGGTTGCTTAAGCCAAAAGAGTCACTTGTAATACAAAAAAAATGCATTACAAACTGTGGTAGAAAATTTCTGTTAGAAACATATTGCTGCTCTCTTTTAGTAACATTACTTAAAGCATTGCTGACTGTGTACTGCTTTGTATTCTTTAGGAGAAATAATAACTTCTCTTTCTTTTCCCTTCCCCCTATCGTCCTTTTATTTTTTGTTCAGAGATTAACATATGAGGAAAAAATGGCTCGTCGATTGCTGGGAGCAGACAGTGCTGCAACTGTCTTCAATATACAGGAACCAGAAGAAGATCCTGCTATACAGGTGCCACATAACTCTACGATTTCATAGGAAAAAATCCCTTTTAACGTTTATTTTTTACAGGCTATGATTGTCATTAAAATAAATTCCTACATAAGACAATAAATATACACAAGATAGGATGGTTATTGATTACAGAAGTCATATGTTATATATTAGTGAAGTAAACTGGAGGATCATGTGCCTATTGCTCAGTTTTTCCATAAGGTTGAGACTTCTCAAATGTCTGCTCTCTGCTTTAAACTCTTCCGTTTATCCTATTCTGTCCTGACCTTTAAGTCTCTCAAGGCAAAAATACATCTACTATCTTGAAACCATCTTCTCTTTATTTGTGTAATATGCACTTTTTGGGTGCAGACCAAAACCACAACAGAAAGTCTGCTTGAAAGGCCAGGTACACACTCTCTGTTGTTCAGATGCCAGACTTGCTATTCAGAAATGTGTAGCATTCATTTGCTTATGGTGCCACATAAAGTACATTCTCCTGATAAAAACTCTGAGAAACTGTCATGGATATCTCTTGGTCTTCTTTCTGCCTCTTGATCTTTTTTTCTACTCTTGCAGGAAGCTCGCTCTGTTGGTGCTTCTGTAATAGGTCCTGTGGATATTCAAAAGGTTAACATTTTCACCTTTTTCTGTCTTGTTTTTTGCCTATTGTTTTTTTCTCTCTGCGTCTTCTTCCTTTCCATTCTACTGGTCTTGGTTAATAACAAGAGGTCATCCAGCATTAATCACTATGCAGAACTGGGCTGCACTCCCTTCAGGATGTTCAAGTTGTTCTAGAAGCCTAACTGTGTGAGTGCAGGCAGTTTAACAGCAATCATCGTGTGCTCCGCTATCTTTGTGCTGTAACGTTAACATACACTGATATGGTACTAACTGTGATGTGTACTTCATGGTTTATTTTTATGGGACGCTTTCAGGGAACAAATAAATGTTTAAAATATCTGCAGTTTACAAAGGTATTTCTCTGTTCTTCCATTTTTTACCATTATGGAGGGTTATGATTAGTTCTGTAACCGATGGTTAGAAAGATGACACGTCAGTCTCAGGCCAGAGGCAGCGACAGAGGATGGGGATGTGAAAGGACATTTTGCATGAGATGCATGTTCTGTCTTAAATACAATATGGGTCAGAGACAATGGCCAAAGGTAATTTCAAAGGGTGTCTGAATTTCTGCTGACTGAGAAGAGCATTGACTAACAATTTTTTTTCCTGCTTCTGAGCTATTTTACATCCTGACATTACCATTGTTATCACTAAGATTCCAAGCAGGAATTCTGTACTGCAAAGTACACAGTTCAAGAAAGTAAATAACAGTGTATAACACAGTAACTTTCCCTAATATCTGAATAGCAAATTCAAACAAGTGGTAGTGTTTTACACTGGATTAAACTTTCTGCTCTTCTTGCTATATCTTCAATACTCTTATGATAAATTTTGGTTTTAAGGAAGAAGTGATACTTTTGGCCACACAAAGGGGGGCATAGCAACACGAGTAAACCGAGGCAACTATTGTGGACAGCCAGTGTTGCCATTTTCTCTTATTTTTTTCCTCATTTTTACAGGCAACTGTAAACAAAATAATTTTATCCTTCTTGTTTAGCCTCTGGTACAGTTCTACGCAAATAGCAGATGTGAACCATATGGTCTTCTAGCCATCTGGAAACAAAACCCACCCTAAATCTGTCTGTACCCTCAAGGAAATATTAGTGTGTTTCTTTTGTCTTTATGAACTGCCTCAGAATACTTTTATTCTTATAGGATTTTTTTTAAAAATGGAAATAAAGCAACCAATGACTTTCTTTCCCCTTATAAATTAGACCTTAAGACAACATGAAATACAGTTTTTGCCTCGTACCAGATGTCTTGATTATTTCATAGGGAAGTTATTGGAGGCATGGATTATAGTGTTTTTCTTCAACAAGATACAGTTTCCTTTTATATGTAAAAACTTAATGGATTGTTAAAGTTCAATAAAATAAAAAACCCCAAACATTAGGAACACATCTTGCTGAGCAATGTGTTGAAGCTGGGCTCTAATATCTACCTCTCTTGTTTGACAGGAATATAAAGTCTCCAGCTTTGAGCAGAGGTTGATCAGTGAAATTGAATACAGGCTGGAGAGATCTCCTGTGGAAGAATCAGATGACGAAGTGCAACATGGAGATGAACCTATTGACAACAGTATGTCACCATATTTTGAGATAAAGCTGAAGCACTACAAAATCTTTGAGGGAATGCCAGTCACATTTACATGCAAAGTGGCAGGAAATCCAAAGCCAAAGGTAAGAAAAGAGGGTGAATGATTCTAGAATTTCTCTGAAGAGTTCTGTGTTGGTACTTTACCATCAGGCTCTGGACCCTATGGGCTGTATCTGACAGGAACAGGAGACATTCACACTTGACAAGACCCTCATCTGGCATAAACTGCCAAATCTCTTTTGGCATAACTGGAATGATGTAGATTTATACTAGTCAAAAATCCTACTATGAAGCTTCTGCTCTCAGTTATCCCTCCTGAGATGAATTCTCAACGATCTTACCTGGAAGTAATGCTTCTGTCATTTTCAGAGTTACCTCCAGGTAACTGTAGCTGCATCTGTAGCACAGAATGCAGTGCAATGCTAGAAAACTCCATGTGAGCTGGCACAGGAATCCCAAAAGCCACCTATCTCACTAGCATGGAGAATTAGCTCAGGCATGGCAGCACGCTAATGCAAAAATACATGAGTTCTAGTTTGGGAGCCAGCATGGTGTCTCTGCATTCTTCAGCATCTACACATGCTAACAAGATTAAATTTTACTGGAATTTAGAACAAGGAGTAATAAAATTCCACAAGCTCCCATATATCCCAACAGCAAGACGAGACATGATGGTGAGGTTTTAATGATGAACTTCTGAGGGTGGGTTGGGCTTGGGAAGCATTTCCTTGTAGCAAATGTAAAAGTACCAGTTGCGTGATGTCAGTAGTTTGGAACAATGCCTTCCTTGGGTAGGTTGCATATAACCATTTCAAAAATTGCTTGGCAATCCATTGACTCATTATGCAGCAGGCAAAGACAGCAGCTTCTTCAGCTCCTTTGCCAAAGCCAGTGTCTTCCCAGGAGGTCCTTGCAGCTCTTGCAGTGACCTCTTCTGGTTAGGGGCTCTTGTCTTCTTAGATAAGATTAAAGATGCTCGATCTGTTACATAAGATCTTCATGGCAGCAGTCACATCCAAACCTCTCATCAGGTGTGTTATGAGTATTTATGATTTTGAACCAAGATAAATGCAAGTGACTTTACATGCCCAGCGATACACATGTAGGATACTATACAAATTGTTAATTGAAAAAAAAGAAAAAAATTACTTTATCAGGTAGCAGAGAAAGAACAACAGAGAACTAGGACTACATCTACATTAGCAAGTAGTGCGGACCAGAAGAAGCAAATCTGTAGAATGAGATACCCATCCCCACACACGTTTCAGAAGGTTTTACTTCAGGCTAGCTCTAATCTCATCCCACAGACTGAAGCAGATGCAGCACATTAGATGTGTTCTTGGAGCACATTTTCTGGCTTAGTTTCATCTGAAAGGAATCCAATCCCGTGTTCCAAGATCACAACATGATGTGAACCACTGCAAAGCAAGTGGGGTTGATCAGCATACTTATATCAAAAAAGCACTCCTGCTTCAAACTGAAGACACACACTGAGACGATAAGCCCAGTCTGACTGAAACCAAACTCTTCATGTCTAGCATTATTTCTGAGATGACCATAGGTAAGAGTCTGTTGTGCTAAATGTGGGTGGAAGACAAATGGGTCTGTGGATGACAGACATGCAGTGTGTGCAGAGATACTCTTTTTGCCTGAGGCTTATGACTAAATTGCTAGGTGACCTATCATGAGTCAGCCTTAGTCAACTTTGCCATTCCCTAATTTTCACGGTTTCCAATTAAGGTGTAGATTCTCCGTCTGATTTAAGACAGATGAAAGAGGATGTCTCGTTTCCCTCACTGGGGCAATAAGGATTGCACAGCCAAGAAACCTCATTCTCAGTACTTCCCTTAAAGCACAGCGTTACAGAGGAGCCTCTGAAGAGAAGGCACTGTGATTCAGAGACGTTGCTAACGATGTTCTGCTTTCCTGCTGTGTCAAAGCACACACATTAAGAAGTGATTTGCTCTTGCACCTGGAACTATGGCCCTTTATTCCATTCACTCGCAGATGCTTTGTGTGATTTGTTAAGTTGCTTGAGATGGAACCAATTTCGGTCCTGTTGTATGGCTACTTGTTAGCTGGGCTTTGCAAATGTCCAAGGCTGTATGTCCTCCTTATCTGTCAGAGCATGCCAAAACAGCGATTTCAAAATGCTCAGTGGCTGGGGGCTGCCCTTCTGCTGTCATTTGTTGAAGCTGGAAGTGTTGCTCATGAATAAATTTTTTATTTTGGCAAATGAAAAGCTGGAAATCATTTACTAACTTGAAGCTCCTCCCTTCTAAGTATTCTGTCAGGTCTGCCAAGGAATGGCTTTGGGAAGGACTTGTAGTGTTTCTAAAATCTGGCATTCATTACAAGGGATTTTTCTAAGCGGGGTTATTGGCTTGATTATTTTTTCCCCTGAACATGCCATGTAAATTGAATACTGATGTGTAAATTCTGTCTTCCTAAACATGACTTTTTAAATCTGACTCTACTTTTTGTTATAACCTTTGGTATAATGTAAAGCTATTTTCTTATCAAACTGAGAAACCTGTGGTGCTACAGGAGAGACTGTGGAATACTTCTTTTTAAGGGATTATTTCTCCTCAGAATTAGGACAACACCATACAAGAGGTTAATTGAGAGACAAATGTTACATAAATCTCATACTGCTCACTCTTCACATGGCTGAATATAATTCTTGGTGATTAAAAATGCCTGTGCTGCCCAAGATCAAACCCCCTTTTGTACTGTATATTCCATTGTATTTCTAGTCATTGCACATTGGTTTCTGAAAATCTGGTGCAAATAAAAGCAATCCAGATGCAGTGTTCAGTGCTTACGTAGTTTAATGGTACATTTATTAAAAGTTATCCTCAAAAGAAAATACTTCACTGCAAGAGCCATTGTCTCCTGAAGTGGTAGTGTTTTACTTATTAACTCTATGGCAGATAAAAGTAATATTAAGAATTTACTGCTCATAAGGGATGCAATGCTTTTAAACTTACTCAAAATAATATACATGATTAATATCATTTATATGTTCAGCTAATATTTGTGTGTATTTCCATGCATGTCTCCTGATATTTCTGATAAGTGCACTGTTATTAAATGGTTACTACTTAATGCAGTAGATATCCAAGCAACATTATGACACATGTAAAGCATGCAAGTTAAAACTCATTTTTTGCAGCTATGTTGTTTTAGCACCCATTAGCATGTGTATATAAGTGATCAAATATCTTTTGCATCTCCAGTAAGTGCTCTGTCAGCAGACAAGAAGACATGACTAAATCTTTTGTTAGGACCACAGAGTCTCTGCAAGGCTGCTGACAGACAAAATGGGAAACAAGTATAACCAGCTATTGAGGAAATGAAATCATTTCAAGTTACGCATAATGCTTGTTCCTACAAAAAACATACACAGTAATAAATTTTTAAGGAAAATTTCCACTCATTTCCTCCAAAACGATCTCCATTGTTTTCTGTGGAATTCAAAAGTATACCCTTAGCTTTCCCCTCCATGTGAGTGAATTTCAAGCTTTGAAATGTTGGCACATATGAAGAACCCAGCATATTAAACTCTATCAGGAATGGAATTGTGCTTTGCTTTCTCACTTTGTTTTTACTAGACAGCCAGCAGCCTTTCCTTACTCTTAAGACCTAACTTCTCTTCAAGAATGAGACTGAGCAAAATGTGTATGTTTTCCTCATGGTAAATAGTCCCAGCAGGACCAGGACAAATACAGTTGTACTTTGCATGAGTTGGCCTCATAAAAATGGTGTAGGTATCTGCACAAGTATTTGAAATGCTGAACACAACTGATGTTATGGCTTAATACACATTTCAGAAATGACAAGTAAATAATGTTCTACTTAAATATGGGCTTGGGCAGCTGGGTACAGCCTTCCTAGTATAACATTTTTCAGCTATTCCTCTGTGTGTGTTCATGCATACACAACATTTTACCTTTGATTCCAGTAGATATCAGTTTGGGATTTTACATTATTATTATTATATAAATTTAAAAATCCTGAAGGCTAGGTCAAAATTTTTGTTTTTCCTTCAAGTTTGAGGCATTAAAATTACTTTTTTTGTGTGTGTAATTCATGGATTACTGTAAGATATTATCCTGCATACATCATTTTTTTGGCTCACTGAAAGTATATCTTGGGTCAGCCAGAGAATAAAATTATGTATAAAAGTAATGGAAAAGACTTCTGTTTGATAGCCAATGTAAGTGTTCTGTACAGCGTGGAGCTATGCTGGTGTTGGCATATAGTTATTAACGGATGTCTATGTGCTGGCTTGCTTTGAAGTATTTCCTGTTACTTTGCAAAGCTGTCCACTTGTGTAGCTGCCACATCGGGGTGACATTGTTGGTTTCAATCATGTCATTGCACTGAGCTGGCCCTCCACACACTGAGCTGCTCACTGCCAGCGGGAGCGGCTGAATCCCCTCTGGCATTTTGGTCCAGTCCAGTCAGCGTAATGGATATGAGACAAAACGGGTGTTTCAACAGTGAGATCATTGCTTCTATTTTATTCATCGTTGAATTAATTAAGCCTATCATTACCTTAGTTTACGTTTTTATTTTCTGAAAAGAAAGCAATAGCATTCTTAGGTTCTTTCTGCAACTTCTTCAAATTTAAAAGAAATAAATTTAAAATTAGTAATCTTCTCTGAAATAGAACTTTTCTTTGTAATGGCATTTATTTTCAGATGTTGAAATGTTCATCTGCTCTTCCACCCTTGGGATGGGTACAGTCCCTATGCACCTGTACATTTTGTCAGTAAATGTCTTTCTCTTTGGACCATGGATAATCCTGTAACTGTTATTGAAAATGGCTCACCCAGTGAGGAGTTGATCAACCTGGTTTCTTTCAATACTTACCAGAGAGTTTTTCAGCAGTTACGAGTCGTTAGTGCTATTAATTGAGAAATTACGACAATAAGCACCCACCCCTTACCAGCTGTGCCTTGTTTTTTCCTGCAGATTTATTGGTTTAAAGATGGGAAGCAAATTTCTAAACGAAGTGATCACTACCGAATTCAACGAGAACCTGATGGAACTTGCTCACTGCATACTGCAGCCTCCACCCTGGATGATGATGGGAATTACACTATTATGGCTGCTAACCCACAGGTAAATGAAGGTTTGGCTCCAGAGCAAACATCCTTCTGGACATAAATCTTCAGAAACTATCTCATCTCACATATGCATGATTTAATTAAATGATGAAGTCACCCTAAAATATGCAAGTTAGATTTCTGTTTTCATCTTGCATCAGTAGGGTGGGACCTTTCTATCTCCATGAGATTAGCAACTCAACAGCATTTTTTTTCCTATGGTTTGAGGTTTCAGGGGGAAGGGGTGCTATTTTTTAATTACTATTCCACTAGTTGTTTCAGCTGATAACATCTCAGTATTCTAACTGAGCATGGATAGCACATATACATAAAGGGAGAAAAAAAATCCAGTTTACCAGCAGACGTTACCTGGTCCAGCAATTTAATTTTTCTTTTGTTGACCCTACTCACTGACTGAGGGCAATTTTTTGAAATGAGTGGGAGTATATCACACCTCAACATGCTTACATTAGGCAGATTGCAAGTCTGTAAGGCAAAATAATCTAGTACTACAATGTAGCAGAGTGGCGTCCTGTTTTGATCTTAAACATTATTTTTCTGAAACACACAGTGTTACTGATTTTGCAATGCCATTTGTTCTCCACAGATTGAATACAAGAGCTGAGGTACACAGCAGAAAGCCACTAGTGCACAGGACATAGCTAAACTCACAGGTCATGCATCCTATTGAAGTAGCTTTTTCAATCCACTTTTCCTACACCACAGCAAATTGAGGGGAAAGATTTGCATGTGAGAAACCAAAGCAGTAACATAACTTTTGAGATGTAATGAATTATTTTCTTCTGCAATGCCAAATATCTTGCCAAGACTAGGCCTGCAAGCAGAATCACACTGCAGAATAACAAACTGTATCACTGACAGAGTTTAATCTAAGCAGGAGTGTTGTGCTCTGTTATGCACGTTGCTAGGTTACTTAGCATGACACTGCCATTTTTGTCTCACTCTTCAACTTGTCAGTCCTGCTCTTGCTGCTGAGGGCTTGTGAATATAAGGGTTGTACATATGGACAGCACACAGGTAACAGCTTTTTGGGGAGATTCTACGAACTGCAGTGCTTAAATATAGGTAGTTTAATTATTATTTCTACATATATAAGTAACAAAAATAATAATGAAATAGCATAAGGCCATGGAATTGTTCAAACTGAGACCTTGCACACATAGATGACCATTGTTACAATACTTGGTGCCATTTAAGTTGTGAAAATTCACAGCAAGTTTAAAAATAAATACATGCTCAAGGTAAGAAGTGGTTCCTGTTCATCTTCCTCTAAGTGTTGTCTTAGTGCATGCACAGAGTTTCACTGTGTAGTGATCCAAAGTCTCAGACAACTTGGTGAACAAACTGCCTTTGTGTTTGGGCACTGTACTCTGTCCCTGAATATTTACGGCCTACTTTTGAGCATTTGTTGTTCTGGATAATGCTCATTCAATGACACAACAGTGACCCAGGTTACCAGTTCTGGTTATTGATGGCACTACTTTGTTAGTGGGTTTTTAGATGTACTAAAATGAGCTGGGTTTGTGTGGTTCCCAGCTTGGGGCTTGAAAAAGCAGCTTTGTTAAATGATAAAATTCTGTGCTTGTGCTTTTTTCCCCTCATTGGAGAAGAACCAGAAGCATCCTCCTCTGGCTCCCCTAAACAAAACATCTGTGTTCACCAAGCCCATTCTATTCTTTTTTTTACAGTGTAATTCCCAAGCAAACATACTTATCTCTTCTTCTATTTGCTTGCTTTTACTATGCATTTAACAGTACAGTGGAGGCAAAGAAGGGCTGTGAGTTAACGTACTAGCCTTTCACACTCAAAGATGTGGATTCCATTTCTTTTGAGTCATCCTGAGTGGAAATAATTTTGGCATAGCCTTCTCAATTTTAATGGAAAGTTGTCCACGTCTCAAAGCTATCACAAACTTAGGCAAATTTGGCAACCCTTCCTTAAGAAAGCGAGGTAAGTAAATATAAGGGAGCTCACATCAGAACTCTGATGGACTGGAAGATATTTGCTAGGCTGTGGCTGTGTTTTGGTCATTGCTATTGGAATCACCAAACTCTAAAGCAAAAGGCATGTTCTCAGCTGATAGAAATTGGTTTTATTAAAGCAATTGAGGTCATTAAAGCTCTGCCAGTTCATACCATCTTATGACCTGGACTAATATAATGGGATTTATGTGTGTAAAATGCCTTGTTGACAGACCCTGGAGATCTTCCATGGCTGTTAACGTGGCAGGCCCCATTGCCCACAATGTAAAGCACAGTGAGCTGGAATTAAGGTTCTGACACACCACTGGGGTTTGCTGTAAAATTTGCCATAGAACTTAATCCAGAGCAAATGGACCCTGGGCCTGGACAAACACAAAACCTGCCTGGTTTAGGCCTTTAGTTACAGGTCTTGTCCCTTAACTGAGCTCTTTCCATGAACTGCATGGGCTTGAGTCTTATTTTCACCTTCTTTCTTTTCATCCCATTCTCTCTGCTTCTTTACACTACACGCCCACAGTCCTCAGGCTGGAGTTCTCCTAGTTTCTAGGACATCTTGTCATGAATTACTTCCCACTCATTGCTTCCTTCCTCTTCATCCTGTGACTTTTCCAAAATCTTTGGCTGCCTGCTTAATTTTCCCTATCCAAATTCCTTATTGCCCTTTGTGTTTCCATTCATGACGCCATCATGTATTGAGATACGCAGAAATGATCCCAAAATATGTGTATTCATTACCTGCCAGAAAAATATTAATATGTAGTGGTGCCCAAAATAGAAAATAATTTGTTCCAGATGTTTTTAATGGTCTTGTAACATAAGGGGAAAAAAACCCCTTTTACTTAAGGAATTGCTGTGGGTCTTGCACAATGGCTTATTTTAATGCAAGGATTTTTCTTGCAGACTAAATGGGTCATGGGAATAGAAGTGGGACACAGACTTCATTTCTAACAGTCCAGAAGTAACACGAAAATTGTTGCTACTTGAAGGCTGCTTGTGAGCCCAGTGAAATTGGTTTTTGATGGGCTTTGGACAGCTGTTAAAGAACTGCTATTTGCAACCCCTCAACTACCAAAATAAAAATATTTGTCACTTTTATGCTGACAGACTTGAGTGTGGAGCTCACAGCTTAGAGCTAAAAAACACTGCAAAGCTGAGGTGGATGTTGCCTTACTGCTACCAGCCCAGAGTTGTTATTTATTAGGACCACCAGATGCTTTTACCCCTGACAGGGTGAATTCCACAGAGCCCTGAATGTCAGGCAGTTCTGGCTCGAGGCAGTCCCATCCCAAATCTGTTACAACTGCTGCTTGCGGTGGACAACCCGTCTTCTAAAGTACCAAGTAAAAGAAAAAGTAGGACCAAATACCCAGGAGTTTTATTTATCATTCATTGAAAATAACCTGAACAATCACCAATGTCCATCAGCCCTTCAGTGCAATTCCCCAAACCAGGCTCACTCTGCAGAGAGGACCTGTTAAGTATTTGTTAAATTCTTTTGTTTTTTACATTAATGAGGGGTTTTTTGAGCTGTGGGCCCACCAGATCAAGTAGAACAATCCACCTTGGAGGCAGCAGCTCTGCTGTTAGCTGCCCATGGGCCACTTCCAAAACCTTGAACTTGTCTTGTCGTTCTGCCCACTGGCCATACACAGAGAAATCTTCACCCACATCAATACCTTAGTCAAGATACTGCTTTAACAACTTAATTGCCAGTGGTGCTAACAATCTTTTTTAAAAAACCGTGAATGTATTATAGTCACAGTCATTCCTGTCTGTGTTGGAAGCTGATAAAATGGATGGGCAAAAAAACCCCATCAGGTTGAACATTTATTATTACATGTTTTAAGTCTTTTAATGTTCCTTCTCTCCGTCATCACTACAGGGCAGAGTAAGTTGCACGGGCAGGCTGATGGTTCAAGCTGTAAATCAAAGAGGTCGCAGTCCTTGGTCACCTTCAGGTCAGCCTCATATAAGAAGGTATCTGATGCTTTTCTTTGTTTTCTTTTAATAATATGAATTTTGCAAAATAACTGTGGTAAGATAAAGAATGTGAAGTAAGCAGATAAGTTAAAAGTATGTCATTCAGGAGGAAATGTGACCTCTGCTGTTTGAAAATTGCTGCAGAGCTTGCACACTCAGAAGTATAAGCAACATCTGAAATGACATGACTTTTAAGTATCTTCAATTTTGCCTGTCTCCTCCTTTCTTTGTGGCGTTTTATGCTCTATCTCAAATTACACTGTCAGCTGTTGGGAAGGCTCTTGTCACTTAGGCTTTTTTAAAACATTTCATCTGATTAGGATTCTACCAGGAACCTCTATCTTCTGCAGCTTCTAATAAGTATTCATTTAAAGAAACAGAAGAAATAACTGCATGCCAAAGAGGTTTATCAGATTTACATTAGAAATATTTTAGTATTTCAGTATTTAGTATTTCAGTTCAGGTTCTTATAAGGAAGTATGAGTCAGAAATAAAGTATTAAACTTATCTTTGGTGAGTTTACAATTATTCATATATGAAGTTTTGGGTTATGTTTTTGGACCACATAAGGGAAATTTCCCATCAAATAATTTTTTTTCTTTACCCGAAGCATTTATGAGGCCCTTTAGCACAGCTTAGACAGCTTTAGATGATACAACAAAATTCATTTTGGTTACCAGACCTGCTTTCAAGGGAGTGTGAGGGCTCTGGTGTCTGGATTCTGCTGTAATGAGGCACATACTTTGCTTAATGGTCACAACAGCCATAGAATCTCGGTATTGCCCAACTAATATTCAGAGTACATGTAATTACACAGTCAATGTACAACAAAGGAAGGATTTCTGTAACAGGTTGTAGTGGTACTAGTATGTACTGCTGAACTACTGCATGCAAAACAGGCTCTCTTCCCCGCTCTGGTAGCTATCAAGTATTAGGAAGTGAGGTTGGCTGTTTAAAAGATCTTGTCAGTTTTATTCCTGCATGGGACAAACTGCAGCCCTGAAAGCATCTCCCAGCATTTCTCTGAGGTGGCCACCAACTCCCTCTGCAGTGTGTCATCCTTAGGCCTGTTAAGCCCAAAGCTCAGAGAGCTTATGGAGGGGAATATCCTGCCAGGGCTGCACTGTGAGAACAGCACAGAAAAGGTTGGGGCCATCTGGTGTAGCCTGTCCAGTCACTAATGCACGTGGCACCTGCAAATAATGGGCAAAAAGGAAAAGCCCTTGTTAACCCCTGAAGGGAAAAGGTGCCGTGAAGAATCAGGTTTCAGCTGAGTAAGTCAGTGCACACGTGGTGACAAAGGGGAAAGATCATTAAAAACAAGGACAGGCAATAGGAAGGTAGGTAGGGGTGAGAGCAGCAAGCAGCTGCCACTCGTACAGCTTCCTGAAGGACAAAATTTGTGATGGACGGAACCCTCAGGTAATAATGGAGGAGGCTCTTTTTAATCTTTCCCAATGCAATCTAAGTCCAAAGCTGCTTATGGCTGGTATTTTATTTTCTAATAAAGAAAGGCACTTATTGTTTTGGGTTGGGTGTCCGTAGAGTAATGAATTATACATAAGGGATTTCCATAGAGCAGTTTAATTAAAATTAGGGCAATTCTTGGGGATTCTTATTTCCTGTAAAATTACCATATGTGAAGGGCTTATCCCATTATCTTTGCTCTGGAAGATGTATGAGCATTCAGCACGACACTATCACTGTTTAGTGGCAGTTCTCATTAGTCCCACCCAAGGGTTCCCTCAAGACTGATGAAATGGGAGCACACAAAATCTTCCTAAGACAGACTGTGGCCATTGGCTTTTCTAATGTGATATACCAAAATACTGTGTTCCCCCATATACTGTGATTCTTGTCATGTCTATTGCCACAAACTATTGATAAGTAATATTCCTGTGGCATTACAGTATTATTTCTATAAGCTTTTCTGCCTGAGAGCAATAAAACTTTTTTTGGGGGGGGGACAGGGGTTTGTTTTATTACAAGAATAATTATTAGCTTAATGAACTTTATGACTTGTTACACTGTTGACAGGCTTTTTCCTGAAGTATATTTAATCTCTTACAGAATGTGTTCTGGCAGAACTCTGGAGTTTTATTTAACTTTTAATGTATTTTTCTGAAATTTGCTTTGCTGACAAACATCACCTTCTCAGCATCACTTGACATGGGTGGTCACTTTTGAATTTTCTGATGTGTACAAAGCTTGAACTCAATCCCTTAGATGACACGGTGCTCAATATTGTGTCACCTAAGCATGGCAGCCAGAGTCCCAAATAAATAATCTTAAACTGCATGAGATTTAAGGAAGATTTAAAAACTAAACATTCCTATCAGCCTGCTCTCAATTAGAGGATTAATTTGAACTTAATCTCCTTTATTCCAAATTAGTGATTATTACCATATGGTCAGTCGTAAAGTCTTCCCCAGCTTCTCGCTCACTGAAATTCCTAGTGCGTTGTACCGTACCGACCCACGGAGTCTCCCCAGACACATTTAGTACATGATGTCAGCTCTGCTGAAACTGATCTGTGCAATGTGATGTCCGCATCACAACTCGAGAGAGCCCACAATGAATCCAAGAGTATTCCAGTCTGTTGCAATTTGTCATTCCTAGACATCTGAAGCACTTGGCTCTACTCATTTCATTATTTCTTTAAAACCACGAAATGTTTTAGAATTAAAATGACCCTAGTTTCACCTCTCAAGGCAAAGGCTTAAAAAGTACTCTGTGATTTTAAGGTAAACTTATAAAGAGACATAAACAGAAATGCAACATCTGTGGTCACAAATTCTTAACCTTTCTGTTTTCCATTTTATTTAGCATAAATTTCCCCACACACACCTCCCAGTTTTGACCAGTGCCACCTTTTCATGCAGCAATGAGAGGGTGGCTTTCACACTCCTGTGGTGCCAGTTCACCTGTTTGGCTCAGCCTCGCAAGACCTTAGGAAGCACCCGTGACATCCTATCAGCAGGATGCATGTAAATACCGTGCAGGCAGATTTTGCACAGGCTGCTTGCACTGTGCAGCACTCACGTGGCTAGATACCATTGTTCCTAGTTGCTCTTGCAGAACTCATTACCAAACCATATTAGTACAGTTTTTCTTTATTAGTCCCCATCTTCCATCCCATCCACATGCACGAGATGTGTATGTTTGCAAAATCAGTTAGGAACTCACCAGCTAAAGCTCAGTGTTGCTGATGAGCTGCAGTGTTGGAGCTACTGAAGTAACTTCAGACATGTTCAAGTGGCAGAAACTACGAGGTGCTTCAGACTTGGATTTAGGCACCGGAAGAGTCACATAAGCTTTTAGTGTGTGCAGGGATGTCAGTCTGTGCTTCCCATTTCAGTATCCAGTCCTACATGATTAAGCAGTATGGACTAGATACCTACACAACTCCCTCTGGCCCCTCCCTTTGCCTGTAGTTACAGCTGTGGGAAAACTGTGCTGATCATTTAAAAGTCAACATTTATCTATTAATAACAGGTAATACCATAGCAAAAGTGATGACTGGCCAGAATTCAAACAGAGCAACAGCAGAGAAAAGGGCAACAACAGAGCAGAACAAAATAAATCAAATTCAACCAACTCTAATTAGTGGCAGCCTCAGTGGAGCAGAGCGTGCAGCTGGAGTGTTTATCTTCCACACAGTAATACAGCATCTTGTTTTCCAAAAGCAACCATTGAGGGTTTTAAGCTTTTTTTTTTTGTTGTGAATTATTTTAACCTAAAGAAATGGCCTTGGGCAGTAGAAAATGCATATGGGCACCTATACTGCAGCTTGTACACTGCAGACATGGGCCAAAGAGAAATGCTGGCAAAAGTTAACAGGACATGGGATTCAGAAAAGAGAATTTCACTGTAATGTGTCATTAAATGATCTTTAGTCTTAAGTGACTTAAGTCATAAGTGATCTAAGATAAAAGTGATCTTTCAAGATATTTGAGTAGCTCTTCTTCTCTGACACAGGATGTTACTGTAGGCAACAGCTGGCTCCAGAATGGAACCCAGTGGAGCTGATCAGGCAAGGACAAAAGGAGATTTAAAATTTTGTTTCAAGATTCTTTGATTACCAAATCACACAAATGGAATAATGCTAATTTCAATGGAAACAAAAATCTAGTTAAATGAGGAATCACTTAGAAAAAAAAATGGATAGATTAAATTAACAGGCAAGAATAGCCAGTGCTGAAAATGAATTAAATGACATTGTGAAAACTTAAGGTGATTGGTACTGTGTCTAGGGACAGGAGTTATTTTTCTTTCCTTTTTATTTTTTATTAAACTGTTTATGGTACCTTTATGAAAAAAAATTAGCAACCAAATTGCTCACAAGTGAAATTATCATTGTTTTGTTTCCACAATTTGGTGGCTTTGCAAATGGTCAAGAGTATCTCATACAAAAAAACTGTTAAATGAGGAATAAATATATCCATAGCAATTCAATACACAGAATTTTCTGTACAGTCTTCACTAGTGCAGAACAAGACAAGATAAGTCTGATGTTAAAAGTGTCCTCAATTGGGATGAGTTAGCTTTTAGCTGCTGTTATTTTCTGAAAGGGAAGCATGATTAATGAACAGTACTTGTACTTTCTGGTGTAATCAGTGACAGTGAGGGGATTAAATACACAGGACACTAGAAATGGGGAACTGAAGCTAAATGGCAAGGCCTGCCAACTTATTTTATTCATATTTCAGTAAAGACTAAACAAAAGTACTATCATTTATAAAATTAATATCACAAGCAATAATTCTGTAGCAATATTGTTTTATAGGTCATATTTTGTCACAATATGTAAATTAAATGAAAATAATTAATAACTGAAGTGTCATAATTAACTCAGTCTGGGCCAGATGCTATCAGTGCATGTGTGTAAATATGAGGTGATTATGGTATAAGTCAAAGAAGTGGTTTAAAATTCAAAGCAATCTTATAAGTGATTATGCTTCTTCTGATTTAGCAAAGAAAAATATAATTTACCTTTATTTCATGTTATTTTAAGACCACGATCTCGATCAAGGGACAGTGGTGATGAAAATGAACCAATTCAGGAACGATTCTTCCGGCCTCATTTTCTGCAGGCTCCTGGAGACCTGACTGTTCAAGAAGGAAAACTATGCAGGATGGACTGCAAGGCAAGTGTCCTGCAAAGGGTAGCAGCAACCTTTTGATAACATCAGCTGACTCAAAACCCACACTGGTTTCTTTTCAAAGCTATTTTGCCTATTGGCAGTTTTGGCAGCTCTTAGTAGGTTAACTAATCTTATTGCTTATGAGTGAGTAAGTGGACAATAAAAGTTTGCCTCCCCTCCAATGAAAGTGCTGCGGGCAAATCTTAGAGCTCACAGTAAACTGATTTATAGAATTCAGCTGTGCTGGGGTGTGGAAGGAAGCAGCACACACTATAACGACAATGTGTTTCTACATTTTAAGTCCTTTTACTATTTGAATTTTGAATCCCCATTAAAGTTTCAAGCAATATAGTCCTGATTCATGACTTTGTTGAGCAGAAATAATTCAGACTTGGGTGACTTCTGTTTACTTTATGATGACCTATTTGGGTGAAGCTGTTTGCTCTCAAGCAGTCCCCACAGCAAGTGGCATGGCTTTCAAGAGTACAAGACTTGTTCACATAGACCAAGCATTAACTAGTGCAGGTGGTGCTGTCACTAGGTTACACCTAAGTGGAATGGAACTTAGGAGGTCAGTAATTAGTCAGCTAACATCTTTTTGTCTGCAAGTTTTCCAACAGGTTAATTTAGAAAGGAGTATCTTCTCATCCCACCTGAAGAGCAAACAATAAAAAAAGACAAAAGGTGTCACCCTGCCTTTTGTTTTGCAATGTATTATTATTTAGTTTCTAGCCTATCTAAACACTGATCTTTTTTCAGTCGCACCCATAAGACATCATGGAATTCAGGGAGTTGGCCAGAAAGTAAGTAAATGAATACAACTGACTCAATGTGTAAATCAGGACAGAATTAGATCTTTAAATCTTTTGGTACACCTGCAGTAGCAAACAAAACCAAACTTCTCTGAAGTAACAAGTCAGGACTCCTCCAGTGATTCATGTGGCTAAAACAATTTCCCATTATTCTCTTTACTCTCAAGGTTAGTGGATTACCAACTCCAGACTTAAGCTGGCAACTTAATGGAAGGCCAATTCGCCCTGATAGTTCTCACAAAATGTTGGTGCGTGAGAATGGTGTGCACTCCTTGATCATAGAACCAGTCACATCCAGAGATGCTGGAATCTACACGTGCATTGCCAGCAATCGAGCTGGTGAAAATACATTCAGCCTGGAGCTCACTGTTGCAGGTAACATCTTCATGCTAAGCTTTCAGGATGAGCAGTGCCAGGATAACGTGAAAAAAGAAAACACGAGCGATGCCAAATGACATGTTGAGGGCTGGGGGGTAAGAAAAGGAAACCCGGCAGTAATAGAACTATGGTATAGTTAGAGGTGAGACACTCATGTTACGTTGTGGCCTAAGTTGACTGGCATGTAATATCTGTGCACACAGTTAAGAAAAGAGGGCTGCTGGCCTGAGGCACGGTTGAGGCCACAGACCAGACAAATTTTCCTGAATGTTTCTTTTTAATGACAATCTGTGCAGACCCACACCTACCCCTGGGCAGCCAGCGGGATACAGCTTGTGCATTTCACAGCATGTCAGACTTATGCCACTTCAGACTTCTGGGAAGGCAGTTCCTTCTACAACTAAAACTCCATGCTTTTATGGCATATGAAGGAGCACTTTCTACCAAGCATACTGCAGTCAGTTTATCTAGTCTTCATGCTCTACATTTCAATTCTTTCAAGCTCTTTTAGCACTCACTTTTCCCCTATTAAAATACTGATGTGACGGTTTTCTTCAGAGGAACCAGAACTGGACTTTGTGATTAATGAGGACAACACTTAGGTTTCCTGCCACTTAGGTCTTTCATTACTGTTTCTAGCACGCTACTGAAAGAAAGGCTCTGTTTTCATAGACTAGTGTCAACATAACTGCAATCTTTATTTTCACAGCTAAGGAAGTACAAAAAGCACCTGTGTTTATAGAGAAGCTACAAAACACAGGTGTGACTGAGGGATTCCCAGTGCGACTGGAGTGTCGAATCTCGGGGGAGCCATCTCCTCAGATATTTTGGAAGAAAGAGAACGAATCACTCACATACAACACTGACCGAGTGAGGTTAGACTGACTTAGAATAATCTCCCCATGTGTAACTTCAATGATGATTTATCCTGTAATACAAATAAAACTCTAAAAGGTCATAAGAACACTTTATGTCAAGAGCATCTCATAAATATTAACCAGTGATTGTAATAATTTATGACATTTACTTACAATTTGCAGCCAGCCTGGTGGCTGAGCCAGAAACAAAATGTTACTTGTTTTCTGTCATTAGACTTACACGACTACCTTTGTACTCTAAGCAAGTGGAGAACTAGTTTTTCTCTTCCAGAACCAATACTACAGAAATCTGCTACTGAAAATCAAGGTTCCAAGGGAATGCTGTCTGCATTTCAGTAGAAACTTTGATTCGTAATTCTGCTGCATAGTTAAGCAACTAAGATTCAGTATTTTATATTCTAAGATCTTCCTCAAGCTTCTTTATGCTTTTCACAGAAAGTCTGGATAAGATGTGGTGTTCCTGCTACTCCAGATATCTTAATCTGTAATTGTGAAATAAAAGTTACTTCATGTACTTTTTTCTTCTTGGTTTTCAATACAGGACACTAAACTGCCAAATTGTCAAGCATACTCAATGTTTTATTTTCTACTTGCTAATTTCAGAGGAAGTTCCATATTAACTAAATATATATATAATTAATTTCTAACTAAGATTGGGTCAGTCTATAATGACATTTTTAAATAGCCTACACTGGTTTGCAATTTAAATAGTAATTTTCTACTTTTTATTGATTAGCATGCACCAGGATAACTACGGATACATTTGCCTGCTTATTCAGGGAGCTACAAAGGAGGATGCTGGCTGGTACACTGTTTCAGCTAAGAATGAGGCTGGGATTGTGTCTTGCACTGCCAGGTTGGATGTTTATAGTAAGTATCAATTTTTATGATCATATTAATCCCCCCAAAAGCAACAGTCTATAAGTTTTGGGTTGCTCACAGAATGGTTTACATTGGTCTCTCTCTCTTTTGTTTATAGTTTCTCCTCAATAGTAAACATCCACTTCAAGACAACAAATGCTCTGTCAAAGTACATTTCACCATCTTCCAGATACCTAAAGCAAAACAAGCATGCATGCTTTCTGTTTTTGCTTAGTACATTAAATATAGCTAATTAACAACAGATAACAGCATGATTACATTATTTTTGTGGATCATTATTACTATTGCTCTGCTAGCACTTCCCTAACCTTTTGTATTCTTTTGTACATTAGTCTGTAATACACCTGTAACAGCTACCAGAAGTGTAATAGGTGTTTTTACGGCTTTCTGCTTAATTACTCAGTTTGTTCCAAAGCAGCCCCTTACAGAGTAAATGTTTCCTTAAAGTAGTATCTCTTACCTGTCTTCTTATAGCAAGAATTAAGGGGGGTAGGAAAGGGGAGAGACTGATAAAGGATGGTTTCTGGGGTGGTGGTGGAAGTGGGGATTGTGAATTAGAGAATTGGCTCAACATTCTTCAGCATACAAGGGATGGCAACTGCAACCAGATCATTTCCTTTTATATACAACAAACAACCCTAGAACAGGCCTGTTACTGTAATGTAAGTGCACAGAAACAACCTCCTTGTTGTCACCCTTCTAAGTGGCACAAGGAAAGGTAGAAAACAACGCCAAAAAGTAACACAGACTTGTTTTTGCTTACTACATTTGAAGGTGAAACTAGATGCTGAGGAGAAAAAAAATGTCAGGAAATTAAACAGACTTACCTTTGATATAATGGTTTTCTGCTTCTCAGAAATTAGTATCTCCTTCACAAAGGGTTGACTGAGCATCTGTCACACTTTGTTTTACAGCTGGAGTGGGCTAACATTTTTCCTTTCCTTTTTAATCTATAGCTCAGTGGCAACAACCACCTCAGACAACCAAGCCAAAGAAGGTGCGGCCCTCAGCCAGCCGATACGCTGCTCTTTGTGACCAAGGACTAGACATCAAAGCAGCTTTCCAGCCAGAAGCAAATCCAGTCCACCTGACAATGCAGCCTGGCCTGGTAGAGAGCGATGATCTGTAGATTCAACTGCCGCTTCCATCATTTTCTTTCAAAGCAGAAACACTGAAAGCCATTGCCTTGACCAATGATACTCCAATGTCACTTTATGCAAGGGCAGACACCTTCATGTACAAAAGATAAACAACAAACACAGTAACCATATATTCCTTATTCATTATACCAAATTAGAAGAATAGATAGATTATTGATAGAAATGTACACATTGCACAACAAATCACACTCACCGGTTCCTTAACCTATGTTGCTTCATAACCCTTGTAATAGAGGCCAAAATGCATCAGAGAGAAAGATTTTTCACTACATACCTTTGTAAGCAGTAAGTAAATGCTACACAATCTTAATGGTGCAAGATGTTTTCTTCAAGGCCATTAGATCACAGAGAAAATTAGAATGTCTGGTTATCAACAATTCTAAAATGGCTACGCATTCTGACAGCTACAATGAACAAGTGCAATATTATGAGAATAAAATAGGAAATGTAAGCAAATGCTGTATCTCCGCAAATTGCTTTCTATTCAACAATGAAGAAAACATCTTTCCTTCAATGCTGTTGGACATCAACACCCTAACTTTCAATTCATTTGTGTTTTTCATTTTTGCCATCTAGGAGGAGGCTTACTTAAAAACACACAGCAAAGGCAGTCTAAGCAGAAGTAATTTAACTTCTGCACAGTAACAAAGAAAAGCTGACACATAGTAACAGTCTACTCCAGATTAGACATTGGTGACTAGATGGGAAAAAAAATGCTGATAGTATGAACCACTGCAGTGGGTTACTACAAGGGGTGGGAGGGAGATTGGGCAAGAGGTTGAAACTCTGGATTTTCTGACAGCAGTCTGTAACCTTGTAATACTCCCAGTCAAGAATATGAAATTCTTAGGTGAGCTGAAAACTAGGGAGTGTATGTATGGGATGTTTGACTGTTTAAAGCTTGTGTAATATGTATGAGGATTTTAGAAATGTATAGTAAGTGAAAAATGGGTTGAAACTGCAATATGAATTTAAGTGACAAGTATACACCACAGGTGATAGGCTTGCAAATCTGAAGAAGTAGAAAATCAAGATAGGCAAAAACAACATTCAATTTGCTTCTTTTTGTTGTTCTTTTTCTTCTTAACTTAGCACATGTCTGTGGTAATTTTCTATTTTCCTTCTCCTGACTGCAGGCAAATGACAGGTCTTTTAAGGGTAGAGTCTGTGCACCATAGGTGAAAAGCCTGAAGGCTACTTTTAGAATGCAAGGCAAATCCACATTGAAGTGGAGCCCCAAGTAAGTCACACCTGACTAGGTAGTTTTAAATTAGAACCAAATGAATTTCAGTTGAAGGGGAGGGAGGGAGGAAGGGATGGAAGAATTACTAGGCCTGACAAGGAAAATGAGTGTTTGATGGTACGAGCTACGATACTTTGCTAGGAAAGGAAAACACTGTATTCCTTATATGAAGCACATATATGGTATCTTTCATTATTTATAATAAAAGTGTTGAAATCTTCTATCTCAGTTCATTTATTCAGAAGTCCTGTACTTAGGGTTCTGTTTGTTGGTTTTTGTTTTTTTTTTTAATTTTGTAATTGTGTACACCATATATTGCATTACTGCTATACATGTATTGCTTTGTAAGTACACAAAGTTTGTTTTGTTTTTTAGTGACTAATAAACTTTAGCACACAAGGTAGTACTATTCTGGTGCAGGATATGACTAGTAATGGGGATCGTTAATCTAGATTAACGTCATAGGTGGTCAGGTGGGAATAATCTGATTCTATTCTAGAAGTATGTCATATCTTTTGCCAAATCTTCCTCAACTGTGACATGCTAATTTACTTTTTTGTTTAGCTTCACTAGCATAATTTTGCCACCTTTTATTTGTATTTATAAAAAATGTATTATCATTACTTTGGACTGTTGTGCTGATATAATGTGGGTTTAACATCAATAAATATTACACAAATAGAAAGTTTTCCTTCTGGTAAAGATTAATAACTGTTTCAGTACAAGCATGCAAGTGTAAGATTTGGAAATTCTAAATATTATGAATACAGATGAAATGATGGCTTTAAGCAACATCTAAAAAACACTAAAATTTATCAGAGTATACTGTTTGTGACCTGGAATCTTATTTGAACAGAACAGAGGAACATTAATCATAAATTCTGAGAAACTTTTGCCAAATAGAAGTACGGGAAGATGCTTTTTTAAAATAGGTTAGTGTTTTGTGTGTCTAGTAATTGCAATATGTCATCACCTACAACTGGTTCTAAGTAAAGGGCATGGTCTGAGCACTGTTAAATTCATTTAAGAACAGCCCACTAACAAGGCAATACCAAAATTTTTTTCTAAAAGTTCAGATTTACTTATAAAATCCTGACTATTAACTAGTTGCTCCTTCTTTCCTATATGTGAAGATACCAGGAAAGATGCAAGATTTTTTGCATTTTTTCTTTTGGATTTACATTTCAAGCATTGGTCACTACAAACAGGATTATGTCAGCAATTAAGTGAGTAGTGACATTAATGGCAATACTGCAACTGAAGTCAATGGAGTTGTGTCTGCTTACAGTACATGTGTCTTTGGCTTGGAGACTAAAAAACTGAGAACTGCTTTTGTGAGCTCGTTTAAGATGAGGTCATCATCACTTTTTGCCTCTGTATATACGTGCAGACACACACAAGTAGTAAATCACATCTCTAAGCAGCAAGGTTGTTTTTATGAAAACATTCAGCTGTGCTGTTACTTAGTTACTGAGACTGTTTGGGTTTACAAATTCAGAAATGGAAGCATGGCACAAGCAAATGACACTTCTCAAGCCAAAAAGAGAAAATTCTTGGAAGCATCAAAGTAACTTTCAGAAGTTTAATCTCCTTCCACATATTTCCAAAGATAGATAGTATGACCTAAGAGTGCACTTTCGTCATTTTTTAGGACTAAAAAAAGGAGCCTTGACTTTTTGCAAGACTTCCAGTTTAGGTATGGGAAGATTTCAAATTATTTAGGAAGCTGATCAGTCCAAGCATATTCACAGCAATAAAAGGCTCAATGTAACAATGTTCAGGATGAGGACAGAAACCTCTGTCAAGAGTACCAACAGTGAGATGCAAAATTCCACATGCAGGAAGGTTTTTCCAGCTGATGGTGTGCCTTAACACACACTGCCTTTATCCTGCAGCCTTAAGGCAACAGCAACAATTAGTTAACACACACAATTTTTTTCCATCACGGCCAACTGGCAGTTGAGGGTCAAAACCAGTCCAACTTGAAACCCCAGCTTATAAATTATTGTTTCTTTCCATATCACCTCTTTCAAAGTCTATTTTAATTCACTTTAGGGTGTATGCTAATAAATGCCTTGATCCCTCACATATGTACAGCTACATCCTTACCTCTGCAAGTAGCCCAAACAGATTTCATATGTAAGTACTTTGTGAGCTCCCATTATCCAACCTGCCCTGATGCTGAGGGGATCAGCTGCATGCTCTGGCTGCATGACTCAGCTGCCAAACCCACACCATGCAGTATAGATAAATTAATGCACGGACTAGAAATGCCTGCTTGGACTATGCACGTTGGCTAATTCACTGCCTCACAATTCAGATGTACATGGAAGGGGTAGTATTTACTGACATTTATCTCTGACTAAAAGAAATAGCCTTCCCTCTGCATAGATTTTCTGTTTGAACAGAACTATGAGCATGTAAGATACATCAGACAGATGGAAACACAGCTCCTGCCCCAAGGAATTTACAATGTATTCCAGACAGCACACAGTATTCTTTGACCTGTCTTGAAGCTTGCAATTCTAATTCAAAATTAAGCCGCAGTTTGCATCCTTTTACAGAAGCGATTTAAGACATAAAATTACCTCATACTGCACTGCATGTCTAATAAAAATGTGTTTGGAACACAATGCTCAACTCATGTTTAGGGCAAAAAAGCGAGACTACAAGGAGCAATACCTGTACAGCAATGATTTCAGCAGCCATACCGAGGATGGAGACAAATGAACTTCAGTTCAACATCATCAGGAAGGAGAAATTTTTTGCTTTATAAACAACTGCAGTGCAACAGGTAATCCTGGGGAAGGGCCAAGTCTTGTAACTGCTGTCACTTTCTATTTCTGTAGTAGCATAAATGGTCCCAAAAGAGCTGCAGAACCAGAAAGCAGAAAAGAGTACATGGCCACTACGCAGAATGATTACAGCATTTATAGAAGGAGCTGTACAAGTCTCATCACACTGAATGAATTATGATAGGACCCTTTTTCCTGTGTGTTAACAACACAGTTTCAGGGAAACATATTGTCAAGCTTTTTTGGACAACTCTTGACCTAGATATCACAGAACATTTCCAGAGAGCTGAGGGTACAAAAACCAGACTGCCAAATACAGAACCTTTCTGAGCTACTGCAAAAGGAGCTGAAAATACCTCATAAGACAAGACTTTCTACACAACAGGTAGCACACGTGTAGTCTATTGCAGATTAAGGACTAGTGGATTTTGGGGATGGCTTTTACCTGCAGCATTTGTCTGAGCAGCTGCCTGAGCCATCTGTAGGAAAGTGCATCTCAAAGGACCCGTTTTACCACACTATTTGTAGTATAATGCACAACACTGTGTCTTACTGACCTATTAACTCACTTCCACCTACAATACTTCAGAATCAAATTCACTGAACAGTCTATACTGTTAATCTCCAATAAAAGTTTAATTCTGTATTAACTTTAGCTGTACAATCTGTACAGTCTCTGATCATTTACTAATTCATGTTTAATAACATATAGCAAATGAAAACCTAAAATCAAACATAATTCTTCTATCAGCACAACTAATAGTAAATCCAAAGTTCTCGAGCTCTAGCTGAAGGATGCCATTTCAAGTATGGAAGAGCAGCAGTTTGCAACAGTTTCAGTTTGTAAAGTTCCAGATCCACTTTTCATTAGGAAGCAAAGTGTAATCACACAATGTAGATTTCAAAATCTAAAATAGGCTGTTAGGTGTTTCCCTCAAAGTCCTGTATACGAAAAGCATAATACAGTTTAAAGTCTTAACAGAAGAATGAAGAATTTTTTTAATTATTTAAAAGTTTTTTCTGAGAAGCAAATCCATTAAACAAGCGACAATAAAAGCAGAACAGTTTTCATTTGTCATTATTAGTGCTTTCTTGCAACACATTAAAAGGGTTATAAAAAAAGGCACAGCTACTGCTTTTAACTGTCATTCTGAAAAAAAATGCATTTCAGGTCACTCCGAAAAAAGGAATTTCAGGTCACCCTAAAAGATGAGATGGAGCATCACAATGTTTCCAATCAACTGCAGGACTAAGACATCAGTGCCCAGGAGAATTGGCATCCAAGCCTAAGGTGAAGCAAAAATAACACAACACATGAACTGGGGGGAAAAAAATATGTTGCTGATTAGTATGTCTGCACTGCCCTCAGTTCTGCATCCAAATTCGTCCTGGCTGCTTTTGGCAGAGTCATGGCAGAATTCAGGACTGAACTCCCAGGAAGCAGGGCTCAGCTGAATGTAGAAGTAAGGAAGCTGACATAGCAGAGCATTAATCAGCAGTTAGTACAGGAGAAACACAGTTCCTAATTATAAAGGATAACATAGTAAGGGGAGCACAAATGAGCTGTCCTTTTTTAAAGGCAAAGCTAAATTTGCAAGTTGGCAATGAAGCAACTCTTTATGGACAGCTTCAGCTGAATACATCAGAATAAATTCTTCCGAACAAAACATGCCTCACATATTAATAATCAGTATATTTGGTTCTCCCCCAAGTGGAAAGAAACCACCTTAATTAATCAATGAAAGATACAGGCACATGATAAGCTTTACTGGAAGCCAGGTAATCCAGCATTAGAAGAAAGCCAACATGGTGCTAATAGAAATAAGATTGCACAGAAACTTAGCAAAATGTGTAGAAAATTAACCTCCCCAATCTAATACTGACTGATTGAATACGGCTTCACTGCAAAGCAGAAAGCTCAGCATCACCTCCATGCTGTTGTTCTGAAAATTAGGATGGACTATAAAATCACAGGTGCTCTCTGTTCTAGATACACCTTCCAACAATAGAGCTGCAAGAGCCAGAAGAGAATGGATGCACTTCCAGTCTACTGCTGGCAGAGACATCTCACCATCAATCATACATGCACACTAAATGACATCTATACAAAACATGTGAAATTACTATATTGTGTCTTTTCTCTGAGGTTGCAGGAAGTTTTCTGTAGAAATCTACCAACTATCTGAAAAAAAATAAGAAAAAAGGTCATATTGAGAGTAGCAGAATAAAATAAGAAAAAAGGTCATATTGAGAGCAGCAGAATTAAAACACTGCAACTGAGAGCTCTTAACAGGCCATTGGCATACAGGTGTTTACAATACAGCCTCCAGCACAGAGCTGCAAAATGCAGTTTAGTGCATTCAGCATTAGAAATACAGAGCTGGGAGATCTGCAAATAGAATTCGCAAAGCATCAAACTGCTTCATTAGCAAGCTTCAGACACAATATAATCAGTTTGCAGTTATTCCTAAACAAATTGTTCAAAATCATGCAGCAATTTCAAACCCATCAACACCCTGTACATGCAAGGGCATCTCAGTACAATTAGCCAAAAGCCTGGGAAACCGTGAGGAACATCCACACAAGTCCATTTGCTCAGTGAAATCTGCCCCCCACACTCCCACTGACACTGCCCTAAATGTGTGTGTAATGATACCAAGTAAGTTTTGGTGGCTTTTACTTGGATGTTGTCTCACTGCATTTGATACCAACATGCTCAAACTCGCAATTTTGTTATATATGAGGAACAAAAAATATCCCAGATCTAAAGAGATATGAGCTGTTAACACGAAAAATGAAAACATAAAGTATCTGAACAGTTGTGATTACAGTCATGCTGGTTCAAAGACGCCTGGTAAGGTCCAGGCAGCATTTCTTACTCACTTAACAGATATATCTACAGCAAAAAAGAGCCTTCAATATATGATTTGAAATTGAACACAATGTGTGGGTGAAAAATCAAACACAATTTGGGCCTACAGCAGAGTTCTTACTTTGTCAGGTATTAAGCACACCCGATGACTTCTCTCCACCACTACACTTGCAGTGTACAATCTTTTCAGGCAATGATTAACTGAATGATGTGGGTGCATCTGGTCTTGAAGAGTTTACTTAAATGAACTACACTATGCTTCCAGAAAAAAAGTCACATAATTGCAAAAGGCAATATACATTTCAGTGTCATGTAATACAACCTCTCACAGCGTGCAACATATCAAAAGAGGAATATTGTCTTACAACAATAAATAATCCTTACAATGTATCTTTTAACTGTAGGTAATAATGTAACAAAGAGATTTGCAGGATGGGATTTAGGTATCCACTTTGTATCCAAATTTCAGTGACCTCAATATGAAATACTTTCCATCTCTGAGAACCATGCCTTACAACCCCCAACAGCTCAGGATATTCCCAAACAGCTCAAGATACATGGAATTTGATGTCACAAAACCAGTAACAGTGATGCCAGCCATCAGCTTTGCATCTATACAGGTAACTCCACTTCCCTAAAACTACATCTATTTACTCACCATTACCAACACAATAATGCCTTAGGATAGACTGCCCTCAGGAGGCCACAATGAAATCTCTTCATGGGCTACAACCCTAACTCATTCAGCATGCTCTAACTCAGCCAGCACTATATACTTCTGTTACTATAGTCTGCAAAAGCTGTTCCCCATTACAGCTCCTCCTTAGAGCTGCAATATCAAAAACAACCACTCCAAACCACCTCATGAACATTTAATGTGTCCTGCCAGAAACTTCTACTGATGGTAATCATAGAATCTCAGGTGGTTTGGGTTGGAAGGAACCCTAAGGATCTAGTTCCAAGCCCCTTGCCGTGGGCAGGGACACCTCCCACTAGACCAGGTTGCTCAGAGCCCATCAACTGCAGTTGGTGCCTCAAGAGCAAGAAAAGACTGCTTGTGTTAGACAATGAGTTCACTACAACAAGTTCTAAGTTACAAACATATTTCTTCAGAGATAAGAAAAAGTAAGGCTCCAATGAGCTACCTAGGAGAAAAGATGAACAATAGTCCACCGTATCCCCAAACATTAGAAAAATGCAGAGAAGACATACAAAACAATTAATTTTCTAGGTCTACAATACACTTCAACTAAATCCCAGAACACGCAAATCACACTACCTATGAACTTTAAACTGAATCAAAGTCAACAGAACAGTTTTAGGTTTCCAAACTTGGCAGGGACAAGGCAGGTCACAGAAATGAGTAAACACTGCAGTACACAACCTTCTTTTAGCAAGGATATCGTCTCTGAAGCAGGAACCCAGCTGAGTAAAGACCCAAAGCAATAATTGTGGGAGTCACAAAGGGGGTTGCTGTATAAGAGGAACTGCATGCTGAGTTAAATGACAGCTGCACAAGCAGCCATTCTCAAAACACGCATTGATGGTCTCTTTAGAAATTCTGTGGTGATGGTGAAAGACCGTGCAGATACCAATGACATGGGGTGGGGCAGGAGAAAAGATCTGGAATAAAACATAGAGTAAGTTGAAGACAGACCTTCATAGCAGCCTTCTTTAAAATGCTCCCAAAGCTTGCTAGATGAGGCAAAGTTTCAATGCACACCTGAAAAAAGAGCTGTAGGAAGAGGACTACAAATTCTTTAGAAACTGCAGAAACATGGAGTAGTGGGAATCTGTAAAATACTCCATTTTAGAGAAAAAAAGGAAAAGGAAAAAGATGTTGGTACTTAGATTATAGGAACGTTTTGAGCAACACAGCGAGTGAAGAAACATCAGATGGATAAGAACAGCTTCTCTCACTTCCACTAGGAATGGAATAACAGAAACTAAGTATGTCTAATAAGATAATTGACTGAAGTTTTCAAAATTCAATTGAGAACTTATTTTAAGCCAGTCAAGCACACAGTCTGACTCGCGAACACCCATATGCAAAAAACCCAAAACATTTATATATAGCTTGGCTTAAATGCTACCAGCACAAGATGAAAAGCCTGAATGTGTGCTCGTAATCAAGGACAGTGACATAACAGGCATACCAGAAGTATGATGGAAGTAAGATTAAAAAAGTAAGATATTGATACAAGATATATAGGACAGTCATAAAACTAAATATCAACATATTTAATCATCAAATCAAATACGGATTGAATTTCCAGACCTAGCAAGGTAAACTCTGTTGTTAGACAATATTAGCACCCACACAATTAAGATAATGACTGTAGCTATGACATCTGAGGAGTACAAGGCCAGCAACATAACTGTGATGACAGAGAGCAATCATGAGTAGGACACTGAATAAATGTCACACTGAAGAGGCCAAGATCACTTTTTTAATATATTCTTTATCGTGCAGCTGATGGGGGCCACCCACTTCTGGCTGTGGTCCCCAGGTCTGTACAAAGCCTGAGCCAAAATCCTATTTTCAAATACTGTTTTTTTACTGGTGACTTTTATTTCTGCAGGTTTATTGACCAAGTTTATTAATAAAGACAGCACTCCACTACCACAGACTTCCATAATACATATAACAAGAAGATATTAAAATGAAACCAAAAAGACAAATCAACAAAATTAAGATGCAATGCTTGATGACAACACTAAGATTGAAGGTACTGACCTTCAGTATGATGACTTTAAACTCACACATCAAATGAAACTTTATTTTGTGGAGGGGGGGGAAGTTGGTATGTGCTAAAAGCTACTAGCATTTAAACACCAACCTTTGTAAAACCAGCAGTCTAGCTTTAGCAGTCAAATGGAATCTGTCACTGAATGTGATATTTACAGGCAGGTCTGAGTGTAGAATAATCTGCAAAAGTGCATTGACACTGACCCGCACCTTAGGAACAGGAACTGTGCCCGAATAAGGCAAGCAGATGAACAAAATAAAAAGCAAAGTGCTCAGGGAAGAGAAGACCACTGAGAAAAAAAATCTCAAACTCTGAACAAAACACTACAATCAGTTTTTGGTACCATGCAGGAACTTGAGCGGAACCTTTACAGGCAGCTTGTTGAAGGTTTTACTCCTCAGAACAAAACATCAGGAGAGGAAAGAGAGACAAATAGGGGAAGCTGGGAGCTATCACTCCCCAATTCTAAAAGAAATCAAGTAACTGCAGTGTGAAACTTCTGGGTTAAACCTGTCTCATTATCAAGTCACTGGAAGGTGGCAAAAGTGACAGCAAGTTTTTGGGATTTTAGTGGGTGGAAGGACCACTTGCTTTTTAAGAAAAGATTCCAGAGGGATCCAGGGAACTACAGACTAATTATATTTTTCTGTACACAGTAAACTGACAGAAATTGCTCTAAAGACATGAAAACAACAGGATAAACATACAGAGGAAAGTCAGAGTCGCTTCTGCAAAGGGAAGTCATGTTTGATAAACATTTTAGAGTTCTTCTAAAGAAGACTTAGATGAGTACAGAGATCTAATAATGCTGCATGCTTGAAATTCTAAAAGGCATCTGACATATTCTCTTGCCAAAAACTACTAAAGATGCTGTGCTGCCAAAAAAAGTTGTCATATCAGTACATTGTTTAAAGATAGAAGACAGAGGGTATGAATCAGCAATTATTCTTTCCTCAGGACGTGTAGCGCCAGCACAACACCACAGGCACCTCTGTCAGGGCAAGCAAAGTACAACTATTTCTAAAGGTTCTCAGACAGCAGTTTCTGAAGCCCACAGAGTATTCCAGTAACACTAAATTACTCAAACAAAGGGATTAAGGAATTAATAAATTGCAGAACCATTTCATGGAGGAAACAGGTGTTAAAATCAGCAGACTAAACTCACTGTAGATAATGGAGGACAATTTATGCCGGGAAAAATACAAAAATTCAGACCTTTATATATATATAAATATATATATGTATATAGAAATGGACTTCAAGTTGACCATTAATTATCTGGGACTGAGTTATTGTTCAGAAACATAAGTGCAAAGATTTCGAAAAAGCAAAACAATCAGGTGTTGTTTTTGAAAACAACATCATACAAAACACATTTTTTAAATAAATCCATAGTGAATTCTACAAGCAGTTCTACCTGTTGCTCCCTCCTTGAGAAAATGGAAAAGTAAAGCAAAGCTCAACTAAGACAATGAGTTTTCCAGCAACAAGCAATTAAAAGAAATATGACTCTTCAGTATGAAACAGAAACAGCTGAGGCAGGCCGGGTAAAATACACGTCTACAAATGGAAAAGCAATACAGAGAGAGCACCAGAGGGTTGTTTTTAAAGCAATACAGAGAGAGCACCAGAGGGTTGTTTGTAGTGCCTGCAGGCCTCAACCAGAGCTACCAAATGGTGGGTTCCAACACACCAATCACAAAGTGCTGGAGGTGCAAGAGTCTTCTACGGAGACACACACCTCATCTGTTACCTACCCTACACATTCCCTACTTCCCCTGTCTGAGACATCACACCAGGCCAGACGGAACCAGGATTATGTTCACCAGCTTTCACTTCTAATTTACCAGTTTGAAAAAAAGGGAAAAAAAGTTCTTTTAAAAGTATGATTTAATGCTACCAACACTTCAGTCTGGTCCTACGGCAATAACAAAAACATAGTATGTATTGAAACTTCTTGAAAAGTTATTCTGTAGCATGCTGAGATTCTTCTGACAGCATTATTTCAGGTTTTAATTGCAGATGTAAACAAAAAATTTCATTGCTAATAACTTATTTAACCGCTCCCTTACCAAAAAAAAAAAAAGGAATAATAATAATTAGGGTCACAACTCACTAAAAGGGAATTATTTCTAGCTTAAGTTTGGCTTTTGGTCAAGATATGTCACACAGGCTTTGTCTGTAAAATACCAAGAACAGGTATGGGCAGCAGCCAAGTCACTGACATATTCCTACTTGACTAGTAAAAATGTACCAGCTGTCCTTCCTCACCTTCACTGCCCCTGGAAAAAATTCATCTAATCTCTGGCCAATTCCTTCTATCAAGAAAAAACATAATTAGCAATTGTATTTTTGGAGCAAAGACACATATGACACATAACAGCGACAACAGGAAGATAAGGACTCCTGAAAGCATTACTCTCTGTGGTATTTTATATTCCAAAGTGAGTAGCACAACCAACTGTAAAATCTCCTGATCATACAACTATTCCTTGCATTATTTCTCAATACATACCTGCAAGAAACTTGAACATGCACTGTTTTCTGGCACAAAGACAAAATTTCTCAGCTGCACAAACGAAGAAAATCGCCAACTTTAAAGATTAAAAGTTATCATCAGCGAGATCTCTTCTTTCTGTACTGTGGTTTGTGCCAAGATGGGAAGCAATTTCAAAAGCTGAATCAACATCTGGATCATGATGCAATGAACACCAGAGCTAAGAAGTGAAGGTCCTGAACCACATCCATAGTTTTCTTTAGAGATAATAAAAACATCAATTATCAAAAATTACTTGATCTCAATAGAAAAGCCTGAGGTTAAACATTTGGTACGTTTTCAGCATGACAGGAACACTCAGAATCATTTACAGCAGAATAATTACTCTGCTTCAAAAGTTGCTTTGAACAAAATAAATGGCTATTTTATTGACTATACATACATATGAGGGAGCATCAACTTAACAGTTGAACCGAGTGCTCATGAAGATACAAAGCAGAACACCTTGACTTCATGCTCTGGAAGTGTCACGTGTTCTAAACATCTACTGAGACCTTAAAAAATCTTTTATGCAGCAAGGTCTGCAACTGTGCTGTTCACCAGTGCATGTGGAGCTCAGACTCAGAATGTCACAGGATTAGCAGCTCCAATGACAAATCAATAGTCCTTCGATGTGCAGACACAAGTGCTACTGGACTGAGTGCTGCACATACATTCAAGAATGAAACTGAGTAGGTTTTGTCTTTATAAAAACACACTGCATGTAATTAAATCTCCTAAAGGCAATTCAGGTCTGCTGAAAGTCTAGAAGCTCCCAGCTTTGTAGTGTTAGGTACAAACAAACAAAGCTCAAAGGAAACTCCTTGCTACTTTGTAGGGACTAACTGATAAGAATGCAAAACTATGCAGTTCATAATCTTTGCCCTACATGAAAAACTTGATGCAATCATACCTGCCACCCAATAAACATGTCTGCACTTTATTAACCTTCATGTAACATGATAATTCGAATAAAATCTCCACTCTATCCCAAATTAGAAAACAGGACTTCACAAAAATACAGTGCTTTAAAACCATATCAGCATGTTATTAAAGCTATCACCATATCAAAACCAGATCTTTTTCAAATTCTTTCCTATACAGACTTTGTAATACCAAACAGACTCTTTCAGGCAGCAAAACATACACATTGCATTTCACTGCTGCTGAATTTCTCCTCTGACTAAATAAAACCAAGTCAATTCCATACATCAGTCTTGAAATAATTTCCAACCCTCTCCCTTTAATTAGTATATATTTATATATTACCATCATGACATTAAGGAAGGCATTTATTCAAGGTAATACTTAAGTCATAAGCTGCAGGCCTCCATCTACAACTAGAACACTCCCAGTAACATATGTGGATTCTAGAAGAAAGACAACAGCTTGTGCAACTTCATGAGGCTCTCCAAATCTTCCAAGGAGAATTGCTTTCTTCAACTGATCTTCTTCCAAATGAGTGGTCATCTCTGTGTGAATAAAGCCTAAGAGGGGAGAGATATATTAAGAGTTACCCAACCTTTGACTAAATTTATCTAGTGGATTTTCCATTGAATCCTACAAAGTGAAATCTATTACCAGGATTCAGCACCAGCTACCATTCTTCAAAGTCTCCAAAAGCAGTCCACATAATTTTATGGCTAAGACCACATTTTTATCTAACCAATAAAACATCTTTCAGTTTTGGAAGCACTGATGCAATATTCAAAATGTAGAGATCTATAAAAGTCCTTTAACAAAAAAAACCCTCAACCAAACAAAAAAGGGTAACTAAAATTTGGGTCAAACCCCGTATTTAGTATCACTTTTCTGAAAGACAAAATATACTCATTTTGCCAAAATGTTCTCAATGAAATTACAAGCACAAAATCTCTGGCCAGAATCCCTCTCAGCCTTGCAAGTGTTTGCGTAATATTTTGGAACTTATGACAGTGCTTGCATAATTTCTATTAGAGCACTCATTTGAAGAGTATTGCTTGACATTTTTGAAGGACGTTTTTTACAATTTTTCCATTATCTGAGATTTGGCTTTGCCACCGCTGCACAACTTTTCACATAAGCTGCAGCTTCATAAAGAGTTGATCTTACCTGCTTTCTAGGTGCCATCAAGGAGGGAAAGTCTCCTTTTTGCTTTCTACTGTAAAAGTCTGCCCTTTTATGATGGCTCAAGACCTTTCAGGGGACTGCTCAACTCACTTAAGAATAAAATTATTTTTCCTGCCTAGTTCACAAGCTGAACAGGTTCATGTAGGATTCTGAAAGGCATCAGAGGTAGCAGAAGGCGAGCAGCAGTGTACACAGGCATGAGTGGAAAAACTCAGAAAACACAGGAGAGATTTCTCCTTCAGGGTAGTGGTCTGCTTGAACTAGATCATCTTATGAAATCACAACCTTGTACTCACAGAAAAAACTTTCCAGACTCCCTCCTTTAACTACAGGGAGACAGGGGTGCTCTTATGACAGTTTCTCATGGTCTGTCACGTTTCTCTATAAACAAATAAGCATTCTCTAGCATGAGACAAAGGTAGCTCTCTATCTATTCTAATCCTTCCATCTGCAAGAACAGCAAGTTTTGAAGGAGGAACAAAGGAAAAAAAAGACATTTTACATATTTAATACATAAGTAATATTACATATTTATTATGTAATAATGGATAGAGGAACAGGTAGACTCACTCTTCCAAAATTTCTCAGTGTTTTCTTAAAAAGACCAAAGGTTTTCTAAAAGAATGTATTATACTTTAAACAAACAAAAGGTATTAAAAACATTTATTTACGAAGTTGAATAAAACAATAGCAATTTGTCTTAAGTTACTTTCAGAGTGCAAGATATATCCACAGCCTTAATGAATGGCAAAAGTCAAGGATGCATGAATTCCTCAAAAACTAACCTGGAGCAACAACGTTGACTCGAATTTGCTTTTTAGCTACTTCTTTAGCAAGAGAGCGTGAAAATCCAACTAATCCTGCTTTGGTAGCACTATATACACTTTGGCCAGCGTTGCCTTTAAGTCCTACAATACTCCCTAAAATAAAGAAACATCAAAGAGAAGACTGAATGGGTATCTTGAAAAATTGTAATAGCTTTATCCATTTTAGTTTTAAACTTGGAATGAAAAATGAGATTACAAGAAAAGGAGTCAAATATATATCACTTTATAGCCTTCTGCTGGGATAAGCAAATCTCCCAATTATCTGTGATTTTTGTGCAATCCATGTACTTATGTTGACCAACAGGCACAATGAGAATACAATGAAGAATTTTCTAAAAAAAGGTATCCTTCCGCAGATTAAATTTAAAAAAAACCACCTGGCTGTACGTATCAATTCTTAGTTGATAATCAGCAGCTGGTAGATCTAGGTATTGAAAGAACTGATTAAGAATAGCAAAATCCTCTTTTCAATAAAATATAAACTCTGAGGTGTTTATTACCGAAACAAGCTGGTTTTCTATTTAGAAGTTGCTGAAATGACACAAAAGAATAAGCATTCATAAAGAAATGCTAAACACAGAGTGTCTAAATACAAAGAAAATGAAAAGTCAGTTGTAACAACTAAACATTTCTACAAAACTAGTACACAGAATTCCACTGGCTTACACAAGCAACTTACCTATATTGACAATAGCACCTCCCTGTTGTTGAATCATGACTTTTACAGCAGTTTTGCATGTCAACATTGTTCCCAAAAGGTTAGTGTGAATCTGGGCTATCATATCTTCAGTCTTGGTTCTCACTAACAAACCATCCCTGACAAACAAACCAAAAAACCCAAAAGAACTCACTGAACAACCCCACTGAACACATTTACTCATAATAAAACATGACTGTTGAATAGAATATTAATGGGGTTGTATGTGGTTCCATGCATTCTAGCACTTAAAATGACAACATTGCAAGAACTACACACAACAAGAAAAACAGTTACCCATGCTTCTGCCCACAAAATCTCTTTTGCAGAGAGGTATCAATCACTGTCTGGGACATTTTGGGGGAAGAAATGGAAGGAAGAGTAGAGGGGGAACTCAAACTCAATGCAGAAACTACAGTGAAAGCTGTATCATCTGTTAGCATTTTACTGCCATCAGAAACAAAATATTGGCAAGCACTAAATCCTCTGTTCAGATGTGCTCATTAAAAACACTTACTAAATGCAAAGGCCCAGAGCACCTTACAGAGAGCTGCCTTCATCTAGAATTAGGTATAACCTTGTAACAAGTAACTAACCTGTTGATCCCAGCTGCATTAACCAAGTAGTTAATAGGACCTAAATTCCTCTGCATCTCCTCAAAAGTCTTTCGGACTTCTTGTTCACTGGATACATCACAGCTAAGTGCCAGATGTCCTGCTGTATTGAAATATATATAACATCATAATAACAGTAAAAGCCAGTATATCATTCATAAACCTTCTTCAGAATTTATCAACTCAATTGCAAAACAGATGGTGAACCAGTTATAATTTAAGGAACCCATTTAATCTCCAGGGAATTAAATAGACAATTTTCAAGTACTGTATTCATTAGTTATGTGACAATTCCTTGTTTTATATTTTTTGCCTTTTGAAATCAGAAGGTCTGAGCAGACTGGTGTCAGTTCTGGCTTGTTCAGGAGCTGAGGATGACTCAATTCACACCACCTGCCTATTGTGACCTGAAACAATTCCATTCATCTTAAAAATCTTGCAGATAAAATAGGTAACACACTTAACTTTCTCAATGACTATTGTGAAAACAAAATTGTAGCACTATAATTTTCCTTTTAAATTTCTCAGCCTTTGTTTTCATTTTCATCTAGTTAAACAATGAGGTTTCTTTAATGACTTACTATTTTTACAAGTTACCTAAGCGTCTGACAGTGAAGAGATAATTGCACAGCAGCATACCTACCACCAAGATTACGTGCAGTGGTCTGTGCTACTTCCAGATTCCTAGCAATAATGGCCAGGCGGCAGCCTTTCTGCGCCAGTAGTTCTGCAACAGCTTTGCCTATTCCTCGGGAACCTCCAAAAATCGCGCAGACCTTGCCCATCTTCAAAAATAATTCACAAATTGCAAATAAACAATGAACTTCATGTCCAGCACAGCAAGACAGTAATTGTTCTTGTCAACTTCTAAGCCTTTACCAGTTTGTAGTATTTTGTAGTAGGTGGTTATAGAATTAGTGATCTGTTTTTTATTCGCTGAAAAATAAACACTTGAACTAAATTAGACACCGCTTCTATGCATGAAAGTTAATTCTTAATTCTTTCTGAACTAGTAAAAAAAAATCTTGCACGTAATGTAGCATTTCAGTATAAGAGTTATGATAACTTCTATTCAACTGATGAAATATGTGACTTGTGTACCTAAGGCCGTAATGTATCGTTCAGCTGCTTATTCAAAGCTGATGTACCAGCTGTTATTATGTTGTTCTTGCAATCACTATTCTTGTGCTGAAGTCATTTAGCCTCAAGGTCTCACTCCATCCAAAGTATCTGTGTTGGACATAACCAGTGCAAGCATTACTGAGCACGATTTGAAACTACTTTATTTACACTGGTTTTATACTGTCAGGCTACATAATGCTATGTTTTACTACTAGCCTCGGGTTTTTTGTTTCTGCTTTTGAAGGGAAAAAAAAAGCGCTTTTTGAAATGTGAAATGGTTCTGAAGTAGCTAGCTTTGATGGTTAGAATGGAGTATAAGAGGAACGTACTTCTGTAGAATGTTCTTTTATTCTTCAAGCTCTAGAAACCAATCAGCTGTTTTGGGATTTCCTGAGGAGACAGTGGCAGAATCCATGCAATAGTAATGAATCTTTTTCCCCATACATTTGAATAAATTCTTTTTAAACCAAATTATACTTTGTCTTCATAACATCCTAAGGCAATGAGTTTCATTATTTGTGGGAAAGTACTTCCTTTTGTTCTTAATTTGCTTTCTGATTAGATAATTCTATGCATTTCTCCTCATACCTTCCCCTTACTGTTTCACTGTTCACCTGTATCCTCTTTCAGGTCTATTTAGTTACTCCTACACACATGGAAGCTATTTGGTACCTCACTAAAGAGTGTTGGAGTTCTCAGACCTTGCCCTTGGCCTCACTGAGGTCTACTAAACCCTTCTGGATGTGTGATAACCAGAACAGCACACTGTACTAAGCGTACAAGGCCACCACCAACCCATACAATGGCATGATAATTTTGGTCTTCTGTGACAGGGTCTGAACAAGCAGATGGTCAGTCCTTTTCCCTGTCGAAGTATTCACAAGTGCTTGAAACCAACCCATGCATCTGCTTTGCCTGGTAAGTTCTCGAAACAGGGAAAGCCAGTGCTGCACTAACCAGGCATTCACAAGCAGGGCACAAGGCCTACCTCCAACGCAGTAAAGGCACAGTTTGTGCCTTAGCACAGAAAAGTCATACAGGTTCCTTGGAGTTGTGACTTGGGAGAGAAAAGCTACAGCAGGAGCAATAACCCGCTGTTCCCTGGAAAGGTAATGGGAGGAAAAACCTAGTGTTTTTGGAGCAACAGGCACACACAAGCGCTCATATAGCCCTGGCCCTCTGCGGCCCTTCCCTTCCTTCGGAACCTACGCGAAAGGCCGGGGCCCCACTGGCACCACCGCCGCCACCACACGGCGCTCGGCTGCCGAGCCCATGGAAGGCACCTTACCAAGAGCGAGTGGAGTTACCGCAGCCGTGCCCAGCCCACCCGGCGCTTCCCTCCCGCCCCTCTCCGAGCCGGCAGTGCGCCTGAGCTGGGCTCCCGCCCGCGGCCCGGCGCTCGGGCTCCAGGTGGAGCCCGCGGCACGGCCAGCGGCGAGCGGCGCCGCCGGGAGCCCGCGGGGAACGCCGGGA